>CM040126.1:372320250-372783356 GCA_022559845.1 Amorphophallus konjac | reverse complement strand
ATAGGGGTTCCCGGTGCGCAAAGAAAAAAGGGGGGAAGGAGCTGATCCTGGTGGTTCTCGACGCCTGAAGAAGCGGCGCCGGGAGCTATTCACCAAATTTACTGTAGGTTGATCCGAGAAGTATGAGGGTGCCGGGATCAGAACAAAGCTTACGGTACTTTGTTTTCTGGTTTTAATGATGGTTTGGGCTGAAAGCGACGGACTCTATGGGCTCTGAGCTGTCCGAAGCATCCACTTTGAGTTGGATTAGGTCTAGAATCCAGAGGAGTATTGGGATTTGAGAGGCATCTGGGAGGCCGAAGTCTGAATGCCCCTGTTCATCGCCGTTATCATGCAGAGCCTGGGGACAAAATTAATATGGTCATTCGTCACCCTGGGAGCCAAGAGATGGCTGTCTCTGGCCCCAGAGGAGACTTAGATGACATATACGGATGAAACACACATGCTTGGAACCCCGGAGTTTCTCAAGCCTCAATCATTGCACAGCACGGCTTCATCCCAGCAGCCAAAGAATAATCTGTTCCAGGCTTTGGGGTGAGCAATAATAGTGCTACGAGGCAGAGAAAGGACAGACGAAACTGATCATCATGCTATTGATTTACAAATAACACAAAGAATGGCAATAGGGCTTAAAACAAAAACAAAAATCAAGCTCAAACTACAGCCCATCATACATATATATCCATTCGTTTGATGATGCCCATCACGGAAGACACATAGTCAGAAAACCCATATGAAACATCATTCCCATACCCAAACCGATTACAGGGAGAGAGTGAGGGAAAGGGGAACAGACAGATGCCGAGATATTTCGGCTACATTGCATGAATCATGATAAGATTCGAAAGTATTACATGAAATAGAAGAAAAGAGAAAACAAACATGGGGGAGGGCGGAGCATTGACTCCTCTCCCTCCCCCGGATGCCCACCTGGAGCTTCTTCCCTGGGAATGGGTCTCTTCTCTCTTTCTTTTTCAGCGGAGGAGGCTCTCTCTCTCTCTGGTCTCTTCTCTTTTTCTTTCTTTTTGATCGATGGTCTGGCTTCTGATCCTCTGATCCCCTTTTCTTTCAAAGGGGGTATGTTTATATAGGTCTCATCCTTCTGTGCTCTCGGCGGAGGGCAGTCGGTGTGGCCAGTTCCATTCGAGACATCTCCCGGCGCGACAAGTAGCCCCCTGTTGAGGCTCCCGGCGCCACTAACAGGAGCCCAAATGACCGGCCCATCTAGCGCCTTCAGGCCTCATTCGTGCCTTAGGCTTCTCTTCATGCTTTCTTTTGAATTAATCTTCGTCAGAACCGAATAAAGCCCACCTTTAGTAGAGGCATGACTTTGTTGAGATCGTTTTGAGGCTCCATCAGTGAACGAACTAGGGTTTAATCAGTATTGCCGTATGAATGACGACAAAACCGGGTATGTTTCATCGGCATTGTCATCCGAACGGTGACAAGACCAGACATCAGCTTCAGTCTGACAGACTTCGGCCGGGTATGTAATCTGTGGAGAGGATTGCTCTTCTGTTCTGACTTTGTAGGAGCCCTGACAATCTTTATCTGTCGGTGCCGGTTTCATCTTTATCTCATATTACATCCATCAGTAAGCTGACATCTGGCGTACCTTGACATATCATCCGTGGATTCTCGGACGAAGCAGTAGTACAGCTCTTCTTAAAAGGCTGGGAGGTCCCATCAGTCGAGTGACTGCGGCTTCATCGGTGCTGCCGTCTGAATGACATCGGCACCGGGCATCAGCTTTGGCCGACAAAGGCTTTAGCCGGGTGAATGGTTGACGAGCTTCATCAGTGGTCTTCTACTGTTGGCCTGATTTTCTTTTCAGTTATGCTTCCACCCCTGTTCATTTTCTAGGTGTCAACAGTCACTCCAGAGGAAGAGCAAGCTTCTAGAGGAGGAGCGTTTGGCTCACGTCAAGCTAGATGGCCGGTGGGAGCCTGAGCGCGCCGAGCTGGTGGACCGAGCCGAGGAAGCCATGCGTCTTCGAATGGAGGCCGAGGCTGATCGGGCTGAGGCGGAGAAGCAGATGGTCAAGGCCGAGCGGAGGTTATCCGAGGCGGAACGGGAGAAGGCCGAACTCGCCAGTAGGTTGGAATCGGCCGGGGCGGAGGCACTCGAGCAATACAGACGCTCGGAGGCCTACCGGGTCGACCTTAAGGAGGCTGCCCTCCCCTACTATGAGTCAGCACTTCACCGGGGCATCCGCAAGGGATTCAATCAAGGCTATGAGCAGGCCATCTCTTACGCGGAGGAGCAGGCGTCCGAGACAATCAATTTCCCGTCTGGGCAATGCTATGACTCGGATTTATCATCCTACAGTTCTCCTGGTTCGGCGTCGAAGGAAATAGACCAGGGGGACTCTTCATCCGAGGGGTCGCCAACTCCGGATGCCTCGGGAGGGCACGCAATCGAGGTAGTTCCCACACCAGTGGGGTCAGTGCCAGGGTCGACCGTCGTCGAGGGTGTCGGGGGCAGACCGTCCGAGCCTCCCACTTCCGAGCCTCAGGATGGGCCAGGGGCCTAATGTATCTGTTTTGCTTTTTCTCCTTGTATGCTTTCCTTTTTTCGAAGAAAAGCTTCTTTTTTTTTTTTGTAAAGAACGTAAGGCAGTAGCGTCATGATGAAGACTTAACTCTTTTGTACCGCCATTGCCGTAGTTTGGCCAGCGTATCTGTAGTAGTTGGAAAGTGTCGATACTTTCTACGCGGATCTCACATGATGGCTGGGTGACTGTCTGACAGGGTGTCTTTCCGTTTTCTCATGCTTTAACTGCTCGGACGCTTCGTGTGTCCCGTTAGGATGGAACCGAGGAGTCCCTTTAGCGTGTTTTCGAGGGGAGAATCATTTAAGGTAAGTAACCTCCCTTCGCCTATAAAAGGTCTGAAGGGCATCTCTCCCTCTCCATCGCTTAGGGTTTTCTCTGACAATCTTCCCTCTCTCCCTCTTCACGAAGCATTGTGTCGTCGAATTTGAAGCATGGAAGACGCTCCGGAAGATGAAGCTACCGATGATGGAGTGCAGAGAATCCTTGTTGCTTCGGATTTGAAGGGAGTTCGACGGCCGGCAGGCGAATTTGAAGGGGGTTCGACGTGTGGAAGCACGTCACCCTCTTTTATTAACTCCGGCCGACGCTTGCGGGGAGGGGTGTGACGGTGGACGGATGGGGGAATCATGCATCCCTTTCGCATCCTCGTTTAGCTTGGAAGGTAGCCTTCTTCCTCCTAATCCCTCTGTCACCTTTGTTCTGAGTTACCCGAGCCAACGGGGTCGACTACCATTAATCCGAGCCAGTTTCTGCACGAAGCAGAGTCAGTGGCTGGACGCGGGAAGGCTAACCGAGTCAGCTGAGCGATGGACTCGTACGGCGGTGCCAGATGGATTTTTCCTTTTTTTGACATGTATTGTCTTGGCTTCGGCCTTTCTAATGTACAAGCAAGTTGTTTGAATAAAAGAGGAAAGGAAACTTTTGTTTTATTTCATACTGCTTACACAATGCTTGGTGTTCAGAAGTAGAACTTGCGTAGTGTAGTCGCGTTCCACGTTCCAGGGATGGGTTCTCCTTCCATAGTAGATAGCCGGTACGCTCCTTTCCCGAGCGTCTCGACCACTCGATAGGGGCCTTCCCAATTAGGGGATAACTTGCCCGCCGCCTCAAGTGGTCGAGAGGCTTCGACTTTTCTGAGAACGAAGTCTCCCGGCTGGAAGTGTCTATCTTGGACTTTGGCGTTGTAGTATCGAGTGAGGCGGCGTTGATATTCCGTTGCTCGGATGCTGGCAGTCTATCGGAGTTCATTTGCTAGGTCGAGGTTTTCGAGCAGTTTCTAGTCATTTGCCTCGGGCGAGAAACCGATGACTCAGAGAGAGGGATTGGCAATTTCCAACGGGATCACGGCCTCGGTGCCGTACACCAGCTAAAAGGGAATTTCACCGGTTGTCGTTCTGGGAGTCGTTCTGTGTGACCAAAGTACGTTCGGCAATTCCTCAAGCCAGCTGCCCTTGGCTTTGCCGAGCCTGATCTTGATGCCTTTTAAGATAGTCTTATTGGCATTTTTGACCAGCCCGTTAGCCTGAGGGTGGGTGACCGAGGTGAAGTGATTGCGAATGTTTAGGTCGGCGCATCTGTCTCGGAAATAACAAGAATCAAATTGCCGACCGTTATCGCTCACTATCACCTGGGAGATGCCGTAGCGACAGATGATCGACTTCCAGACGAAACTCTAGACGACTGTCTCGATGATCCTAGCTGTGGCTTCGGCCTCGATCCACTTGGTGAAGTAATCGATGGGGATGATGATGAACTTCTTCTGGGCCTGAGCTGTAGGCAACGGCCCGAGGATGTCGATTCCCCACCGAGCGAAAGGATAAAGCTCGGCTAGGGTGACGAGCTTCGTTGCCGGCTGATGGACCAAGTGGTCAAATTGCTGGCATCGGTCATAGTGTTGTATGTAGGTCGAGCAATCGCGATGTAGAGTGGGCCACCAGTAACCTTGCCATAGCAAGATCCTGGCAAGCGACCTTCCTCCTAAATGCGCTCCGCATAGGCCTTCGTGAACCTCTTGAGTTGCTCAGTTGGCTTCATCGGTACTGAGGCACTTCAGGAGAGGATCGGAGAAGGATCTTCGGTATAAAGTGCCGTCCAGAATGATGAATCGCCAAGCTTGGTACTTCAATCTCTGGGCTTCCTGGGAGTCGGGAGGCTCTTGAGAGTCTTGGAGCCACGATAGGTAGGGGGTACGCCAGTCGCTTGGGGAGGCCGAGTCAACAGCCAGAAGCTCCGAATCAATGCTCGGTCGCTCTAGATCTTCGAGAAGGATCGATCGAGTACCTCCGGGGTCAGAGAGGAGGCCCGCCGAGAGAGGGCATCCACTCGGGAGTTTTCTTCTCGAGCTATTCGGACTACCTCAAAACTCTCGAACTGTTGTGCCACGGCTCTGACCAGCTGGAGGTATTTGACCATCGATACTTCTCGAGCTTCGTAATCACCGTTGACTTGGCTAGCGACCAGTTGGGAGTCAGTGTGAATTCTGACTCGCTCAGCCCCCAGCCGCCGGGCCATGCGGGCTCCCGAGATAAGGCATTCGTACTCGGAGGCGTTATTAGACGCATGGAAGTTGAACTTCAAGACGTATTATAGCTCTGCTCCTTCGGGGGACTTCAGGAGGATGTCAGCACCGCTCCCCGCCGAGTTGGAGGATCCATCGACGAACAATTCACAGGTTGGCCCAGGCGCGGACGGAGATTTTTCTTCGATCGGGATGGTGCTCTCGGTGATGAAGTCAGCGAGCGCCTATCCTTTGATAGCCGAGCGAGGTCGATATGATATATCGTAAGCCCCGAGTATGACAGCCCACTTGACGAGGCGTCCCGAGGCTTCAGGGTGAGCGATGATCCTCTTCAGTGGTTCGCCGGTCAGCACGATGATGGAGTGTCCTTGGAAATAGGGTCGGAGGCGCTTGGCTGAGGTAACCAACGCTAGCACGAGTTTCTCGGTTGTGGGGTACCTTCTTTCAGCCTCGTTGAGCACCTTGCTGATGTAGTAGACTGGTCTCTCGACTCCCGAGTCATTTATGACCAGGACCGAGCTAACTGTGGATGGAGTTGCCGAGAGATAGAGATGCAAGGCTTCACCTGGGACAGGCTTGGAAAGCACCAGGGGTGAAGCCAAGAACTCCTTAAGCTCGGCGAAAGCTCTTTGGCATTCCTCGTCCCATGCGAACGTAGCAGATGTCATTTTGGGTCCCCTCAACAGTTTGAAGAAGGGTAGGCATCATTCGGCCGCACGGGACAGGAATCTGCTGAGCGCGGCAACGCGCCCGATAAGGCGTTGAACATCCTTGATGCAGGTGGGTGGGCACATGTCCAGGATGGCCTGGACTTTATCGGGGTTGGACTCGATCCCACGCTGGGTCACCAAGAAGCCCAGGAATTTCCCAGATCTTACTCCGAAGGCACACTTGGTGGGGTTGAGCTTCATATTGTACCTCAGGAGGGTGTCGAAGGTCTCTGCTAGGTCGGCAAAGTGGTCCTCGGCCTTGGGGGTCTTGACGATCATGTCATCGATATAGGCCTCGACGTTTCGACCGAGCTGTCCCTCGAACATATGATTGACCAGCCTTTGGTACGTGGCCCCAGCGTTCTTCAACCCGAAAGGCATCTGGGTGTAGCAGTATACGCCGAAGTCGGTGATGAAGGCGGTCTTCTCTATGTCTTCTGGATCCATTCTAATATGGTGGTAGCCTGAATAGGCATCCAGAAAGCTGAGTATCTCGTTGCCCAAGGTTGAATCAACCAGTTGGTCGATGCTCGACAATGGATAGTAGTCCTTTGGTGTGGCTTTGTTCAAGTCGGTGAAGTCCACGCACATTCGCCACTTTCCTGAAGCTTTTGGCACCAAGACGACATTAGCCGGCCACGTCGGGTGCATGACCGATCTAAAAAGACCAGTCTTTTGCCCCTTGGTGACTTGCTCCTTGATGATCGCCTGCTTCTCTGGCGCGTGCTTCCTTCTGCGTTGTTGTACGGGCTTCATGGTCGGGTCGAGGTTGAGTTTATGCATTACCGTCTCTCCCGGTATCCCGGGGAGTTGGTCATCAAACCATTCAAAGACTCGGATGTACCCAGAAAGATAATCTTTGTATTGCTACTGAACCTCAGATGGTAGGTCGGCTCCAATCTTTACTCCTAGGGTCGGGTTGTCATTTAGGAAAACCGTTAGCAGCTCGCCTCCAGGCTCGGAGGTTGCAGATTTTTCCTCGACTTCCCAGGGGCCCTTATTTTTCTCGTCCGGCCTTGTGGCCTCAACCGAGATATTATAGCACCTTCTGGCCATCGCCTGTTTGCCCCGGACTTCCCCCACCCCATTTTTAGTGGGGAACTTCATCTTTTGGTGATAGGTAGAGGGCACCGCTTTCGTTCGGCTAAGGATTCCTCGGCCGAAGATTGCGTTGTATACTATCATACCCTTGATCACTATGAAGTCTACCATAACTGTAACGGTTTTGGGTGGGGTGCCGAGAGTAACTGGTAGGCCTAGGGCTCCCTCGGGATAAGTGACCTAGCCATTGAACCCACAAAGGGGGGTTCGGATCGGGCGGAGTTTAGACGGATTCTCCCCCATCTTAAGGAAACATTCGTAAGACAGTACATCAGGGGCACTTCCATTGTCAACTAGAATCATGTCTACATTACAATGGTTTATCGTGGCCGATATGACTAGGGCGTCGTCATGTGGGGTCGTCAGCCCTTCCAGGTCTTGGTCGGAGAAGACTATGACCTGGGGCTCACTTGGCGGGGCCTTGGGGGGCTCGATGGCTCGGCTCGCCCGCTCAACATGACGCTTCCTTCCTCGGCCACTGTCTCCTCCTGATGCAGCTCCTCCAGCGATGACGTTGATGTGGACCCCGCGAGGGGTGTTATCAATTTCCTCTGGGGTGCCTCGATCTTCCTTATGCCCGACCACGAACCGGGATAGGTGTCCCTGGCGGACGAGGCGCTCGATCTCATCCTGGAGCTGGTGGCAATCGCCGGTATGATGCCTGTGGTCACTGTGGAATAGGCAATGTTTGCTGCGATTGCGGCTTTTCGACCTCATTGGCTCGGGTTGGCGGAGGAGGCCCGAGCCTTTGATGTCTTCATATATCTCGTACACTGGAGCAGTTAAGGGAGTGTACCACTCGTACTTCCGGAACGATTCTTTATGCTCCCCGTCTCGGTTCCGCCTCTTTCCTTGGCCCGAGCTTGACTCGGGTGCTCGCTTCTTGTCCCCCTCCCAACCCGAGCCGGTTACGCCTCGGCATGCGCTGAGAACTTCTTCGCACTCAGCATGGCATAAAGCCAGAGTCAATAGCTCAGCAAAGGTCGAGGGAGGGTGGAGGAAAAGTTCGCGGTGGAGGTTCTCGTCACGGGTGCCTCCGGTCAGCGCGGTTATGGCCGAGGCAACATCTAGGCGGGGGATTCTCAGGGCTTCCGATTTGAATCAGTTGATGTAAGCCCGGAGTCTCTCCCCTTGCACCTGTTTGAGAGCCAATTGCCCTGCTACCGACCTCGGGGGGGCGTTGCCGGTGAAACTCTCCTTGAATACTCACCCAAACTGCTTGAAGTCTCGGATGGATCCAGGGGCAAGGGCCCGGAACCATGCTTGGGCGCCTTAGACCAGGGTGGTCGGGAAGGCTCGGTATTTGATGGCGTCGGACGCCCCGTGAAGGGTCATCAGGGCGTCGAAGTGGTCGGCTGGGTCGCCTTGGCCGTCGTAAGGCTTGAAGGTTGGGATGGAGGATCTGGGAGATACCTCTGCCTTCAAGATATAGTCGGAGAACGGGGATCTCTCCTCGTCCACTAGCGGAGAGGTCTTCAGCAAGGCGCGTAAGACGCGCTCCTACTTCACGAAGCGCCTCTCGAACTCTCGCAGATGGAGGGATAACTCCGGCTGCTGTTGCGCCGTGGGGTTAGGGGGGCGTGATGGCAGGCTGTCCTGGCGTTCCCTGGGGACTTCGGTCTCCGGGTGCAGACGGCGTGCCCCAGGTTTCCCCCGTTTCAGTGTGGAGGAGGCCTCTTGCTCCGGAGGGGGGGCTTGTGAAGGTCCACCTGACCTATTGCAAATAAGATGTCACCCTCGGAGGGTGAAGCGACCTCCGGTAGTGTGTTGGGACGCGTCTCCGCGGGGAGGGCTTTCCGGAGGGGCACATGACCTCCCTTCCCTGGCCGCCTGGGTCCTCATGAGTTCCACGAGGACATCCAATTTTACATTGAGGCCTTGGAAAGCGTCAGCGCCCTCGTTGGATGGTTGCCCTACCGCCGCGGGCGGAGGTAATTCGTCGGCTGGGGTGCTGGCGTTGGAGGGGGGGTCTTGCGCGGCCTGAGAAGGGCCTTCTCCCCCCACTACCATGGCCTTCCCCCTATCACCAGCGGATCTCCTCCCTGTACTTCTTCACACCATGCTAGCTCTTTGATTGTTTCCCACAGACGACGTCAGATGAAGAGGGGCGATCTCACGCTGGTCCTAAGCTGGGGAGATGATCAGGGAACTGCAAGGAAGGGAAACGGATCAGGGGGCCCAGGGGTGGTTCTCTGGGGTAAACCCTCCGATGCCTAAGTCAGTAGAGCAGTGGTGGAAGCTATGAAAGGAGGAGTGGGGAGATGCACGAGATCCCTCTCCACCAAGGTGCTGAAGTGGTTCCTGCTCAGGGAGTTTTAGGCGTGTATAGGCCTTACCGTTTGCTGGAGGGAGTCCCCAGTTTAAATAGTGTGCTAGCCTCATGATTCCCGTAAACTGAGGAGTTTCAGGCGGGAGTTACGTCCTCAACGTGGGATCTTTACGTCCTCATCATGGTATCTTTATAGTCTTGAGGAGTCGTGGGTCCCTTATCTTTGTGAACTTCTACTCATAAAGGGCTCTCAACGGCAGCGTGGATAAGCAATCATCGCTCGATCCAAGCATGAAGAGTGCCAACCCTGTCCGGGCGATAGGCATAGCTCGGATGAGGCTCGGACGGAGTGGGCGTGGAGCGCTAGCCTTTATCCCATCGAGGGGGATAGGTTGGGCTTGGGTCTTCCTCCGACTGGACCGATGCTCGGGCCTTCCGAGCCTAATGGCCGCCGAGAAAGGGCTTGATCCCGAGTGATTTTATTGGGCTTTGATGCTAAGTGGGCCCTGCGGGGCTGTCACTTAGATGAGTTGGGCCTCGTTTGGTCCTGATGGACCTAGTTCGGTCGCTCTTAGATGGGCTACAGAAATCTCCCTCACCACTCACCATCAGACCCAAGAGCGACATCCTCCACTCCTCGGACAACAACGACAAGGATAGGGTTACCCCGGGTCACCTCTTGCTCCATCTCTCGCGGGCTAATCATCATTAACCTCCTGGGTGGGAGGCCTCCTGTGCTAGGAGCAGTCAAAGCGGTAGTAGCCCACACCGAGGATGAGGTGGAAGGACCGACCGTCCCCTAACTAGGAGGGGTCGAAGTGCTGGGACCGGCTGGTCCTCGGACAGAAGGATCCTTTGGCTGAGTGGGATGGAGGGTGATCCTATGGCCCTCGTGGTCGAATGTGCAAGTGTTCGACTGACCCTGAAGGGTGGCATCCTGATCAAAAAGCTAAGGCCTACCTAGGATAATGCTACCCACCTCCATAGGCAACACATCACACCAGATCTCATCATGGTAAGCCTAAAACTACAGTGGCACCAGACATCGCAGCCTGACCAGGATGGAAGTAGAATCCACCCAAGAAACCCTATAAGGTGCGGGGTGATCTACGGGCGTCAAACCCAGGCGCCTAATAGTGCCCGTAGAGATAGCGTTAATGCAACTTCCGCTATCAATGACCACCTTGCAGGCCTTTCCTCCCAGCCTACAAAACGTATGGAAGATGGTGGTATGTGGACGCGGGATTTTTATTTATTTATTTTGTTTTATTATTTTATCGATTTATTGGCGTGCCAGTCACTGAAGTGACGATTTCATTGTGCGCTCGACTTGACTTGGTCAGTCGATTGTGAAGTCCGAGTCGGGACCAGAAGTCCGCCATACCATAAAGGCTATGACGTTAATTACGCCCTTCCAAGGAAGGACAACCCTTGATTAAACGCCGAAATAGGAGGCCTCATAAGGCGAACAGATGTTCACATGCTTAATTTTAAACTTCATACCAGGGCCAGGGAGGCGGGCAAGATAATAACATCAACCACAGAAACATACTATATCGTTGAATCGACGGTTCAAAACAATTATGCTTAGGGGCGAACCAGGAGATGGAAAATATCAATCACGGTCGAGGTGAGCCGTGACCATGATGTAGGTTTAGAGCATCGATCAATATTTCGACGGCATTTCCTCTTGATCTGGATTATGCCGAGAGGGAAATAGGCCATCACCCACGGAGTGTCGGGATGAAAGCCGAGAAAGAGAGAGGTCCAACCTCCCAACCCGTATATATGGGCTATAGGGCAATGTATGATTTTCCCTTTGTGGAAAGCCGGCGGGACTCATACAGTGACAGAATCCTCGCGAGCAAAAGGGGTTGTTCATAAATCCGATATAGGATAGCGGAGCATAAGGGAGTCTAACTTCCTTTTAAATTTATCCCCGGGCCAGATATGATGACTCATGGGCGTCCCTGGATTGGCTTGATTAAAGTGACAGGGGGTTCAATTGTATGGAGGAGTAGGCTCCTGGGGCAGGTTGGGTGTGCATGTAGGTTCCCAGGCGCGAAAACCACCGTGCCGGGAAGGGTTCTTCATGAGGTACTGTTTGGGGTGCCGGGAAGTTGGTGTTAATGTCATTCTGCATGAAGGAGGGTAGTGTTCTCGGCGCCATGCGATGCCAAGGAGGGGTTAAGTCCTCGGCGCCATAAGATGCCAAGGAGTTAGGGTTCCTGGCGCCAGAAAGACACCAGTGGGTTAGGCTCTCGACGCATGAAGATGCCAAGGGGGGATCCCGGCGCGCAGGGGAGAAGGCCAAGCCGGTTCTCGGCGCGGCCAAGGTGCAGGGGCTTCCGGCGCGCAGGGGAGGAGGTCAAGATAGTTCTCGGCGCCTGAAAAAGTGGCGCCGAGAGCTGTTCATCCAATTCCCTGCAAGCAGGGCCGAGAGTTGTGAGGGCGCCGGGATAAGAACAGAGATTACGGTACTCTATTTTGGGTTTCATGATGATCGGGTTGAAGCAAATGGACCCTGAGGAGTCAAAATGGCTCAATTCACTGGACTTCAACCTGTTTCGGTATAGGTTCCCAAGGAAGGCCAGGAACATAGAAAAGTTCGGGAGGGGAACAATGAAGTATAGGGAGCCTCTGTCACCATTGATAGATAAGGTCCCGGGGACAGGTTTCATGTCATCTCTGTCATCCTGGGAGAATTTTGACAGCACCTCCCCTGGACTTGATGTTTGCTAGAGAATGATAGACGATCACCCACGGAGTGCCGGGGTGAAAGCCAAAAATAGAGGGGTATAGGACCCCTGACGCCTGTATGTGCTTGCAGCACTATCTTGATATTCCTTTTGAGACCGTAGAAGCTTATGCAGTGGCAGAGCTTCCTTGGTCCTTAAGGTTATAAAAGCCGATCGAGTTCGGGAAACCACGTGGAAAAGGGGAGTTGTTCCCACTAATTGTCGCCCCTGAAGTGCATGTGATGACTCAAGGCATTCTTGATAGAATGTAGGGTATACTGAGCAGTTCACAAGGGTATCTGTGGGGTTTCTTCAATGATAGCAGGGGTTTTCTTTCAGGGTTCAAGAGATGGAGGGCTCACGGCTTAAGGAGGCCCTGGGCTTGAAAAAGGGTGGTTCCCGGCGCCAAAACCATCGCGCCGGGAAGGGTCCTTCAAAAGCTACTGTTGGGCGCGCCGGGGAGCAAACACAAGGGCTCTCGACGCACGAAGTTTCGCGCCGGGAAGGGTCCTTCAAAAGCTACTGTTCGGCGCGCCGGGAACTGGCAAAGGGAGATCTCGGCGCAGGCAAGGTAGGGTTATCGGCGGGGAAAGGCTCGCGCCGAGGACTATTCACCTGCTTTACTGTTTACGGGGCCGAGATGGATGAAGGCTCCGAGATGGGTTTAGGGTTCTACGGCACTCTGTTTTGGGTTTAATGATGATCGAGGCCGAAGCAAATAGGCTTTATAGGATCTAAACTGATCAAGGGGTCGACCCTGAGCTGGATTAGGTTTGGGCTTCGTAGAGGTATCAGGGTTCAGGAGGGATCTGGGGAGGCCGAGGTCTGGATGCCCCTGTCTATCGCCATTATCACGCAGGACCCTGGGGACAACCTTGATATGGTCATTCATCGCCCTGGGAGCCAAGAGATGACTGTCTCTGGACCCAGAGGCGACTTCGACGACGCCAACGGACAAAGCACATACACTGAGAACTCCGGGATCTCACGAGCTTCGATCATTGCATAGCACAGCATCATCCCAGAAGCCAAGGGATAGTCTGTCCCGGGCTCTGAGATAAGCACTGATGGTGCTGCAAGGAAAAGAAAAAAAAGGCAAATCGGCGGATCGTTAATCCACTGGGGAAGAGGATCATCATGCTACTGGTCTACAGATAACACGAAGAAAGGCAATAGAGCTCCAGAGAAATCAAAATCAGGCTTGAACTATAGCCCACATATATATATATATATATTCGTTTGACGATATCTATCAGGGAAGACACCTGGTGAGAAAACCCAGGCGATACATCATTCCAATACTCGAACCGATTACATGGAGAGAGTGAGGGAAAGGGGGTAAACAGATGCCGAGATATCTCGGCTACATTCAAGGAATCGAAAACAAAACTTGAACGTTTACATGAAGCAGAAGAAAAGAAAACATGGGGGAGGGCGGAGTATTGACTCCTCTCCCTCCCCGGATGCCCACCTGGAGCTTCTTCCCTTGGGATTGATCTCTTCTCTCTTTCTTTTTTTTTCAGCGGAGGAGGCTCTCTCTCTCTGTAGGTTTCTTCTCTTTTCTCTCTTTTTGATCCAGCGGCCGACCTCAATCCCCTTCTTTTTTTCTCACCTTACTCACCCCTTTCTTGTGGGAGAAGAAACGGGTTATATAGAACCCTGCATTGCAAGGAGATCTCGGCGCCTTGCATCCATGGGAGAAGTTCCCGGCGCGCCAGCTTTGGTGGGAGCGTTCCCGGCGCGCGCCAGCTTTGGTGGGGGAGTTCCCGGCGCCAATCTCAGAAGCCCAAACGGCCGGCCCATCTGGTGCCTTTAGGCCTCACACGTGCCTTAGGATTCTCTTTCTTATTTGAATTGATTTCCATCAAGACCGAATAAGGCCTCTTTAGTAGCGACATGACTTTGTTGAGATCTTCTTGAGGTTCCATCAGTGAACAAACTGTGGTTTAATCAGTGTTGCCATCTGAATGATGACAAAACCGGGTGTGTTTCATCAGCATTATCAGCCGAACGGTGACAAGACCGGACATCAGCCTCAGTCTGAAAAGACTTCGGCCGGGTAGATGGTTGACGAGCTTCATCAGTGATCTTTCACTGTAGGTCTGACTTCCCTTTCAATTCTACTTCCACCTCTGTTCATTTTCAAGGTGTCAACAAATGCCCCCCATCTGCGGGCGGCGTAAGCGCAGAATAAGCGACACGGGGTCTGCAGGTGTCTTTCATCATTCGAGGGTATCTTCCTCAGTTTTATCTTTGACATTGTCCTTTAGCCTGATCATGTTGCTGTAGTAACATCCTGCATATGCATCTTTCATTTCCATGTTTTTCATGTTTTTTTTTCATTTTCTGACTTCATTGTCACCATTCGGGGATTTTGAGGCTTTGCCTTGGACCTCTCGGCATGGCACTCTCGGCGCGGCCGTTGTCAGCGCGGCCACCTCGGCAGGGCCTCTTTGGCAGGGTCTTATCGGCGCGGGCGCTCTCGGCGGTCGCTTCTCGGCGCGGGCTTCTCGGCGCGCACGTCTTCGACGCGGGCTTCTCGGCGCGCATTTCTTCGGCGGGTTCTCGGCGCGGCCCCTTTTTCTTCCGGCCGACGGGGGGTTCTCGGCGCGCTTTTCTTCGCGCCGAGAGGCCCCTCGTTTCTTCTTTTTAACCCCCTGAGAGGGGTTTTTACCCTCATTTTACATTCCTCTTCTCTCTCTTCATCTCGTTGGCAGTGGTGATCCTCCCCGCTCCGAGAGCGTCTGCTTCATTCCCCCCCCCTTTTCGTCCGATTTTTCGGGGTAGGTTTATTATATGGGATTGAATCCCATTTTATGTTCGGGATCACTCCCTCTTGGTGGGTGACTCCCTATTTTTCTTGGGCAGACTTCGGACAAGAGGAGATGCTGCCGAAATTTTTGAGAATTGTTTGCCTCATTGTTTCATGCCCATTCATCTTTCTGATGCTTCTTTTCTTGTCTTTCCCTGACTGCAGGTGCTGACATGGCTTCCGGCACTTCTGCTGCGGCCTCCATGACTGTTGGGGCGAGTTCATCGGCTCAGCCGGATATATCTCGGGCTAAAGTCAACTGGCTGAATGTGTACACCCTGAGCTTCGGCTATGACCAGATTGCTAGTGTCGATGAATCCTCTGATTCCGAGACTGACACAGTGCCGTCTTCCGGAGTCTATTCTTCCACAGAGGGTATTGATTTCAGAAGGGCTGCTGACTACCGTCCAGACCTGCCGAAGGATCGTCATCTGCTGCCATTTATCCGGACCTTCACCATAGGCGGAATGAGGGATCTCCTGCTTGCTCGGTCCGTGGAAGCGGCAATACTTGCTGACAGAGACAGCCTGAAAGGTTCTGTTTATCGAGCCCGAGCTATATATCTCCCGGGTGAGCAGAGGGACTGGAATGCCGTGCTGGGCATTTCTGAATTAGAGCCGGAGAAGAAGATGCTGACCCGGGCTCCAGAGTTCACCCCGGCAAGGTGGGACCATGCAGCCGGTCGTGTCCATCGGGAGAAGCCCAACTTTGGACTTTTTCTAGCTCCTGTGAAGTGGGGTTATAGGGACGAACCATTCATTCTGAACTGTCTGGCCGTTCAATTCAAATATCAGCTGGCTGCCGGCTGGTTTGGGGACGCTAAAGTGACGGACGCCCATCTCTTCAGGGTAGGAGCAGTGGAGTTTACAGAATTTGTCTTGAAGGAATACGCCCCTTTACTGATTAGAGCTGGGGTATATCATAGTGTATTTGCCTCCAGGTTCCGCTATCCCATCTCTCGGGGATTATGTTGCGGCATGCTTGAAGTGTTCTGCCCACAGTTCAATACGTTCTATACCGCAGAAGGCGAGACTTCTCTCGATCTTTGGAGTCTTGCGCAGCTTTCAGGCCTGCCTATAGATGGGGAGCCATATGAAGAGGTCTGTCTAGACGACTCCGTGAAGGACGCCTCTGATGGAGAGGGCAGATATTCTTTTGGCTACGCATATCGGCACTTGATGAAGGCTTATCGGACCATTTGTTTGTCCTATAGCAGGGGATCTTCCAAAGGATATCAACCCCGAGAAAAGAGCAGCAGGTTGAGAGTCCGTGTAGGACAGTGGATACAGTACTTCTTCGGGGGTCCCTTGAAGTATACAGACTTCCCTTCTGCGGGACCGACTCCCAGTAAGCAGATCAGGGCCCCTCGTTATAAATCAGCATTGCCGGCTTCACTGCGCCGAGCAGGTGTAGATGGCCCGAACCCAGCAGGGGTTGACCCCATTACTCATTGTGCAGCTTATCTGACCTTCTGGATGTGCACTTTCGCTCTCCCCCAAGGGGACGAGACGATTATCAGATCGGAGGCTATATATCCGGCCTGTCAGATGGCCTGGGGATGAGACTGTCTCTGTGCCCGGCGGCTTTGGGTTTAGTCTACAAATCACTGGGAGATTTGCATAGACATCGGGTTCCCCGCTCTTTATGGATTGTAGGTCCATTTCATTTCTTCAATGCTTGGGTTTGCAGTATTTTCCCCGAGCTGGCCCCGAGAACTTTGCAGTCAGACACACTACTCCCTCGGATGATTGAGTTTGCTAGTGCCGAACCCGGTCTTTTCTCAGAGCAGCTGTTTAAGATAAGGGGCAGGTTGACAAAAGTGCCTGTAGATGCTCCTGGCAGCATTCACTTCTGGAGCTTAGCAGCAGGTTCGGCTCCTTTAATAGACCCTCAGAGGGAGTGCAAAGTGGAAGAGGTAGAAGTTTATGTCCATCCGGTTTCGGGGGCCAATGCCACCCGGCCCATATTAGAACCAGAACTGGTAAGGTGGGCTATGGCTATCCGACCCAGTGTATTGGTCTTCAGGAAGGGAGGCTTGCTCATCTTGGAGCCCTATTACCCATTCCGTTTTAGCAGAAACTTCGGCTACGATCAGCATATTCCCTCATCAGCCGCTCAGTTCCCTTTGGACAGCCGTGCCAAGCATGGGTCCTCCATTGCCAGTGACGGTCGGATATGGTGGGATTTCTTTCATCGCCGAGAGGGCGTAACTTTCAGGATCCCGACCGTTTCTAATCGTATTCCCCGGGTCACATCAGAATACATCAAGTGGTGGAATACCCGCACCAATTTTTACAAGGATGGCAGAGGCGCCTTCTGGGACGTGGCCGAGCGCTCTTTCTTAAAGCGACAATCAGGGCCTGTATTTGAGATTGATGAGGTTCACCTGAAAAGGCTCTATTCACAGCATCCGAGGGAGGCGGACTCATACATCGCCAGGCGTCGGTCCTTAAAAGAGGAAGGCTCTGAAATACCCATGCCTGTATTTTCTGAGATCAATGAAGATGCTTTTACAAAGGACCTGAGGCAGCTGGGCCACATAGGGAGCGTTCAGGTGGAGGCGCAGTATCCATTTCCCCCGGAGGAGCCTCTCCCGACAGCAGCCCCCTGGAGGGGCCCGGTGGACAGATTTCACCCTTATCGGACATTTGTGCGGAGGGAAGACCGCACTAGCACATACTATCAGCACACTTCTTGGCTTTTCGTGCTGCTGAATGTTCACGGGCTGTCAGTAGAGAACCCGATAGCCGGTATTCTGAATAAGCCGCTTTTTATCTCTTTCCATTATGTCGACGGCTGGTGCATGGATTACCTCGGCCTGTTTCATTGCCTTGACTTCCACGGCCACCAAGATTTAGCTGCCTTGACAGAGAAATGCCAGACCATAGGTGACGTGTGCTGGCTTGTGAAGGAGGCTGCTTCCCGCTCGAAGGAGGTGGCTTATCTGTATTGGCCGCTTTCTACCTTCTATGACGGCCCAGCAGGTATGACCCTTCCTGTGCGCTCATGGCGTCTTTCTTTTATTGTCATGTTATGCATCTGTCGACTATGACTGCCTTTCTTGTGTCTTGCACAGATAGACCGGACATAAAACGGCAGGGACTTTACAGGAAGATTATTGCACAGGCTGAAAAGCCTGCTTACTTTGAAATTCCTGCAGCAGCACCCACGACCACTCCCCTGCCTCCGGGCAAGAAGAGGAAGCCTTCTGCGGTGAAAACTACAGTTGTCAAGGCCAAGAGGGCCAAAGTTGCTCGGGTCCAGCAGTCAGCTCCAGTTGCGACGGACGCCGGGACCCCTCTTCCAGACATCCCCTCTTTTGACGAGTTCAGGTCTCAGAGGGAGGCTGCTCAGAACCCGCCGAAAGTAGCGGTAAATATCTTGCAGATGCAGTCTCACTGTTTTCTTGACTGTTCTTTTAAGGCGCCTTTCGAGACTGAGCTTCTCTTCATCTGATACAGCCCCGGAGCAGGTTGCAGTGCCTGCGGAGAGGGACATGAGGCTGCCTTCTCCTACCCCGGCTGGCGAGGAGGAGGGTAAATGTGCTCTCTCATCTTTTCTCTTTATACTTTTGCTGCTATTCTTTTTCATTATATCCCTCAGAGTTCCCCTTTTGTTGAGGTGGCAGTCAGGGAGCCGACTGGGGCTACACTAGCAGTGGGAGAGCCGTCTCAGCCGCAGGAAAGTGAAAGGACTCAAACAAGAGAGAGCCCTATTCCGGCCAGACGCATAATCACCCGGTCTGCATCGCGGCATGCTCTAGAGGCGACCTCGCAGCACATAGCTAGAGTGGAGATATCCTCGGGCAGCTCCGAGACCGTGCCTGATAATGAGGAGGAAGTGACCTTCAGTGGCAGCGAGGAGGAAGTCCAAAAATCAGAAGCCCTGCCTGTGCTAGCGAAAGGCCTTTCGCCCTTTCAGCCTCCTAAACTATTGATGCTATCTTCTGAGGAGGAATTGCAAGAGGAGTTTGTCGGGCTTGACACTGAGGTCGACATAACCCCTCCATTTGTTGCTTCAACTACGGAGCTTGCTCCTCTTTTGTCTCATCTTGAGGGTACAGACCTCACTTTAAAGGTAAGCTTCTTTCTTCTTTTTTTTTGCTTGCTGTTCTATTTATTTTCTTCCATCCATTGATGAGGATCATTCTGCCTTGTCCTCAGGACCCTGTCACTATCAGCTCCGATGCGGCCGCAGTCTCCATGGATGTCTCATCTGCAGATTCGATCATCATCCCTGCTTTACCTTCAACTTGCATGGAAATTTCTGAGGTTATTCGCCCCGTGCCAGTGAGAATACAATCTTCAACTGACTTAACATCACTGGACTTGGGCTCATCAGGAGAGATTTCCATCCCTGTCAGGGCCTCAGAGTTCAGAGCCGAAGTAGACCCAGCCAGAAGCTCCGCTTTTATACCGGCTGCCATAATGTCAATTGCGCCCGAGTCAGCAGTCCCTGCCACAGTGGCTATAGAGACTGGATTTCTGCCTTCACAGTCTAGGGCACCTTTGTCTCCATCATCAGAAAGAGTAGCTGAAGGTGCAGCCTCCATTGAAGAGATAACTCCTTTATTTATTGATTCTCCTCCCGTGGATGTTCAAGCCGTAGCTCCCGAGGCAGCAACCGAGGAGGAGTCTTCAACCCAGCAGGAGAGTACAGAGAGGGACCGGCTAGCTCTTTCAGCAGATTTTCCTTCTTCGTCCTCCCAAGCAGACATTGGATTGTGGGCAGATATTGACGGAGAGGTGACTTTTGAGGTCGTCACGTCTGCTTCTTTTGGCTTTACTTCTCCTGACAGCTTCGTCTGGCAGCATCTGGACATGTTACGCCAGTTAGTAGAATCCCAACCTGGCTTGACATATCTGCAACTGAAGGAGATTGCCAATCGCTTCACCGCTGGCCTGCAAGCCATGGGCTGCCCTTTGGACTTATGGGCTCAGCGGGTCTTGCTTCTGTTGAAATTCGTGCATCGGAGAGATTTCCTAGCACGGACCATGGTTGACAAGCTGACGGCATTGAAGTTGCAGAGGTCAGAATGCAGATCTGAACTGGGGAAGCTGATGCTGACACTCGACGAACGCCAGGCTGAGCTACAGAGTGTTGTTCAGCGAGAGGAGGCCGTCCAGAACCGGGTAGCCATTCTAGAGGCGGAACTCACCGAACTTAGGGCCGAGCTTCAGCAATTATCTTCTATTCGGCCACAGTCCGCCGAGGAGGTGGCTTTGCTGGAGGGACGGGTGATGTCTTTCCAGACATGTCCATGAGGCTTCAGGAGGAGGAAGCGTGCCTTCATGAGCTAGGAGCCGCCCCCTATGTAGGTCTTCTGGCCTTTGAAGATATCTTTCGGCGGCCATGAATTATCTTCTCTTTATTTTCTTTTCTTTTGTGATACAATGTCCCCTCGGGGCCCTCTATGTACTCCCCTTTTTTAATGAAAAGGAATATCTGGCTTTATATGTATCCATCTTCTTGTCCCTGTGGTTTCATTGCTTCGGGAAGCGGGATAGTGGTTTTAGCGATCCCTCATGCGAACGGCTCGTACTTGACAGGAGAGCGTCCACCCCTTCAGAGAAAGGATGGGGGACTCGCTCCACCGCGTGACGGCATCCGAAGAGGTGCTTAAACCGGATTTTGTGAGTGGCAGCAAAAATCCTTCTGGCCATGTGCGCCGCAAAGGAGACAATTTGCAGGAGTGTGAAAGGAGAGGTTCCATCAGAATAGACGTGAGGTCTAGACTGGGTAGAGGTTATAGTAGGTGGGACAATTAAAGGATATGTGGTTTTCATCAGGACAGACGTAGGGTCTGAACTGGATAGGGTTTCATCATTGATCGGGCGAAATGCCAGTCGATCAATAGTTGGTTTCATCATCGATACTGGGTTGATATCGATGCAAACAAAGGGTTCAAGTTTCATCAGAAAAGGCGAAAGGTCTAAACTGGGTAGGGTTTCATCATCGATCAGGCGATGTGCCAGTCGATCAATGGCTGGTTTCATCATCGATATTGGGTTTATATCGACGCAAGGAAGAGTTTAAGTTTCATCAGGATAGACAAAAGGTCTAAACTGGGTAGGGTTTCATCTATTCTGGCAGGCTTTATCGCGGGTGGGACTTTGCCAAGAAATATGCAGGTTTCATCAGGATAGACGTAGGGTCTAGCCTGGGCAGGGTCTATTAGAATGGTGATGGGTTTCATTGTCGGTGGGACGTTAAAAAAAGGGTATGTAGATTTCATCAGGGTAAACGTAAGGTCTATCCCGGAAAGGCTTTATCATCGGTGGGGCATGGAACCAGATGACCGACGGATGGCTTCATCAATGAAGGAGAGGTAAAGACAGCGTGCCGGTTGGCATGGAACTTTTGAATTACCACTTTATTGACCCAAGTGCCCTTTCGGGTTTTCACCGGAGCCAGCCCCCTCTTGCTTTTGCCCACGCGCCCTTTCAGGTTTTCACGTGGCGGGGTACCCGATTTTGCCTGCAGTGCCCTTTCGGGTTTTCACCACAGCTGGGTTTAGCCATTTTTTTGCCCTTGTTCAGAATGCCTGAACAAGACTGGTGGGGTATCTCTATTTTTAACCCCCTTTTGTCTCTTCTTCTCTTTTCTTCTTCTCTTTTTTTTATTGAAACTTTGGTTTTGTAGCCCATGTGGGCAGCTTGAGCATGTATCATCATTGATGTGGGTGCTAACATCAATGCAAGGGGTATATGGTTTCATCATCCACCCAGGCGGAAGGTCTAGGTTGACTTCAGTGTATTTTGCGGCTTAGGCGTGAAGCCGTTCGCCGGGAGCATGGTTGTATCGTTGATGTGGGGATTGCCATCAACGCAAGGGATAGAATTTCATTGTCCACCTAGACGGAAGGTCTAGTTCGACTCAAGAATGTGTGTAGCAGCTTGAGCACGAAGCCATTCGCTGGAGAGGTGGGTTTCATCGCTAATGTGGGGTTTAACATTGGCGCAAAGGGATGAGGCTTTATCATCTACCCGGGCGGAAGGTCCGGGTTGATTTGTAGTATTTTCATCAGAGTAGACGGAAAGTCTACCCCGAACGGGTTTTAGCATTGATCCAGCGGTGTGCCGCTTCATTAATGGCTGCTTTTATCATCGGTATTGGTCGATGCCAATGTAAGGATTTAAGAGGTTTCATCAGGATAGACGTAAGGTCTAGACTGGATAGGTTTCATCACTGATCGGGCAGTGTGCCAATCGATCAAGAAGTTTCATCATCGGTATTATACCAATGCAAGGGAATTCATAGGTTTCATCAGGATAGACGTAGGGTCTAAATCGGACAAGTTTCATCATTGATCGGGCAGTGTGCCAATCGATCAATAGCAGGTTTTATCATCGGTATTGGGTTTATACCAATGCAAGGATTTCATAGGTTTCATCAGGATAGACGAAAGGTCTGGCCTGGATAGGTTTCATCGCCGATTGGGCAGTGTGCCGATCGACCAGCAGCAGGTTTCATCATCGATATTGGGTTTATACCAATGCAAGGATTTCATAGGTTTCATCAGGATAGACGAAAGGTTTGGCCTGGATAGGTTTCATCGCGATTGGGCAGTGTGCCGATCGACCAGCAGCAGGTTTCATCATCGGTATTGGGTTTATACCAATGCAAGGATATCATGGATTTCATCAGGATAGACGTAAAGTCTAAACTAGAGAGGGTTTTATCATTGATCGGGCGAGGTGCCGATCGACCAACGGTAGCTTTCATCGCGGTGGAACCTGGGACAAGGTATGAGGGCTTTTATCAGGATAGACGTAGGGCCTATACTGAGTGGGTCTAATCATCGATCGGGCAAGGCGCCGGTCGATTGACGAGGAGTTTTATGGCGGGAGGTGAGGCTTTCTTTGGGATTACCACATCACTGACCCAAGTGCCCTTTCGGATTTTCACCGGAGCCAGCCCCCTCTTTCTTTTGCCCACGCGCCCTTTCGGGTTTTCACGTGGCGGAGACCCGATTTTGCCTGCAGTGCCCTTTCGGGTTTTCACCACAGCTGGGTTTTGGCCATTTTTGCCCTTGTTCAGAATGTCTGAACAAGACTGGCGAGGTATCACTATTTTTAACCCCACTTTTCTTTTCTTTTCTTCTTTTCTTTTATTTGGTATGCGAGCTTGAGAGAGAGGGCAGCTTGGGAAGGGCGAGATGCCACTGGACCAAGGAGAGGGTAGCTCAATCAGGGTGGAGTGCCATTGACCAAGATGAAGTGGCCTGATTAGGGCGGAGTGCCGCTAACCGAGGAATGGGTAGCTCGGCTAGGGCGGAGTGCCGCTAAACCAAGAAAGAAGGGTAGCTCGGTTAGGGCGGAGTGCCACTAGACCAAGAAACAAGGTAGCTCGGCTAGGGCGAAATGCCACTAGACCAAGAAAGAAGGGTAGCTCGGTTAGGGCGGAGTGCCGCTAGACCAAGGAAGAGGTAGCTTGGTTAGGGCGGAGTGCCACTAGCCAAGAAAGAAGTAGCTTGGTTAGGGCGGAGTGCCACTAGACCAAGAAAGAAGGTAGCTCGGCTAGGGCGGAATGCCACTAGACCAAGGAAGAAGGGTAGCTCGGTTAGGGCGGAGTGCCGCTAGACCAAGGAAGAGGGTAGCTCGGTTAGGGCGGAGTGCCGCTAAACTAGGAAAGGGTAGCTCTTAGGGCGGAGTGCTGCTAGACCAGGAAGAGGTAGCTTGGTTAGGGCGGAGTGCCGCTAGACCAAGAAAGAGGTAGCTCGGCTAGGGCGGAGTGCCACTAGACCAAGAAAGAAGGGTAGCTCGGTTAGGGCGGAGTGCCGCTAGACCAAGAAGAGGTAGCTCGGTTAGGGCGGAGTGCCGCTAGACCAAGAAAGAAGGGTAGCTCGGTTAGGGCGGAGTGCCGCTAGACCAAAGAAGAGGTAGCTTGGTCAGGGCGGAGTGCCGCTAGACCAAGGAAGAGGTAGCTTGGTTAGGGCGGAGTGCCGCTAGCCCAAGAAAGAAGGTAGCTCGGTCAGGGCGGAGTGCCGCTAGACCAAGGAAGAAGGGTAGCTTTTGGCCTGATTACTCGGAGAATGTCGGTTGTGCAGCATGATACAGCTTTAGGTGCCTACCGTTGAGTGGCGAGAATTGGATCTCCCCTCGATGGTTGACAACCATATAGGCCTCACCTTCGTAGACCCTTTGTATCACATAGGGACCTTCCCAATTAGCATTTAGCTTTCCTTTTGGGTTAGACGCCATGACTTCTCTTTTCTTGACCATAACGAGGTCACCTTTCTTGAACTCTCGTCCTTTTACGAGTTTGTTGAATGCAGTGGCCATGCGGGCCTAATACATTTGGATATTCTTCTGAGCTTGGAGGCGCCTCCCTCCAATTCAGCCAGTTCTTCTAATCTTCTTTCTGTATTAGTCTGTTCGCCAGGGGCTAGGTCATACTGGACCGCCACTCTGAGTGACGGGACTTCCAGCTCCAGCGGGACCACTGCCTCTGAGCCGTACACCAATGAGTATGGTGAGCACCCTGTAGGTGTTTTGAAGACGGTGCGGTATGCCCATAAAGCTTCATACATTTTCTCTTCCCAGTCCTTCTTGTTGGAACTGACGACTTTGGCCAGCAATGTACACAAGGTCTTATTAAAAGCTTCTGCCAATCCGTTTGCCTGTGGATTGTAGGGAGTGGAGGTTCTCCATTCAATCTTATACTTCTCTGGCAAGCCGATAGATTTTCTGATTTCTGAAATGACTTCCATTATCAGATATTATTCGGTTGGGGATCCCGAACCGGAAGATAATGTTTTGCTTGATGAATCTGGAGACCAGCTCACCAGTCACTTCTCTTAATGCTATAGCTTCCGCCCATCGGGAGAAGTAATCTGTTATGGCCAGTATGTACTTATGTCCGGCCGAGGAAGTTGGCAATGGCCCGACTACATCAGTTCCCCATTGTGCAAACGGCCAGCTAGGGATTGTAGGGTGCAGAGTTGTGGGTGGCCTTCTAGGCACAGTAGCATGCTCTTGACACTTCTGGCATGATTTTGCAAATTGACAGCAGTCTTCGAACATGGTGGGCCAGTAGTAGCCCAGCTTCTTAATCTCTATCTTCATCTTGGGACCGGCCTGGTGAGCACCTGCTGTCCCAGCATGTGTTTCTTTCATCGCTTGCCAAGCTTCCTCAGTGGACAGGCAGCGGAGCAGAATCTTCTTGCGTGCATCTGCCATTATTCGGAATAGAGTCCCATTTCTGAGTTCATAAGAATCTTAATCCTCAGAAGCTTCATCTTTTCTTCTCTCTTTTGCGGCAGCTGTTGATGCAGAAACCACTGTAGCAAGTGCTGTCTCCAATCAGATGCCTGTACTGTGCTGATAGTAGCAACTTCTTCTTCTTCGGGGCACCCTTCTAGCATGCTAGGGACCTGCCGCCGGTTTATAACAACAATGTTCAGTGTCTCATTTGGTGGGACTGCTATTGAGCTGGCTAGCTTTGCCAATGCATCAGCCTGGGCATTATGTCCACGGCCCACATGTTTGAGCTCAATATGATAGAATTTCGCCATGAGGCGCACAGCTTTTTGGTGGTAGGGATTCAGCTCTGGCTTTCGCACCTCAAACTCCCCTTGAATTTGTTTTATTATCAACATTGAATCTCCGAATACTTGCAACATTCGGATACCCATGTTGAGGCTGACATGCAGTCCGATTATCAGAGCTTCATACTCGGCTTCATTGTTGGTGCATGGCTTGTTTATAACAGGAAGTATGTACCACCTCCTCTTCTGGTGATTTAGCACAATACCGGCTCCGGCCCGTATTCTGGTTTTTCCATCAGAATCTGTCTCCGTTCTAGATGCTCCATCAAAGAACAGTTGCCACATAGTGGCTGAGCTGGCAGGCTCGAGTGTCTCATCATCGGGTAACTCGGTCCCCAACGTATCATTTTCCGGCACAGGATGCTCTGCAAAGAAATCGGCCACGGCCTGTCCTTTTATCGCCCTCTGGGGTGTGTAGGTAATATCGAATTCCATCAGAATTACTGCCCATTTACCGAATCGGCCCTTCAGTACCGGCTGAGTCAATATGTATTTGAGCGGATCTGCTGCAGATATCAATCTGACTTCATGTGACAACATATAGTGTCAGAGCTTCTTGACGGCAAAGACTAGCGCTAAGCATGTCTTTTCTATGTAGCTGTAGCTTTCTTCGGTTCTGATCAGCCTCCTACTCAGGTAGTATAGAGCCTGCTCTTTACCTTCTTCATTTATCTGTGCTAGCATTGCCCCCAGGGAACAGTGTGTGGCTGCAATGTACAGTATCAGGGGTTTGCCCTTAATAGGTGCCCCCAGCACTGGAGGGGTCTTGAGATATTCTTTCAGCTTCTCAAAGGCTTCCTGACAGCCATCGTCCCAGAGGAACGGTACATCTTTCATCATGAGCTTGTGAAAAGGGTGGCATCTCCCCGACAGATTTGATATGAATCGTCGGATATAGGCCAAACGCCCTTGTAGAGATCTCAGCTCGTGGAGATTCCTTGGTGGAGGGAGCTCCTGGATAGCTTTAATCTTGGATGGGTCGATCTCAATGCCCCTATGACGGACAATGAACCCAAGGAATTTTCCACTGGACACGCCGAAGGCACATTTCATAGGATTCATCTTGAGTTCATATTTGCGCAGCCTCTGGAACACTATCCTCAGGTCTTGCAGATGATCTTCTCTTCTGCTGGTTTTCACCACCAGGTCATCAATGTAGCACTCCACTTTCTTGAAGAGCAAATCATCAAAGATCTTTGTCATAGCTCTTTGATAGGTAGCGCCAGCATTCTTAAGGCCGAATGGCATTCTTTTATAATGAAATATCCCCTTCGGGGTGCGGAATGCAGTGTGCACTCTGTCTTCTTCAGCAATCCAGATCTGGTTGTATCCGGATGACCCATCCATGAATGACAGGGCTTCATGGCCAGTGGTTGCATCGATCATTACTTCAGTGATTGGCACTGGGAAATCATCTTTCGGGCAAGCCTTCTTCAGGTCCCTGAAATCTACACATATTCTGATCTGCCCATTTTTCTTCTTCACGGGCACTATATTGGCCAGCCATGTAGTATACTGGTTCTCTTCAACAAAGCCCACCTCGATCAGCTTGTCGACCTCTTTGTTGATTTGATTTATCAGTTCGGGACGCATTCTCTTGGAAGGCTGCTTCACAGGGCTTGCCTCTGGGTTTATCACCAATCGGTGCTGTGCCACATCAGAACTCAGTCCTGGCATTTCATCATATGTCCATGCGAAGCAGTCTTGGAATTCTTTCAAAAACTGAATATACTGTTCTTTGACAGCTGGCTCCAGCAGTGCACTGAGGAACGTCGGCCTTGGCTCATCTGCTGACCCCAGATTCACTTCTATCAGCTCATCGACGGTGGCTTGGCCTCCGTCTTCAACTTCGGGTGGGGCTTCTTGCAAATCAATAAAGCCTCCTGGGATATAATCTTCTTCAGTTTCATGCTCCTCCGTTTCATCATATTGGTCATCAGCGGATGCTGGTGCATCATATAGGGCCAATATTACTGGATTCTGTTCAGTCTGTCCCGAGGACGAGGCTAGTTCACCAGGAAATTCAGAAGTAGACTCTTCCGTTCTTAGAGGCTCTTCTGATGTGGGCTCCCTTGACAGGTCGTCATTCTGCAGAGCCCGGAATTCTTCTAGAATGCGTTTAAACTCTAGACATTCTCTCAGCTCTTTGGCTACTTGGTCTTCATCCGGGGTTCCCGTGTCAAATTGTGCTCCGGCCTGGAACAGATCCTCTTTGCAAGAAGGATTCTCCCAGCACCAACCCGTCTTAGTCTCATCAGACATCCTTGCCTCCGGCTGGTTGTCCTGGGCTTCATTGTCTGTTATGGATTGATACATAATTTCTTCATCTTCAAAGGGGTATTGATCATACCCCACTTCAGGGGGATCTTCATTCTGGTAGAAGGCAGAGATGACATCCACCTCGGCTTCATAGTATTCTTGCAGGGTATAACCCAGTCCCGGGTGCTGTGTGATCTTCCTCAGTTCCTTGTTATCTCGAGGCGGATCCCATAGCTCCTTGAATGCTTTCTTCTGGGCAGCAGGCTGTAGTGACGGCATCTGCATCTTAGAGAACATCTGTGAAACCCGTTGGGTAGTATAATCCAAGCATGTAATTGGTACCATCAGGTTTGCAGCTTCTTCAGGGGCCATACAGTCTCGATCATCTTCTTCGACTGGCTCCCCGGTGTAGAATATAATAGGAGGCTCGCAGAAGCGAGGGATCTCCATAGTCTTCAGTGGTAGCACCGTCTGGTACTCAAGGCTGACGATGGGCTTTAATAAACCCTGCGGCACCTCCACCTGAGTGTACTTTTGTCTCATTTCTTCATCAATATCATCTGGGAAGATGCTAGGAGGAGTTATCCGAACAAAGTCTCCCGCATAGGAGATGTGGGATACCTCATGCTTTTTAATGTAGCCCTTGGGTGGCGGTGGAGACCAACTTTTTGTCTTTGTCACCGGCTTCTTCTGGCTGACCACAGCCTCTCTTTCTTCATCCTTCTGTGACACCTCGGTGTAATAGGATGCATCGAGCATATGACACTCGAATACTTCAAAGGGATGTAGATCAGCAAACACCCTTTCTTCTTTCCCTTCATGGCAATATTTGATGCACTGGTGTAGCGTGGACGGCACTATCTGATATTCATGCAGCCATGGCCTTCCCAGCAGGGCTTTGTACGTGGTATTGGAGTCGATTACATAGAATCGTACCACGGTAGTGAGGTCCCCCAAGGTGAGGTTGAAATCAGCCACCCCAAGGGGGGTCTCACATTTCTGATTGAATCCCGCAATCTTCATATCTCTGACCTTGGTGAGCTGCAGATCAAAGTAATATTTCTGGTAGATGCGGTACGGGAGAATATTCACAGCGGCCCCGGGATCTATCAATATCCTGCTCAATGGCTGACAGTTCAGGGAACCCCTCATATACAACGGTCTGTTATGACAGGAATTCGGGATCAACATATCATCTTCTGTGAACGTGATCGAGGGCCCAGAATTCACTTCCGTCAAGAGTGCTTCATATTGTGCCGGCGACTGCAAGGCATCAATGATGGCTTGGCGGGCTTCTTCACTCAGAGAGAGGATCTCCCAGATGGAAAACCTGGTAGGGAGCTTCTTCAGCATTTTCATGATCCGGCTACCCACCCGGACATTGGATAGCCTCATCTCCTCCACCCAGCGGGGTCTTGGAGGTTCATGTGGTGCCTGTGGCCTTTGATGTCTGGCGCCAGTTTCATCCTCTAGGTCGATTCCCTGGGATGTTTCTTCTGTAGCAACGGCCCTTGGCTTTGCTAAAGGGTTACATCTTTCATATTCTTCATGCTGCTTCTGCTTTCTATCTGCCGACTGCTGGCACTTGTTGTTTGTAGCTGGCATAACCTGCACTGACTGTTCGTTCTCCAAACTGGACAGAAATTCCAGGAATGAAGGGGCTTCATCTGCTTTTCTTCCCTCTTGGTATAAGTTGGCAGGGGGAGGAACCTGGACGCCTCGCATCTCTGGTTCCGGGATTTGATAGGGCTGCTCCCCTCTGAACATGATGTTATGGTTAGCTGGTGGTGGGCGTCCCCATCTTCTCCCAGAACGTGTTGCATGGGCTGAGGTAGAGGCCTCAGCATGGTTGGCTTCTAGCGGGGCATTTGATGCTTCATTCTCACCATTCTCCCCGGGCAAGGAAAAGAGTACCGACAGTGTATTGCACTGTACTGTCACGACTTTCTTCTCCTTTTTGGCCTTGGGTCGTCTCTTCTTCTTCTGGGAATTTGGATTTGCTGGCTCCTGCCCCCAGAAGGGCTCAGTCTCATCTTTTCTTTGTTCTACCTCTGGCTGCTCTTCAATTTTCAATTCCTCGAGCTGTTCCCATATTATACAGTCTTTCATCAGCAGATGCTTAGGCTTCTTCTGCTCGTACTCATCAAGCTCATTAATATATTGCTGCAGACGCCTGGCTGCAGGGCTTACTTCTTTATGTGTAGGGAGGGGAGTTTGTCTCCTCCGGTTGTGAGTAGGGATCTGGATGACTGGTCCGGTCTCAGCTGTATGCCATATTGGCTTTATTGGAGGTGGCTCGGGCCTTGGGGTGACACCCCGGATAACTGCTCCGCTGGTACTGGCTGCGGGAGTCTTCTTTCTGCTCTTTACGGGTATCATCTGCCATCCCTCCTGATCTTTCTGTGGGGTGAGGAAGCAAGCTTCATATGTATGCCTGGTGCATTCTTCAGCGGCTTCCTTGGGCAGCTGTTGGTAGACTGAGATCATATTGGCAGCCATTCTCCAAGGTGGAGGCTCATGTGGACGAGGCGGCTTCACCTGGTAATCTCCCAGCTGCAACTCACCCTTCTTAACCATTCCTTCCATGATATCTTTGAAGACATAACAGTCCTCAATCGCGTGCCCCAGCGCACGGTGAAATAGACAGAACAGCGGATCATCTTTCTTTTCCGCATCTTCGGGTCTCTTCGGTTCAGGCAATGTTACCTTATTGAACTTATAGGCCCAGTTAAATAGCGCTGCCGTCTTATCCTTGGGAAAAGAGTAAGCCTTTTTCATCTTGTCCCTCAGAGAGACCTTGTCTTTTCTTTCTGCTGTGTCTGCCATTGGGAGAGCTTCATCTGCCCCTTTCTTCCCTTTTTGTTGTTCAAAGGTCCTGAAATCGACGGTGTTGGCCTCAGAATGTGATGGCCGTCGATTATTGGATTTTCCCTTCAGCATAGTGGGAGCATTGGCGGTCGGACGCTTGGACAAGAACGTCTCGACCTCGGCCACTATATTGTTCAGTCGGTCAAATGTTCTGACATCTGCACCGATCATCTTTTCTAGCACCTCTCTCCTGAGGCTTTGTTTACATATCTGCACTGCATCTTCTTGATGAGGAGGTCTTCTGCATCTCATAGCCAAGTTCCTCCACCTTTTGATGTAATCTAGTGCTGTCTCATCCTGTTTCTGCTTGGTTGCATATAGTTCTGCTATAGTGATCTCTCTTTCTGTGACATGAAATCTATCACGGAACTTTCTCTACATATCAGGCCAGTCAATCACCGACCCAGCTGGCAGGCTTGAATACCATTCAAAGGCTAACCCAGTGAGGGATGAGCCAAAGAATTTGAGCAGATAAGCTTCGTCGGCTGCCAAATCACCCATAATTGTGGTGTAGTAAGCTATGTGCTCCCTGCGGGAGCCCTGGCCGTTGAATTTCTCAAATTTCGGCGGCTTACTGACGCCTGGGGGTAGTCTTTTAGCAGCATACTGGGGAGGATGCGGTACTTTGTACACGTCATAGGTACTTACACCATCACCGGTCTTCTCAGACAGCTTCATCTCCACAATTCTTTCTATCATCAGTTTGTGGGCTATAGCTGGATCTACCTCTTCTGGGAAGAAATGAGCTTGTTGCTGGCTGTGAGGAGTCGTCATCACAGTTGCGCGCAAGATGGGCGCGGCAGGCTGCGTCTGAGATATAGAGGGCTGAGCCACTGTCTGCTGTGGAGTAGGTTGGCTCGGTGCTTTGCCCTTATCAGCCAGGAGAGGATTAGCAGGGGCAGCCGTTTCCGTAGAGCTGGAAGTTGGCCCCACAGGCTCGGCTTGTTTGGAGACCGGCGTAGCTTCATGTCTCTCATTGAGCTGTCTTCTGAGAGCACTGATCTCCTGCTGATATCTTCTAAACATCATCTGGATCATGGGATCCAGGGTTGATGGGATCTGTATATCTTCTGAAGTCCCTTCAGCATCATCAATGAAGGGATTATCCCCTTCTTCCGCTGTCACCACGTTGACTGTCATAGTGGTAACTCTGCGGGCTGCATCATCAGCTTTCATCTTATCTTTGGCTGCCTGGCTTCTTCTTGTGACGGGACCAGGTCTGGTTGCCAGCCTGAGCAACTCATCCGGCTGAGTTGGTAACATGCCTTGCCCCCTGGCAATTCCAGCCATGTTACAGGCGAAGGTTTGCATTCTTCCTTTCTGCCTGTAAACTTTTCTTTTTGCCTGGTCGGGGTATTCGAGTCGGTCAAAGACCGATACTCTTTCTTTGACTTCCTCCCTGTAGAGGTCTTCTTCGTCATATCCGGCCCTGAAGCCTTCTTCATAATCATTTGAATCGAGGAGGAGACTCCAATTATCATTTCTTGCAGAGTTTCTTCTTCTTCTTCATCCATGGTGCCCAAAGCACGGGACAATCTTTGTTGACCTAGGGCAGAGTTCCCTAGCTAATGGAAGTAGTCTTGGACCACTTGCTTCATCTCCTCTGGGCTATGCCTTTGTGGCTCAGGTTGGAGTATCAATCTGTCCTGGCTCCTTTGCTGGTAGGCCAGTCTTGCCACCTGAGCATTCAAGTGCTCGATTTTGGAGTATCTGAAGATATCAGCCTGTCTGGCACAGGCTCTTGGTCTTCTTGCAGCAATCACAGTGACTGGTTCACTCCTTCTCACATTGCCAACTTGGCAGCAGTTGGCAGCAGCATCATGGTTCTTTCTTTGCCATCTTCTGCCCCCGGCCCCGGAGCGGGTGGCAGTAAAGTCCTCCTTCTTTTCATATCTTCTACCCTTCATCATAGGGCAAGCAGCAGTCATATTCCTTCCTTGATCCTCAGTCTCATCTCTCCTCCCCCGGGTCCTGGGACAGACAGCAGTAGCATTTCTTTCATCTTTTCTCTCTTTCCCTCTGCCCCCTGCTCTGAGGCGGGCAACAGTGAAGTCAGTAAGATCCTCTCTGTCTCGAGCCGGGACCGAGCTCTGTATCTTCTTCGACCACCAGACCTGTTTGTATCTTGCTGGCTTGGGTGCCAGCGTCTTCCCTTCATCAGCTTCCCGGTTGGCCCTCCTGGTGGCCAGAACTTGGAACTTGTTGTTGGTTGGGATGGTCGGGATAATCCTGTCCGGACGGATCTCCCTGGGGCGGCCGTCAAGGTTCACCCTAATATCACCCATCATCATCGTCTTCCCGGAATTGGAAAGATGACGGTTAGCAGCGGCATACTGGCTTCTCCGGTTGGTTCTTTTCCCCTTCTGGGCAGCAGCTGGGACCATGTCCTTCCTTTGGACATGATGGACATAGCAGGAGACAACGGTGGAAGCTGTCTTCTTCAGTAAGCTAGCTTTCTCATCAGTGGTCTGCGTCGGGGTACTTGCGACAGTGCCTTGCTTATCGTTGTCGACCTGCAGAAGGTCGGTGAAGACGAGGCCCAGGCAGTTGGGCAACCCAACGGCAGCAACATTGATCCGAATGTAAGAGGTACCGCCAGGTAGCCTTCTCGCACATGCATGTCAATCGGCTGCTGGTCGAAGCAAACGGACATGATTCCGACTGTTATTGTAGATTCCTGAAAATAAGGAAAGTACACAGAATCAGAATTTTGAGGGGGGCCCGCTGGGCCTCCTATTTCGGCGTAGAGATGAAGGGAGACTCAGTCCCACCGGGCGTGCCAGACTTGTGGACGCGGGATTTTTATTTATTTATTTTGTTTTATTATTTTATCGATTTATTGGCGTGCCAGTCACCGAAGTGACGATTTCATTGTGCGCTCGACTTGACTTGGTCAGTCGATTGTGAAGTCCGAGTCGGGACTAGAAGTCCGCCATACCATAAAGGCTATGACGTTAATTACGCCCTTCCAAGGAAGGACAACCCTTGATTAAACGCCGGAATAGGAGGCCTCATAAGGCGAACAGATGTTCACATGCTTAATTTTAAACTTCATACCAGGGCCAGGGAGGCGGGCAAGATAATAACATCAACCACAGAAACAGACTATATCGTTGAATCGACGGTTCAAAACAATTATGCTTAGGGGGGAACCAGGAGATGGAAAATATCAATCACGGTCGAGGTGAGCCGTGACCATGATGTAGGTTTAGAGCATCGATCAATATTTCGACGGCATTTCCTCTTGATCTGGATTATGCCGAGAGGGAAATAGGCCATCACCCACGGAGTGTCGGGATGAAAGCCGAGAAAGAGAGAGGTCCAACCTCCCAACCCGTATATATGGGCTATAGGGCAATGTATGATTTTCCCTTTGTGGAAAGCCGGCGGGACTCATGCAGTGACAGAATCCTCGCGAGCAAAAGGGGTTGTTCATAAATCCGATATAGGATAGCAGAGCATAAGGGAGTCTAACTTCCTTTTAAATTTATCCCCGGGCCAGATATGATGACTCATGGGCATCCCTGGATTGGCTTGATTAAAGTGACGAGGGGTTCGATTGTATGGAGGAGTAGGCTCCTGGGGCAGGTTGGGTGTGCGTGTAGGTTCCCGGCGCGAAAACCACCGTGCCGGGAAGGGTTCTTCATGAGGTACTGTTTGGGGTGCCGGGAAGTTGGTGTTAATGTCATTCTGCATGAAGGAGGGTAGTGTTCTCGGCGCCATGCGATGCCAAGGAGGGGTTAAGTCCTCGGCGCCATAAGATGCCAAGGAGTTAGGGTTCCTGGCGCCAGAAAGACACCAGTGGGTTAGGCTCTCGGCGCATGAAGATGCCAAGGGGGGATCCCGGCGCGCAGGGGAGAAGGCCAAGCCGGTTCTCGGCGCGGCCAAGGTGCAGGGGCTTCCGGCGCGCAGGGGAGGAGGTCAAGATAGTTCTTGACGCCTGAAAAAGTGGCACCGAGAGCTGTTCATCCAATTCCCTGCAAGCGGGGCCGAGAGTTGTGAGGGCGTCGGGATAAGAACAGAGCTTACGGTACTCTGTTTTGGGTTTCATGATGATCGGGTTGAAGCAAATGGACCCTGAGGAGTCAAAATGGCTCAATTTACTGGACTTCAACCTGTTTCGGTATAGGTTCCCAAGGAAGGCCAGGAACATAGAAAAGTTCGGGAGGGGAACAATGAAGTATAGGGAGCCTCTGTCACCATTGATAGATAAGGTCCCGGGGACAGGTTTCATGTCATCTCTATCATCCTGGGAGAATTTTGACAGCACCTCCCCTGGACTTGATGTTTGCCAGAGAATGATAGACGATCACCCACGGAGTGCCGGGGTGAAAGCCAAAAATAGAGGGGTATAGGACCCCTGACGCCTGTATGTGCTTGCAACACTATCTTGATATTCCTTTGAGACCGTAGAAGCTTATGCAGTGGCAGAGCTTTCTTGGTCCTTAAGGTTATAAAAGCCGATCGAGTTCGGGAAACCACGTGGAAAAGGGAAGTTGTTCCCACTAATTGTCGCCCCTGAAGTGCATGTGATGACTCAAGGCATTCTTGATAGAATGTAGGGTATACTGAGTAGTTCACAAGGGTATCTGTGGGGTTTCTTCAATGATAGCAGGGTTTTCTTTCAGGGTTCAAGAGATGGAGGGCTCACGGCTTAAGGAGGCCCTGGGCTTGAAAAAGGGTGGTTCCCGGCGCCAAAACCATCGCGCCGGGAAGGGTCCTTCAAAAGCTACTGTTGGGCGCGCCGGGGAGCAAACACAAGGGCTCTCGGCGCACGAAGTTTCGCGCCGGGAAGGGTCCTTCAAAAGCTACTGTTCGGCGCGCCGGGAACTGGCAAAGGGAGATCTCGGCGCAGGCAAGGTAGGGTTATCGACGGGGAAAGGCTCGCGCCGAGGACTATTCACCTGCTTTACTGTTTACGAGGCCGAGATGGATGAAGGCTCCGAGATGGGTTTAGGGTTCTACGGCACTCTGTTTTGGGTTTAATGATGATCGAGGCCGAAGCAAATAGGCTTTATAGGATCTAAACTGATCAAGGGGTCGACCCTGAGCTGGATTAGGTTTGGGCTTCGTAGAGGTATCAGGGTTCAGGAGGGATCTGGGGAGGCCGAGGTCTGGATGCCCCTGTCTATCGCCATTATCACGCAGGACCCTGGGGACAACCTTGATATGGTCATTCATCGCCCTGGGAGCCAAGAGATGACTGTCTCTGGACCCAGAGGCGACTTCGACGACGCCAACGGACAAAGCACATACACTGAGAACTCCGGGATCTCACGAGCTTCGATCATTGCATAGCACAGCATCATCCCAGAAGCCAAGGGATAGTCTGTCCCGGGCTCTGAGATAAGCACTGATGGTGCTGCAAGGAAAAGAAAAAAAAGGCAAATCGGCGGATCGTTAATCCACTGGGGAAGAGGATCATCATGCTACTGGTCTACAGATAACACGAAGAAAGGCAATAGAGCTCCAGAGAAATCGAAATCAGGCTTGAACTATAGCTCACATATATATATATATATTCGTTTGACGATATCTATCAGGGAAGACACCTGGTGAGAAAACCCAGGCGATACATCATTCCAATACTCGAACCGATTACATGGAGAGAGTGAGGGAAAGGGGGGTAAACAGATGCCGAGATATCTCGGCTACATTCAAGGAATCGAAAACAAAACTTGAACGTTTACATGAAGCAGAAGAAAAGAAAACATGGGGGAGGGCGGAGTATTGACTCCTCTCCCTCCCCGGATGCCCACCTGGAGCTTCTTCCCTTGGGATTGATCTCTTCTCTCTTTCTTTCTTTTTTAGCGGAGGAGGCTCTCTCTCTCTGTAGGTTTCTTCTCTTTTCTCTCTTTTTGATCCAGCGGCCGACCTCAATCCCCTTCTTTTTTTCTCACCTTACTCACCCCTTTCTTGTGGGAGAAGAAACGGGTTATATAGAACCCTGCATTGCAAGGAGATCTCGGCGCCTTGCATCCATGGGAGAAGTTCCCGGCGCGCCAGCTTTGGTGGGAGCGTTCTCGGCGCGCGCCAGCTTTGGTGGGGGAGTTCCCGGCACCAATCTCAGAAGCCCAAACGGTCGTCCCATCTGGTGCCTTTATGCCTCACACGTGCCTTAGGATTCTCTTTCTTATTTGAATTGATTTCCATCAAGACCGAATAAGGCCTCTTTAGTAGCGACATGACTTTGTTGAGATCTTCTTGAGGTTCCATCAGTGAACAAACTGTGGTTTAATCAGTATTGCCATCTGAATGATGACAAAACCGGGTGTGTTTCATCAGCATTGTCAGCCGAACAGTGACAAGACCGGACATCAGCCTCAGTCTGAAAAGACTTCGGCCGGGTAGATGGTTGACGAGCTTCATCAGTGATCTTTCACTGTAGGTCTGACTTCCCTTTCAATTCTGCTTCCACCTCTGTTCATTTTCAAGGTGTCAACATGGTATGACGCCAGTCGTCACTCACCTGGGGCTGGGTTAGGATGCACTTGACTACTCCCAGCTGTACATCACCCTGATGCTGGGTACCTGGGACATCAACTGGCACTCCCTCCATTAGTTCATCAAAGAACAGTAAGATTCCAAAACGAACTATTCGAGCAACGCAGCGGATAACAAAAATTTATTAACCCAAACCCGGCTTGATGGAATCCTAGATCTGTGCTCTAATCGATGCATTTAATACCCCAACCCCTAACTATGGGTTGTAGATTTCACCCTGCGCAGAACGACGCTGTCCGCAGTGCCTGATGCAGAATCTCACGAACACCGAGCCGCATAGAAGTACGGCCTCTAGAACAGATCCACACGGATCATCGCGCAATGACGGTATCCCCCGACCACGATCTTCCCTTTGCTTCCCTTTCTAGAGAGAGAAAACTTCTAGGGAGAGAGAGAGAGAGCAAGAGGGAGGAAGGGGGGAGGAGTTAATCTCTCCTCCTTGCTATTTGTGCTTGATTAAGCCAAGAGAGGAAAAGAGTTCTCGTAGGATGCATATTTATAGGATTTAGCCCTTTCTAAAAGAGCCCCTATTAATCGATATTGTATATGTATCCATTTCATTATTGTACATATTTATTAAGCCCCTCTTATATGCCTTTTCAAAAGGATTTCAAGGGAATTAATATATACATTTGTACAATAATAATTCGTCACCCAAGAATCCATTGTGTGTGATCCTCTAGGCACTTAGTCACTCTAGTTTAAGACCCATTAACTTCTAATTCTAATTTAGAAGTAAATTAAACTTATTATTCGCTTCTACCATAGCCGAATAATAGTTTAACTTATTCCGAACCTTTGATCACGTTGGGTCAAGCAAATCCGCGTGATCCTAGAGGACGCCGGGTTTAAACCAGCCTGTCTGGTACCTGTAAGTCTACAGTTGCCGCATCGCTATAATCCCTCGCTCCTTCTATGAGTCTTGTTCGATCGAGAGTATCATTTCTGTCAAACCCATGATCGTGCCATTTGACCATGACCTCCTTTAAAGTGTATGACGTCTGTTCTAAACGAACTCACACGACCCTGGCCAGGGATTTAATGGAGCGTCAGTGTCATGACCCATTAACTGTCTGATATATACCCGACAGTGAGCGGTCCCCTCTTGACCATTGATGATCTTCACACGTATCCTGAAATGGTTAATGACTCGACAATTCACGACTTATGGTTAAAGTCACTTAGCCAAGTAATTAAACCATCTCAGTTCTCGTGTAAGATCCGATCAATGTCTTAGGTCAAAGGACCAACGATGCTACTGAGACCGTTGGATCTTCAGTTGACATTAGGTATAATCAACCATCTGAAGATCCAATAGCGGATCAGTTCAGTGTACATCCTCCAAGGACATACATCTACACAAATGTGTTGGTGCCCCGCACCAATGACCATGAGACTGGTCAGTCACACATCATGTGTACTGGTTTAATAGGTAATCAAAGTCCCCGAGTGATTACCCTCCAACCAGGAACAATTTAAGGTATGTGTCCATGTAAAGTCAGTCTCATGATCGAGATCTCATCTCGAGTTGACTTTACAACCACATATCTTAGGGATATCGTAAAGTAATATACAATCACATATTTACGCTCAAATATCACTTTATTAATAATGAATAAGATCGTACAACTATTGGGCCTACCCGACCCTAAATTGGCATGTAGCACACCAATACTAACAATCTCTCACTTGATCTATAACCAATTGCTCACAACTTTGAGGCCCATCTTATCCCGATGGCGCTCAAATACAGTCGGTGTCAAAGGCTTAGTCAGTGGATCTACTATGTTATCTTCTGATGGTACACGCTCTACCGCCACATCTCCACGATCAACAATCTCCCGAATAAGGTGGAAGCACCTGAGAATATGCTTCGACCTTTGGTGAGATCTCGGTTCCTTCGCCTGGGCGATTGCCCCATTATTATCACAAAATAATAGGATGGGAGCTGATATCTCAGGAACTACGCCGAGTTCCAAGATGAATTTCTTCATCTAGACGGTTTCCTTAGTAGCTTCAGCTGCAGCAATATATTCTGTCTCCGTCATCGAGTCTACAGTCGTATCTTGCTTGGAGCTTCTCCAACTGACTGCCCCTCCATTCAGCATGAATACAAACCCAGACATGGATTTGCAGTCATCTGGATCTAACTGGAAACTAGAGTCTGTGTAAGCTCTAAGCTGTAGGTCCTCTCCTCCATAAAGTAGAAAAAGATCATTAGCCCTTCGCAAGTACTTAAGGATGCCCTTTACTACCTTCCAGTGCTCTTCGCCTAGATTTGCCTGATATCTACTGACAATGCTCAAAGCATTGGCAACATCAGGCCATGTACATAGCATTGCATACATGATTGACCCTATGGCTGAAGCATAAGATACCTTATTCATGTGTGCCACCTCCTCAGATGTTTTAGGGCTCATCCCCTTAGATAGGTAAATTCCATGTCTCATAGGAATGAGACCTCTCTTGGAATTTTCCATCCTAAACCTTTTGAGGATAGTATCTATGTACATGGATTGGGATAATCCTACCATCCTTTTAGATCTATCTCGATAGATCCTTCTGCCCAGCACATAGGATGCTTCTCCCAAATCCTTCATGGAGAAGGTCTTGGACAACCAAGACTTAATTGATGTCAACATCCCTACATCATTCCCAATGAGCAAGATGTCATCAACATAAAGGACCATAAAGGTCACAGAGCTCCCACTGATCTTCTTGTAAACACATGATTCATCTTCATTCCAAATGAAGCTGAAAGATTTGACAGCTTCATCAAATCTTAAGTTCCAGCTCTGAGATGCCTGCTTCAATCCATAAATGGACCTCTGAAGTTTGCATACCTTATTAGGATGAAGCATGGAAGTGAATCCTTCATGTTGTACCATGTACACCTCTTCTGACAGATTTCCATTCAGAAAAGATGTCTTCACATCCATTTGCCAAATCTCATAATCTAAATATGCAGCTATGGCAAGGAGGATTCTGATTGACTTAACCATGGCCACAGGTGAAAATGTCTCGTCATAGTCAATACCTTGTCTTTGACGATACCCTTTCGCCACTAATCTGGCCTTGTATGTGTCAATATGTCCATCTGCACCGACTTTTCTTTTGAAAATCCATTTGCAGCCGATAGAGACTTTCCTTCGGGTACATCAACCAAGTTCCAAACTTTATTGGTGTACATGGACTGGATCTCTGAATCCATTACCTCTTGCCATTTCTCGGAGTCCGCACTACGGATTGCATCCTGGTACGATTGAGGATCTTCATCCTCATCGATATATACCTTAGAGGACCTCTCTGAGACATGTCTAACATATCTCTCAGGTTCTCTTGGTAGTCTACCAGATCTCCGTAGTGTCTGTGTTTCACTCTGAATAGGATCAACCGATACAGTCTCATCTAATGAGTTTGTGTCTACGGGTTGTGATTCTTAGACCTCGTCCAATTCTATTTGACTCCCACTGTCTTTCTGGAGAAGATATTCTCTTTCTAGAAATACAGCTCTCTTAGCCACTAAGACCCTTTGCTCAGAAATGTGATAAAAATAATATCCAAATGTCTCCTTTGGATATCCCACAAACCTACACTTATCGGTTCTAGACTCAAGTTTGTCACTATCGTTCATTTTCACATGGGCAGGACACTCTCAAATTTTAATATGATTAAAATTTGATTTTCTTCCCTTCCACATCTCATATGGGATAGAAGGAATAGATTTACTTGAGATCCTATTCAGTAAATAGGCTGCAGTCTCTAAGGCATAGCCCCAGAGAGATAAGGGTAGTCTTGACATAGACATCATGGATCGGACCATGTCTAACAAGGTCCTATTTCTCCTCTCAGGTACACCATTGTGCTATGGTGTATACGGTGGAGTCCACTGAGAAATAATTCCATTGTCTTTAATATAAGAAGTGAATTCATGGCTAAGGTATTCACCTCCTCGATCCGATCGAAGAGCCTTAATACTCTTGCCAGTCTGTTTCTCTACTTCATTCTTGTATTCCTTAAACTTCTCAAAGGCTTGTGATTTATGTCTCATTAAATACACATAGCCATATCTCGAGAAGTCATCAATAAAAGAAATGAAATAGAGGTGACCCCCTTTTACTTCCATGGATATGGGTCCACACACATCCGAGTGTATGAGCTCGAGAAGGTCAGCAGCCCTCTCACCATGTCCACTAAAGGGAGCCTTGGTCATCTTCCCCACGAGACACGACTCACAGGTATCAAATGACTTGTATTCGAATGAATTCAAATACACATTTGAGTGTAGGTGAGAGACTCTTTTCTCACCTATATGACCAAGCCTGCAATGCCATAGATATGCAGAATTCACTTCATTAGTATTAGAAACTTGCATAACATTAGAACATGTATCTAATACATAAAGACCATTGACTGATGAACCATTGGCTACAATCAAACCATTATTCATTATAGAGCACCCGATGCTGTTAAAAGTCAATGTATATCCAACGTTATACAAGCCAGAGATTGAAATGATATTCTTAATAATATTAGGAACATAATAACAGTCATTCAGCTCTAAAATGACTCCTGAAGGTAAACTGAGGCGTGCAGTCCCGACAGCTTTGACAGAAACTAAAGCTCCATTGCCCATCCTCAGTTTAATCTCCTTTTTGCCCAGCCGCCTTCTATTTGCCAGCACCTGCACAGAGTTGCAGATATGAGATGCACATCTAGTATCCAATATCCATGATGTGGATTCCATATATGACAAATTAAGGTCTATGACAAAAATACCTTCATTTAGAATTGCCTTGCAATTCTTTTTCCAATGCCCTGTTTCCCCGCATCGAAAACACTTGTCTTCTTTTTCATTCTTCTTGCCCTTCCCTTTGTCAACTTTGGCAAGTTGCTTACCCATGACCTTTTTCTTTCCCTTCCCTTTGTCATCTTTGGTGGATATCTAGGTGGCCTTCCTTTTCTTGTTGGCCCGGTCAACAATCATTACAGAAGAAGATGGTTTATCTTTCTGCATAGTTCCTTCAGTACTCTTTAACATGTTGAGCAGCTCCGAGAGAGTTACATCAATCCTATTCATGTTAAAGTTTATGATGAAAGAAGAAAATGAATCGGGCAATGACTGGAGTATAAGATCAATGCACAGTTCAAGATCTAACTTGAACCCCAGTGCATTGAGTCTCTCTATCCACTCCATCATTTTCAGTACATGAGCCTGTACTGAAGCACCCTCCGACATTCGTGTCCTGAAAAGCCTTTTGGAGATATCGTATCTCTCAATCCTGCCCTGCTCCCCGAAGAGCTGGCGCAGCTTAAGAAGTATGCTTCTACAATCAGTCTTTTCGAATTGCCTCTGCAGCTCGGGAGCCATAGAGGCCAGCATGTAACATTGGGCAAGGGAAGAGTCTTCTGACCATTTGGCATAAGTCATCAACTCGCCCTCGTCGGCATCGGGAGCTGGCTCAGAATGAACCGTGTCCAACACGTAGGCTATTTTTTCGGCGGTGAGGATTATGCGTAGATTACGCAGCCAATCCGAGTAGTTCGGTCGAGTCAGTCTGTTGGCATCCAAGATGCCACGGAGGGGGTTGGACGACGACATTGTAATCTGGATAAGAAATAAAAGATAACTTAGCATATGTTCAAATTCTAACTTAGATGTGATTTTTTATCTTAGTTAGTCTCACTATTTTTCGATCGAACTATATAACCCTCAGTATATAGAATGGGAGATCAACCTAGTGGGTCGGAATCCCAACGAGACTGATGTATGACCTTGTGGAAAGCACAACAAGCCATACACCATCTCAAGGGCAGTCAACAAGTATTTGCATTCAATGCAATATCCAATTTCGGCCCCCGAGAAATCATCCCATTGTGGATAGCACAACAAAGGATACCCTCGGTTAGATCTAACCACCATTACGATATAGCAATGAGTTCATGATCCGACCCTTGTGGAAAGCACAACAAGGTCGGGTTCAATTCCTCACCCCATTGAGGCCTAGCCTTGGGGTTACATCCCACCTCCAAGCCCATGAACCTTGTGGAAAGCACAACAAATCCATGAGTTGAAGACGTTCATTAACCCCATAATGATGGAGGGCCACGATGACTCCTAGAGCCACGTTTACCAGATCTAAAATTAAATCGCGAGGGAATTTAATTTTATCTTGATCTCACCCTAGGTGGTAATATAAATATATCTAATATATTTATCGTATCTAGTAGTTTACATAAAATAAATGCATCCAATGCAGAAATTAAATCGCAAGTGATCATGGACTTTATTCCTAATGTAACTAAGACATCCGGCCCGCTTCCCAAGCAGCTGGATCGTCCTCGTCGGGTGTGCTCCACGCTTTCAAACTCCGACGCCACATTAATTATAACTTTTACACGGCACGTAGGTCGACAAAATTTAAATTACATGTCAACAAATTCCAGCATCCCTTAGGGCGAGTACAACTGTAAAGGGAGATAGAAGTACATAGGAATTTTCACAGAGAGAGAAAGGAGGTTCGCAGACCCCAATTAATTACATTAACCAAGTCCACGATCACTTGCCAACCCATTCATGTAAAAATAAATCAAGGGTTATTTCTTAAAATAATCCTTACTTTTGGATTTAAAAATGGGATGTGCAAACAAAAATAGGCTAGCTTTGTTTAATTTTAAAAATCAAAGTTGGATTAACTAAAATTAAACACTTAAGCAAGCCAATATAAGGTAAATAAAGCAACTCATGTAAAGAACCATCATTTTTAATAGGGGCATGCATATTTGAATCTAAATCAAATAAGTCAGATAATTGAGATAATTATTTAAATTTAAATTTAAATTTAATTATCTAATAATCAAATTTAAAATTAAAATTAAAATATGACAATCATTTAAATTTAAATTCAAACAAATTATCCAATAATTTTATTTGAAAGTAAATTTAAATAATGTAATTATCCTCAATTATCATTTTTCTAAAATTTAAAATTTGGATTTAACAATTATCTAATAATTAAAAATCCAAATATTTGAATTTTATATAAATAACTTTAATGAAATTTAAATTCTGAATTTACTAATTATCTAATAATTAAAAATTTAAAAATTAAATTTCACATAATTATCTTCAATTATTAACCTTTTTATCTCAAAGTAAAAAGATAATTATCTCACCTCATTAAATTCAAAAGTTAAATAAAATCTAAGTTTTGAATTTTCTTTAATGAGAATAGATAATCAATATCTGAGATAAAAATTTAGATTAACTTATTGTGTATATATATATATATCATATATTTATACTAAAAGCATAATAAATTAAGATAAAAGCAAATTTTTTTAATAAAAAATGGTCAACGCCTTAATTCCTGTGGGCGCACCCGCCCCACGCCTGCGGGCGGCGCCCGCCCAAGGGCGCTGACCCGCGTGGCGGCCCGAGTGCGCCGCAAAAATGGCGCACGCGGGCGGGCGCACTGCACCACAGGGCGCAGTGCACCCAAATGCACCATTTTATATTTTTATTTTTTTTATAAAAAAAATTTGCTGCACTGATGCCCAGCATCCAGGAAGACTAGAGATGCTAAGCACCCCATTCGATCGGTAATAATTGAAGATTTTAAATTCCCCTAAAACATGGTTCTATACGAAGCAAATACATCGATCAGAGCATCAACCTAGCTCTGATACCACTGTAAGGTTCCAAAAAGCACTGTTCGGGCAACGCAGCGGATAACAAAAAATTATTAACCCGAATCCGGCTTGAAGGAATCCTAGATCTGTGCTCTAATCGATGTATTTAATACCCCAACCCCTAACTACGGGTTGCAGATTTCACCTTGCGCGGAACGACGCTGTCCGCAGTGCCCAATGCAGAATCTCACGAACACCGAGTCGCACAGAAATACGACCTCTAGAACAGATCCACACGGATCCTCGCGCAGCGACGGTATCCCCCGACCACGATCTTCCCTTTGCTTCCCTTTCTAGAGAGAGAACGCTTCTAGAGAGAGAGAGCAAGAGGGAGGATGGGGGGAGGAGTTAATCTCTCCTCCCTGCTATTTGTGCTTGATTAAGCCAAGAGAGGAAAAGAGTTCTCGTAGGATGCATATTTATAGGATTTAGCCCTTTCTAAAAGAGCACCTATTAACCGATATTGTATATGAATCCCTTTCATTGTTGTACATATATATTAAGCCCCTCTTATATGCCTTTCCAAAAGGATTTCAAAGGAATTAATATATACATTTGTACAATAATAATTCGTCACCCAAGAATCCATTGTGTGTGATCCTCTAGGCCCTTAGTCACTCTAGTTTAAGGCCCATTAACTTCTAATTCTTAATTAGAAGTAAATTTAGCTTATTATTCGCTTCTACCAGAGCCGAATAATAGTTTAATTTATTCCGAACCTTTGATCACGTTGGGTCAAGTAAATCCACGTGATCCTAGAGGACGTCGGGTTTAAACCAGTCCGTCTGGTACCTGTAAGTCTACAGTTGCCACATCGCTATAATCCCTCCCTCCTTCTATGAGTCTGGTTCGATCGAGGGAATGGTTTTTGTCAAACCCCATGATCGTGCCATTTGACCATGACCTCCTTTAAAGTGTATGACGTCCGTTCTAAATGAACTCACACGACCCTGGCCAGGGATTTAATGGAGCGTCAGTGTCATGACCCATTAACTGTCTGATATATATCCGACAATGAGCGATCACTTCTTAACCATTGATGATCTTCACACGTACCCTGAAATGGTTAATGACTCAGCAATTCATGACTTATGGTTAAAGTCACTTAGCCAAGTAATTAAACTATCATAGTCCTCGTGTAAGATCCGATCAATGTCTCAGGTCAAAGGACCAACGATGCTACTGAGACCATCAGATCTTCAGTTGACATTAGGTATAATCAACCATCTGAAGATCCAATAGCGGATCAATTCAGTGTACATCCTCCAAGGACATACACCAACACATATGTGTTGGTGCCCCACACCAATGACCATGAGACTGGTCAGTCACACATCATGTGTACTGGTTTAATAGGTAATCAAAGTCCCCGAGTGATTACCCTCCAACTAGGAACAGTTTAAGGTATGTGTCCATGTAAAGTCAGTCTCATGATCGAGATCCCATCTCGAGTTGACTTTACAACCACATATCCTAGGGACATCGTAAAGTAATATACAATCAAATATTTACGCTCAAATACCACTTTATTAATAATGAACAAGATCGTACAACTATTGGGCCTACCCGACCCTAAATTGACCTGTAGCACACCAATATTAACAAGAACTCCTCCGCTAAGTCCTGATCAGCCTCGTAACTGATCGGCACTAGCTCAGGTGTGGGTTCGCTGGAAGAGGAATCAGAGATGACAAGCGACTCCCGAGTGGGACACTTGGCCGAATAGTGATCAACCCCACCTAACCTATAGCAGGTTCCCTGTGTTCCGAAGCCCTGGGATGTTCCAATAGCCATCGGCCCCTTACCCTTGTCCACAAGACGGACTGGGGGTGTAGGAAGTAGGGGTGGTCGAGTCGGCATGGCGGGTTGGGTAGGTCTAGGGGCAGGGACGGGTGCCTGCTGGCGAAGGGGAGGATCCCTCGGAGGGAGGGGGTGCCTAGGAGCAGCAAGGTCCTGGCAAGGACGTTCCTGGGGGCGGGCCACAGGCCACCGAGTGTAGGAACCAGGCGTGTTCCTCGGGTCAGACACACGCGGATATGGGACCCCCTGGCACGGAGTAGGAGCAAACTCCGCCTCAAATTGCTCCACCTCGAGGGTAACTTGGTACGCGTCCTTCAACTTGTCCACCTTGCGGCGGAAAAGCTCAAACTGTTGGTGTGGTCGCAGACCACGTCGAAAACGGGAAACAGTCAGGGAGCTTTCCTCCGTGGCGTCACATCGCAAAAAGTATTCATCAAACTCGGTGATGTAATTGGAGATGGACTGATCTCCTTGGGTGAGACTCTACCATCTATCTATGAGACACTGGCGACAGGAGGTAGGAAGGTACTTCTTCTTGAGTTTGGACCTCATCTCATCCCACGTCTCTACCTGGGGCTCCTAACGGTGAAACAATAGGTTCTCCATGTTCCTCTAATAAGTTTGTACCTGCCTTAGCAGTTTTATTTTGGTGAACTTGACTTTCTAGTGGTCCGTCATCTCAAACCACTCGAAATACTGGTCCATGCTGGCCTCCCAATCAAGATAGACCTTCGGTCTAAGGACCCGTCAAAACTGGGAGGGTCTACTCGCACCATCCTGAGGATCCGCTCGTCCTCATCATCCCTCTATGGTCGGTGACCACGACGGCGTCAGCCATTTCCCCCATAATCATTTTCAGACTCGTAGTCCTCAACGTCGGGGGCACGTGGCTGTCGCTCCTCAGCCCTAAGTGGGGTGGGCTGGATAGCAGGCACCGGAGGGGGCACCTGAGGGGCCGGGACAGCTCCGGGGAGCTCCTGGCGGGGGACTCTCTCCACATTCTCCATCCTTCCAACCAGACCTTGGATAGATCGGTCAGACACCTCGGCACGGTCCTCCATGGTCTTGAGACGGCCCTTTAAGTGGTCGGTGTTCTCCCTACTAATTTGTTCGAACCTATCCATGCGCTCCATGAGTAGAGCGAACACATCATCCAGAGTTCGGCCTCCCGGTTTGGCACCTCGGGGTTCACCCATAGTGTCAGGGCGATGATACTGGGCACCTCCACGGGTTGGCATGCAATGGGAGAGGACCTAGATGGAACTAAGGGGTGACTCACTACGACCTATATGGACGGACTAATGCAAAATGAAGGATGACCTAGACTCCAATATCCGATACGTGGCGGAGGTTTGATCCGAAGATCACACTCACGCAAGTGTGCTACCTTCCCGATAGGAGTAGCCTACCGTTCCGAGAACACCTTTTAATATACTAGATGAAATGGAGCACCTGGGACCAACTACCCTAGACTCAAATTGGCTCTGAGACCAATTTGATGCGGGACGACTACGGGGCTCGACTCAGACTTGTTGCGACCTTGGGCTATATAGGATGACGCGACTAACAGGACTACGTGACCAGCAACAACACTATAATGTGCGGCACCTAAGAGCTCTAGAAGTGGCGATCATGCCCCAAACAAGAAGCGCTAAACTCACGGTCATCCCCGATGAGGGAAACGTGACGATCTGCACGGTTGGGAAACCGGCTTTGAGTCTCGGGTGGTCAGCTCACTCTCGTGCTCGGCATGAGTCACGGGACGGGTTTCGCTCTCACAACTCGCAGCGGTGATTAAATATGAACTAGCTAGAAAATAACCTACTCATATGCAGCGACAGTAGAATCTATACTAGCAGAGCAAGTACGACAAGGTGGGTGGCGAGTGTACTTCCACGCTCGGGGCGTGGGGAAGACTTCCCAGCCGAGAACCGTCACTCCCGGAACAATAACTAAATTAATTAAAGCATGAAAATTATGGCCCACTCCACGCAAGGAGGTAAAAGGCCACAACAGCGGTCTGGGAGCGCCGTTCTGGGGTTGACGGGTAACGTGTTGGCGGCGTGCCGGGCGGTTGCGGGCTGCGACTCCGAAGCTGCAAATTCTGTCCGACAGGAAAGCAAGCACGGACGTCCAAAGGGATGTCATTCTCCGGGAGTCTCCTGAAGGCGGCGGTTCACCGGAACGCTGGCAGAGGGCCCCGGGTCGACCCCCGGGAGCGGCGGTCGCTGAGGTTGCCCCGGCGTATTTCTTTGGGATTTCTCCGGCAACCCCTTTTTCTGGCCTGGCTCGGAGCAGAATCACGCGCCTCCACGAAAATGGCCGGTACACCCAGATCCGACGTCAAATCGAGACGCGATGGGTACCAATGGAAAGAGGACTCAAAATCCTACGACATAATAGAATTTCAGCTCCATCCAATAGCTGGATTGGAAATGAAATCGACTACTAACTGACTGAGTTATCTGACCCGAAACACAGAACAGACAAGGCAAAACGGGATCTGCCTGTTCAAGGGCTTTGATCGAGGATCAAAAGAAAGATTTACGACCTGGGATTTTTATTGTGGGTGGTGGTTACGGACATAATTTTTGGGTGTTTTTATGACAACATTTGATGGGTGATAAAAATAGGCTACTACAGGCTATCTCGCAGATCTGCATACAGGCAGACTGTGAGGGGGAAAAACAAATGGCTGGGAAGGGGGGCAAACGGGCTCTGATCTGCGTAAGAATTAAACTGGGAATGGTGGACGATGGGGGAACCTACCCTCAAAATATCATCACGATCCAACGGTTGGATCTCCCGTACCAGCCCTTTTACCGGGCTGCTATCCAGTAACTCTGAATTTCAGGTCAGGAGGTGGAAGCCGGAGTGTGGTGGCTTGATGGCGGCACGAACGGCAGCGGCGGCGGCGGTGATCGATCACAGAAGAAAGAGGAAGAGGGGAAGAGGAAGAAATTTCAGAGATTTGGAAGATTCAGCCTTAGATCTGAAGAAGAGGGAGGAAGAAAGGGGAAGAACACTCAAGAACAAGAGGGCAGAGGGGGGGTGCGCCCAAATGTAATTCTCACATTAATTCTCATTAATTTTTTTCAAATACAACAAGAGACATTATATATCAAAACCCTAGACCTAGCCAAATGACCTAGGATACCCTTGGTCAAGGGGGTATAATGGAGAAATGGGATAAAGAAGGATTAAACAAATCCCCCATGTGGAGACAAAAGAGGGGGCGCCCCTCTCTCCAAGTCAACATAAAGGGCTTGTTTATTTTAATCCCCTTGAACCATATTAACCCCCCCTTAGACCAAAATAAATCAAAAATATAAATACATGGTCAATTATTCTACCATTGACCCAATATAAAAATCCAAGATAATACAAACCAAATACACACCTAATACACACCAAATACGACCAAATATGTATAAAATACGAATACGTATAAAAATACGTACTGAAGTATCAAAGCTCTTGTGGCGACTCCAGACTGTCCCCCAATCACAAAGAGGTCAGTGTCGACCGAGTCGTGCTGCGGGTCCGGTATCGGCAGCTCACTGAGTCGAGCCATACTCGTGCTCTGGTGTCCTCACCACAGTCAGGACAGACAAGGATCTGCCTGAAAACAAATTTTGACCGACAGGAAAATGGTAGATCTAGGATTTGGGAATTTTATGGTGGATAGAGAGTGATGTGTGGGACGTGCTCAAATGTTTTGGGATTTTTTAGAGATGGTTAAGGAGGTGGGAAAAATAGAAGAACAAGACACTGTCCCGCAGATCTGCTGATTGGCAGACTGTCAGGGGTGGAACTAAACGATTGATAAAAATAGCAAACGTCGGCTGATTGGCCCGAAACTGTTTGTGGAGAGTGATAACAACGTGGGGAACTCACCCTCCAATTTTGAGCTCGATCAGATCTCGTGATTGGGAGATAAATATCAGGCTTCAAGCTTCTGTCCAGAGGTGGATAGAACTCCGACGATGTGGCGGTGGTGGTGCGACGGCGGCTCGATGGCGGTGGCGGCGGTGGTGCTGAGCTTCTCACTCAGAGAGGGGTTGATAGGGAGGGTTTACACCTCAAAAAATTCACAGCAATCCAACTACAAGGGGTTGGGAGAGAGAGGGAGAGGGGCTGCGCCCTTGGGCTGCTCAAGGCAAATTCCTGATTTTCTTTTCATTAATTCTCAAAATAATAAAAATACATGAATTTTGTAGACCTAACTAAATGACCATTACTACCCTCAGATCTAGGGTTAGGAAGGGGCAATTAGGGGATGAGAATTTAATTCCTTTTCCCTTCTCTCATGTGGTCAAAACAACATAAAAAAAGGATAAATGGGGGAATTGTTTAATCCCCCATATGGAGACAAAAGAGGGGGCGCCCCCCTCTTGGGGTCAACAAAGGAGGCTGGTCCACCTTGGACCATGGACCATTCCTATGGGTCTTAGAGAGTCTAGGTGGCCCAATGAGAGAGAGGGTGGGGGTCTCGCCGAGCCTACGCGGCCTTTTTGCTAAGAAACCCACTAAAACCCAATGACTCACACTTTGGCTTATAATTGTCATACAATTGCAAACCCATTTAACACAAGGGCATAAATGTAAATAAAAAAGTTAATGGTCTTACTTTGATGTCCCCATCAAGATATTTTATTGGGTTGCTAAAGATGCACTGTCTCTTGTTTCGAGCCCTAAAATAGCAAGCTTGGGCATCAGAGCAGGTGCAATGTTGGTGGCTGAAAAAGTGGCGGAAGAGCCAGACGGTGTGGGAGACTCCTACCAAACTATAGCGATAAACGAAAGCACACAAAATCCTCTACAAGTTAGGCGCCAGGCACCCCGACTTCAAGCCGTAGATGTGCATGACACTATGGAACAAGGAAGGAATAGGAAGATGGAATCCCGCCTTGAAGGCGTCTATGGAGACACTAATTCCCCTATGGAAGTCCCCACCTAGATAATCATCTACAGTGGGGAAGACGATGTTGTACTCCACCGAGATTTGGAAGGCCTCCCTAAGATCGAAGACTACACGATAAGAGACATTGAAGAAAGGATTGGAAGGATCAGGCAGGGCTCCAGATGTGCTCGGAGCGCCTTCACGGTTACCTTCTGGGCCGCCAGATGACTCAGATTCCTGGGAGAGGAGGAATTTTCTACAAGAAACCATGAAACGATGGAGTGAAGGAAGCAGAAGGGAACCTCACCAAAGGCTAGAGGAGGAGCAGGAGGAAGCAAGCGCCGACACCGTAAGAGAGTTGTAGAAGTGCCTCCTGTTGGGTTCGGTGCTATGTATTCAGAGGGGGGGTGAATGAATATACCCTTTAAAAACTTTCGCCCAATTAGAATCTAATGCTCACTAGAAAGCTAACAAGACAAAATAAGACAACATGAAAGAAACTAAACTAGTCTTCTGTTGAACCAGTACTCAAATAGGTGGAACGCACCTAATCATTCACCTAGCGGAAGCAACAATAGATAGAGAAATCAAACCACAGTCAAACATATAGTGTGCGCAGCAATGAGATGAACACATATAGAAAATCAAACCATATCAACCCTATGCATTCATCTAGCGCCACACTCACAAAGAGATCAAACCACTGCACAATGATTTTTAGGTGGTTCGGTCCTGCAGACCTACATCCACCCCACACTCAAACCGAGTGTGGATTTCGCTGACTCACAGCTTGAACAGCTGGGCATCACAGCTTGCCATACAATCCGCTGAGCCTCACAGCTTGCTGTCCGAGGAATCCTCCTCGCCTGCTGAGCCTCACAGCTTGCTGTCCGAGGAATCCTCCTCGCCTGCTGAGCCTCACAGCTTGCTCTGCTGGGCAATACAGCTTAGCCGTCCAGTGGAATCCTCCCCTGCAAATGCTGACAAACAGCTTGAAGAAAGGTATAAAAGGAAAACGAAAGATAGAAACAATCAGCGACTGAAAGCTGAAAATGAAAGCATAAATGTGGCTCCTAAGAGCTGACTGGAGTGGATCTGATCTAACTTCCAGTAAAGATTGATCTTCAAAATGAAGCTTCTCTCTACCCTTCTTCTTCTTCTGATCACTCTGTCTCACTCTCTCTCTCTTTTTCCTTCTCTTCCTCTTTTATCTGCTCGAGCTCTCTATCTCTCACTTTTTCTCCTTTCTCCTCTGCTCTTCTTCTCTTTCTCTTTTTCTTCTCTGCTCTTCACACTGGATCGAGAAGGCTCTCCTCTACTTCTGCTTCACTATATAGACTTTGCCCCTTAATCGATCATCTTCAGACAAAGGATTCTTCATATATATAGTGCAGCAGGGTGGATAGGGTCGTGTGGCTTCCACATCTCCCGCCCAAAGGCTTTTCGCCAGAACTGAGGCATTTCGACCACCTGGCAGCATCCTGGCTGGGCTGCATCCACGTGTCATAATCTGGGCACCTCGTCCTTCCTTGGATCACGTGTCTTCATTAGGCTTCACGAAGGGTGCCTGTCAGACAGAGAATCAAGTTATCAGTTTAAGTCTAAAACCCTGTACAGACTTTGCAGGATGTAATGTATAGACTTCAGTGTATAGACTTTGTGAAGGCGAATGCAATGTACTGACTTCATATAAGAAGGCAACCGCTGTACAGACTTGCTGAAGTGTAAAGTAATGTGCAGACTTTGAAGAACATTCAGCATCCAACGTATAGACTTAGGCAATGTAAAGACTTGCCAATGTATGGACTTGATGAGCATTCAGCAATGTGCAGACTTCAATGCATGAAGAAACAATGTGTAGACTTGACAGACACAACGTGCAACAATGTATAGACTTGAAACACTAGATGCACGATGTACAGACTTCAACTCATATGATGCACAATGTACAGACTTGATGTTATGCATGAGACTCTAAGGAAGACAGATAATGTATAGACTTCATGAATGATGCATGCATAACTTGGACAATGTATGGACTTAGCCGATGTAGACTAGTCCGATGTACAGACTTGCTCGTTGTTCAGACATCATGAACGATGTACAGACTTGTAAAAGGGAACTCTGTACAGACTTGATCAAAGCAAGGCAATCGAGTGTATAGACATTAATAATATATAGACTTGCCAAGCGAAACGGCTGTACAGACTTGATGAACGATGCAAGACAAACGAATGTATGGACTTCCAATGTATGGACTTGCCAACTGGGCGATGTACAGACATGAGCAAGGGAGAGTCTATACAGACTTCAAGGTTCATAATGTATAGACTTTGGCAAGGGAATGACTGTACAGACTTGCACAGTTCTAAGATGTATAGACTTGCCAAGGGAAATGACGGTAAAGCTATCCGTGTATAGACTTCGAGTGCAACGTCGGTAAAGCTACCGATGTATAGACTTGCCAGATCACTGATGGATGTACAGAATTGGAAGTTCACTGATGGATGTACAGACTTGAAAGTTCACTGATGGATGTACAGACTTCACCTCGAGCAATCTATAGTGCAGTGTGTGGACTTGAAGAATGATGCATGACGCTGTACAGACTTCACTTGAAATAGTCCGATGTACAGACTTGCTGATGCATTGTATAGACTTACATGAGACGCTCAATGAGACGCTCAATGTACAGACTTAGTCTGATGCGTTGTATAGACTTGCATGAGACGCTCAATGTACAGACTTAGTCTGATGCGTTGTATAGACTTGCATGAGACGCTCAATGAGACGCTCAATGTACAGACTTCGAGTCCAGTGTATAGACATTGCCTTAGACGCTAAATGAGACGGACAATGTTCAGACTTAGCCAATGCAATGTATAGACTTTTGGGCTCGCCATGCAGTGTATAGACTTAGAGCATAAATGCCACGATGCAATGTATAGACATGCTAGTTATATGAGCTGCACTGTATAGACTCTGCTATGCATGGAGATGAGTGTATAGACTTGTGAATCTGGGGGAGTCGACCCATCAAAGAAGGGGGTCGACCCATGATGCATGGATGTACAGACTTGTGTTCTCAACGATGCACAAACACAACACAGACCCAACACGATGTATAGACTATGCTGAGTGTGTAGACTTGTGAAATGCATATAACACACAGAGGCTGTATAGACTTACAGCGTTGACGTTGCAGACTTGAGAATGCAATGTACACACTTACTGCGTTGACGCTGCATGAGACACTAAATAAGATGGACAGTTGTATAAACTTGTGTTCTGAGGGAGTCGACCCATCAAGGAAGGGGGTCGACCCATCTAAGTGCACTGATGCAGTATATGCACAGAAGAAGCAATGCACCGATCTTAATTCAAGCACAAAACACATTATGCACTTAGTATGGAACACTGCATGATTTAGCACACTCATGCATTCTCCACAGAATAGATCAGATATAACATACTCAAGCATTCTCCAGAGAATATATCAGTCATATGCATTCATGTTGCTATCATTCAATGTGATGTTCTTAGCAAAACAATATGGTGACTCATTCATGTTGCTATCTTTAAAACACCACATTCATCAAAACACAAGGGGCACAACAATCTCCCCTTTTTTGATGATGGTAACATAATGAGTCACACTGACTCGTCAAACTATTCTCCCGCTTTGACATAATCAAAAAGAGAGGGAATGGTTTGAGAGACAAAGTTCAGCACACAAAGTCAGAGAATGAAATATGGTTCATTAAAATGAAGTTCTCCCTTATGACAATGAAACAGCTCTCCCCCTATCAACATGCAAGATGTACTACTTTCCCCTTAAAAGCAGATGACCCATAACTCCCCCTGAAGCACAGGAATGAACTCTGGTAATCCAAAAAATAAATCTGAATTCTGCCATTACAAAGAATCTGAATTCTGGTTACATGAACAGAATGAAACAGAACCAGAGTTGATTGTAAAACAAGATGGAAGATTCCAACAGTGTGGATCAACTGATAATGTAAGATTAGCTATGGGTAAGGGTGAGAAATAGTCAAAGCACAGTACATCTCAAGGAATCAATCAATAGCAAGATGTTGATCAGGCTGTCTGGAAAGAATCTGATCATGAGGGATTTTAATACTTTCACCACTACAATAAGTCTTAAGAAGAATAGACTCTTCTATCATAAAGGGTTATGAAGTGGCAACTTAACCAATCTGATTTAATTATGATGTATACCAAATTTATCAAATTAAACTCAATACTCATATCTGAATCCAAGTTTTAATAAAGGTGAACCAAATATTCAGATAACACTCAAAAGTAATCATCTTTTATCTTACACACATGATCTCAATGACTCTTTCAAGAGTTACACAGATTAGTATTAAGGTTAAACACTTTTTCCAAGAATATGAGTTGACAGACTTTTCAAAATATTTTCATTTGAAGCACATTATATTTTTCCTGAGCAATTTAGGTTGATCAACACCTTTTTTTACATGAGGCACAACACGTCTCAGGTGAAGTGACCCAGTTACTCAGTGTGATAACTGTCATTGCCTCTCAACATTGAGACCAGAGTTAGTAATATAAGTGTCTTTTTACATGAGGAGACACCTTGATTAGAGGCTAGACTCCCCAGTTACTCAACACAATTATGCCATTGCTCTGTCAGGTTTTTCAATAAATTTTTACCAGAGATAACTATGGCACCTCATGACATGAGTTACTTTATTTCATTGATAAAGAACCCAGTTTCTCAGTGACCGAGTCATTGCTCTGAATTCACAAATTTTTATTTAGTCAATATTTTTCAAGTTAATGTTTAACCACAGCACTCACTCTATGTATCTCTACCAAAGTAGCCTTGATTTCAAATTTTCAGATATCAGATGAGAGAGTCTAAGGTTTACATGACACATGTGGTTAAAGTTTATTAAACCTTATCATTCAGATATTTTCAATTCATTTAATTACAAATCTGAGAATACATTAATCTTATATTAGTCTGATTCAGTGGTAATTCTTAAACCTATATGATAGGAATTTCTACCAAGTTCTTAGACTGAATTGCATGACATGCAGCTTAAGTACCTCAGATCAGAACAAATAAATTTAGCTGACCAACAATCAATAGTAGCAACAAATCAGTCACACCAGCTGAGACAAATGTGAAAGGTGAGTATAAGCTGGTGCAAGAGTAAATCACCAATAGAGAAATATTTCAGAAGAGTGTACATCAACACACAGTGGCTGAGTCTGGAATTCAGACAGATCAGCTGACAGGTAGTATCATGAAGAGAGTTGAAGGAAACTCTTCTTTAACAACTCAACGAATGGAAGGCAGAATCCATTTTCAAGAGAGAGAGAAATATGCTAACAGATGAGAGTTGAACAATTTCTAGACAATAGGTGTTCAACATATGACAATTAAAAACACCAATTCTAAATGCTCCCCCTGTCTAGATGCAATGAAATTTCTTTTTAGGTTTTTCAACTACACTACTCTTCATATGCAACATCAGTCAAACTCCCCCTGACAAAGTGCATGAAATACAATTAATGAACTGTTCATGATTTTAGAATATGCTCAAGAAGAATTCATGCTTTGTTCAATCAGAGAGAGAATTTATCAAATGCATCAATTTCATTTCAATTTTTCAGATTTTTCAAATTTTATGATATTCAGTACACTGCTCTATATGAAAACTAGACCCTTGGTACTCGACAGAGAACCTGGTCTCAAGGACCATCTCACACATAGTAAGAACCTCCAGGTAGATTTCCCTGCCTTTTAGTAGCTTACCATTTGATATACCAGGGTCATGCAAAGAGATGCAATGCAGAGAAGTCCTATGTGTAGCCAGTTACTTCTTTTTGGAGTTTTCAGTATGATGATGTGCAATGCATTCACAACATATATGCATATGCAATTTCAGACAATCATCAATATGCAAATCATGTATGAGGGGAGTTCAGAAAATCCAAACATGACAATACTAAACATGATAGAATGTGCAAAACACAGATTTAACATCTATGCTATCATCTAAAGGACACAACTTCAGAAGATAGAATTTAAATTGAGTTTTCAGAACTAACCTGAATAGTCCACTTCTGGGGGTTTCACTTTTGACTGCCTTGGATTATTAACCCCTTTATTCTTCAGCTTCCAAGGCACACCTGCAAAGATTAATCATTTTGATCATGTAGGAACCCAAGAAGTCTTGGGTCCTGAATTAACTCTGATAGGTGTTCTGAACAATCTTTTAGCAATATTGTCATCAAAATCCATCAGATGACAATTGGTCATGGAGTGGCCAAATTTACCATAATATCTACATGATATAACAACCCTTGAATTCTTTTTGTGAACATTGTTATAGTCATGTAACCTATGTGATTTAGCATGAAAGTTTTTGTTGCTTGCATGAACCTTTGTTTTACCATTACCTGCCCACCAACATTCAGAAGCACAATGGCCAAGTTTTCCACATTCAAAACATGTAGGAATCTTTTCTTTAAAAACAGATTTATTCCTACCAAAATCATTTCTATTTGCAGGGAATTTGACAACTTTAGAATTAAAGTGATTTCCCTGAACATGCCAGCAGTCCTTGACTGCATGACCATATTTCCCACATTCAAAACATCTAAGATGCTTGCTTCTTGATTCATTGTTACCCCAGTAATTTCCAGTCCAGCACTCATTTGCCTTGTGCCCATGCTTGTTGCAAGTGAAACAGATGATATGCTGGCCTGAAGTAGATTTATATCTATGTGGGCCATGAGCATGTGTGAAAAATCTAGAATTCACATTGTTGTCTTCTTTCATTTTAAAACATGCATTCATTAGATGACCACGCCTACCACAGTAATAACAGGATGCATCAAATTGCTTAGTGGCATGGTTTCTATCAGATAAATTCTTAGAATGCATTGCTTCACCAGCATGCTCATCTTCAATCAACAGTCTACAATCATCCATTACATGCCCTATCTTGCCACAATAATGGCAGGACACTTTAGTTTTCTTGGCGACATGATTACTAACAGACTGACTAGATGCATGAGAATGAGTACATGAAGCATGAGCATTTTGCATTGACCCATTACATTCACCCGAGCTAACAGATTTCATGACACAAGTAGGGACATTTTTAACCCCATCTTTCTTTCCATTCTTGTTCAATTGTTTAACTTTGTTTACAACTCTTGTTGGTTTTTCAGCTTTCTGTGCCTTAAATTGAAAGACAGATGATGGAGGTGATTTCAGATTTTTATTTTATTTTGGGGATTGCTTTGAGGTACCGGCTACATCAGAGCTTTGGACAAAAGTGGCATATAGCTGGTTTTTAGTGATTTCCTTAACATCAGAAGTGCAATTTGTTCCCCCTTTTGAATTATCATCCTTCCTTTTCACAATATTTTTTATTTTTCTTTCATTCTTAGCAGAATTGGATGCTAATTTTTCTAGATCCTGAATCTTATTTTCCAAAGATGTTATATGAAGCTCATAACTGGCTATCTCATGTTCACTGCAATTGACACATTCACTTAAGACTTTATTTACAATTTTATACTTCTCAACTTCTTGTTCCAGAATGTTCAAAATTTGTGATTCTTCATCATAGATATCTTTTCCTTTTTCTATTGTGAGAAGTCTTTCAGACAAGCCAGTGTTTAATAGCTTTAGTTTTTTAATTTCATCATTCAGTTCATTATTTTCTTCCTCAAAATTTTTAGCATGAATTTTATTACCAGCACATCTTTCTCTTCCAGACATTTGCTCCAATTTTTCAATTAGTTCATCTTCTCTTTCTTCCACCTTAATTTTCTCAGCAAGCAGATTTCTGTGATCCTCTTTAAGGATGGCAATTTGTTTCTTCATCCATTCATTCTCATTATAGAGATCTTCATTACGTTCTCTTAAAGCTGAGCACATTTTACAGTTTGATTCAGCAGAAGAAGAGTGTGAAACCTTGATCTTTTCCAACTCTTCTAGATTCATCAATTGTTCATTAGTTTTCAGTTTCAGCTGACTTTCTAATTCGGAAATTTTATTGAAACCTTCTTGCTTTTCCTTTTTCAATAGGCACATTTGTTTCATATTCAAGTGATTCTCAGACAAACATTTATCATATAATTCATTTATTTCCAAACACTTTTCACATGATGAATTAGAATCACTTTTATCAATTTTCTTTTTCATTTTCTTATGCTGTTTTCTTAAATGATCATAAGACTCTAGCAGTTCGTTATATGCGACAATCCAATCATCCAGGGTGTAATTTTCGAAGATGTTTACCTGATCGTCATCTTGTTCTTCATCATGATTGCTACTTGGTTCACTCCCTTGAGCCATCATGCATCGATCATTATCTCTATCACAAACAGTCTTCAACTTATCCAGTACTTCCTTGGCAGACCTGCAGGATGAGACACATGAAATTAGTGCTCTGTCAATTGATGATTTTACCAAATTCAATGCTCTAGAGTTGATGGAGTCTTTCATTCTATCCTTCTTGGTCCATTTGGATTTATCCTTCGACAGTTTGTATGAACCGTGAGTCATTACCTTCCATAAGTCAGGATCGGTTGTCCTTACATACCGATGCAACTTTTCGAGCCATGGGCCAAGGTTACCACCTCTGAATATCGGTGGGTGAGCCATCAAAACAGATAACAAACAGATTCAAAGCACAAAACAATCGATAAGAAAAACACCACAACCAGATAAGCAAAACACGGCACTAACTCAGTGATGCTAAACAACGAGCAGAAGAAGCCCACTCTGAAATGCACCAAACAGAAATGCAGGATCTGCTGCGGATTGTTAGATCCTATGCACAGCAACCATCTCTGATACCAAGTGTTGGGTTCGGTGCTATGTATTCAGAGGGGGGGTGAATGAATATACCCTTTAAAAACTTTCACCCAATTAAAATCTAATGCTCACTAGAAAGCTAACAAGATAAAATAAGACAACCTGAAAGAAACTAAACTAGTCTTCTGTTGAACCAGTACTCAAATAGGTGGAATGCACCTAATCATTCACCTAGCGGAAGCAACAATAGATAGAGAAATCAAACCACAGTCAAACATATAGTGTGCGCAGCAATGAGATGAACACATAATCAAACCATATCGACCCTATGCATTATCTAGTGCCACACTCACAAAGAGATCAAACCACTGCACAATGATTTTTAGGTGGTTCGGTCCTGCAGACCTACATCCACCCCACACTCAAACCGAGTGTGGATTCCGCTGACTCACAGCTTGAACAGCTGGGCATCACAGCTTGCCATACAATCCGCTGAGCCTCACAGCTTGCTGTCCGAGGAATCCTCCTCGCATGCTGAGCCTCACAGCTTGCTCTATTGGGCAATACAGCTTAGCCATCCAGTAGAATCCTCCACTACAAATGCTGACAAACAGCTTGAAGAAAGGTATAAAAGGAAAACGAAAGATAGAAACAATCAGCGACTGAAAGCTGAAAATGAAAGCACAAATGTGGCTCCTAAGAGCTGACTGGAGTGGATCTGATCCGACTTCCAGTAAAGACTGATCTTCAGAATGAAGCTTCTCTCGGCCCTTCTTCTTCTTCCGATCACTCTGTCTCACTCTCTCTCTCTTTTTCCTTCTCTTCCTCTTTTATCTGCTCGAGCTCTCTATCTCTCACTTTTTCTTCTTTCTCTTCTGCTCTTCTTCTCTTTCTCTTTTTCTTCTCTTCTCTTCACACTAGATCGAGAAGGCTCTCCTCTGCTTCTGCTTCACTGTATAGACTTTGCCCCTTAATCGATCATCTTTAGACAAAGGATTCTTCATATATATAGTGCAGCATGGTGGATAGGGTCGTGTGGCTTCCACATCTCCCGCCCAAAGGCTTTTCACCAGAACCGAGGTATTTCGACCACCTGGCAGCATCCTGGCTGGGCTGCATCCACGTGTCATAATCTGGGCACCTCGTCCTTCCTTGGATCACGTGTCTTCATTAGGATTCACGAAGGGTGCCTGTCAGACAGAGAATCAAGTTATCAGTTTAAGTCTAAAACCATGTACAGACTTTGCTGGATGTAATGTATAGACTTCAGTGTATAGACTTTGTGAAGGCGAATGCAATGTACAGACTTCATATAAGAAGGCAACCGTTGTACAGACTTGCTGAAGTGTAAAGCAATGTGCAGACTTTTAAGAACATTCAGCAGCCAACGTATAGACTTAGGCAATGTAAAGACTTGCCAATGTATGGACTTGATGAGCATTCAGCAATGTGCAGACTTCAATGCATGAAGAAACAATGTGTAGACTTGACAGACACAATGTGCAACAATGTATAGACTTGAAACACTAGATGCACGATGTACAGACTTCAACTCATATGATGCACAATGTACAGACTTGATGTTATGCATGAGACTCTAAGGAAGACAGACAATGTATAGACTTCATGAATGATGCATGCATAACTTGGACAATGTATGGACTTAGCCGATGTAGACTAGTCCGATGTACAGACTTGCTCGTTGTTCAGACATCATGAACGATGTACAAGCTTGCAAAAGGAAACTCTGTACAGACTTGATCAAAGCAAGGCAATCGAGTGTATAGACATTCACAATGTATAGACTTGCCAAGAGAAAGGGCTGTACAGACTTGATGAACGATGCAAAACAAACGAATGTATGGACTTCCAATGTATAGACTTGCCAACTGGGCGATGTACAGACTTGAGCAAGGCAGAGTCTGTACAGACTTCAAGGTTCATAATGTATAGACTTTGGCAAGGGAATGACTGTACAGACTTGCACAGTTCTAGGATGTATAGACTTGCCAAGGGAAACGACGGTAAAGCTATCAGTGTATAGACTTCGAGTGCAACGTCGGTAAAGCTACCGATGTATAGACTTGCAAGATCACTGATGGATGTACAGACTTGGAAGTTCACTTATGGATGTACAGACTTGGAAGTTCACTGATGGATGTACAGACTTCACCTCGAGCAATTTACAGTGCTGTGTATGGACTTGAAGAATGATGCATGACGCTGTACAGACTTCACTTGAAACAGTCTGATGTACAGACTTGCTGATGCATTGTATAGACTTACATGAGACGCTCAATGAGACGCTCAATGTACAGACTTAGTCTGATGCGTTGTATAGACTTGCATGAGACGCTCAATGTACAGACTTAGTCTGATGCGTTGTATAGACTTGCATGAGACGCTCAATGTACAGACTTCGAGTCCAGTGTATAGATATTGCCTTAGACGCTAAATGAGACGGACAATGTTCAGACTTAGCCAATGCAATGTATAGACTTTTGGGCTCGCCATGCAGTGTATAGACTTAGAGCACAAACGCCACGATGCAATGTATAAACATGCTAGTTATATGAGCTGCACTGTATAGACTCTGCTATGTATGAAGACGAGTGTATAGACTTGTGAATCTGGGGGAGTCGACCCATCAAAGAAGGGGGTCGACCCATGATGCATGGATGTACAGACTTGTGTTCTCAACGATGCACAAACACAACACAGACCCAACGCGATGTATAGACTATGCTGAGTGTGTAGACTTGTGAAATGCATATAACACACAGAGGCTATATAGACTTACAGCGTTGACGTTGCAGACTTGAGAATGCAATGTACACACTTACTGCGTTGACGCTGCATGAGACACTAAATAAGATGGACAGTTGTATAAACTTGTGTTCTGAGGGAGTCGACCCATCAAGGAAGGGGGTCGACCCATCTAAGTGCACTGATGCAGTATATGCACAGAAGAAGCAATGCACCGATCTTAATTCAAGCACAAAACACATTATGCACTTAGTATGGAACACTGCATGATTTAGCACACTCATGCATTCTCCACAGAATAGATCAGATATAACATACTCAAGTATTCTCCAGAGAATATATCAGTCATATGCATTCATGTTGCTATCATTCAATGTGATGTTCTTAGCAAAACAATATGATGACTCCTTCATGTTGCTATCATTAAAACACCACATTCATCAAAACACAAGGGGCACAACACCTCCTCAAGCACTTCCCACCACTTTTAAAAAACCACAATTGCGGCATGCTCCTCTCACCCCAACGGCCCTTATCGAGGTACGTATCAGAAGGTCAATCGCCACCACTGGTTTGCTTGGCGGGAATACCTAGGGTTGTGCTCCCAACCGTTTGATTCTGTTTCCTTAGAAATGAGAGGACGTTGTCATGATAACCGTGAGGTCACTCCGCACGAGTAGAAGCAGTCCTGTGCTCCAAGAAGGCAGTAGGTAGCGCAGCGCCATATGCCCAAAGATACAGGAAAGTTCTAGAAGTATCAGCCGAACACACCCCCTCAACCGACCTTGTCTAGTTCCTCTGAGTACCAAGTACTCTCGCTGCTCAGGAGTGGGGGGTTAGTGAGGAGGGAGAAATTCGCCAGGCCCATTACGGCCAATTATCCACCGACCCATAGTCTAGGAACATCACCAAGCAAGGCCCACTCGGGACTAGCCGGCCCATAGACACGTTCCCCGTCTACGTGCATGCTTTAGACACCACGAAACCCTCAACAGGGTGACCGTTATCGCCATAATCATGGAGGTTATCCCAACAAACGTCGGGTATCCACTCACTCCGTCAGGACTCTCATCGTCACACGCACGTCGTCGGAGAACTCGCCATGATGTCGCCCTTTCACTTCTCAGAGAGCGGACGAGTGGGTAACCGCCGATTCCATAGTTGGCAACCTATCACCCCACGATGACCACATCTTTGAGTCAAGATATGGATGCTTACAAAGAAATCCCTATAAATAACGCCCTAAACAGTTAACCAAGGTACACAATCATAAAAGTATGATTGTGAATTTGAGATATCATACGTCTAACTTCTACTTAATCTATTCAAAAAAATGATCATTCCTGATAACCACGTCGGTCCTCACGATGAGTGTGTTTGCTTCCCTTTTGACATGCCAACTATCAATCGGGAAAGTGGTAACCCTGGGAACACAGCCCGGCCTTAACATGATTCCATCGAGTCATCTATATAAAAGGGGGAAAAAAAGGTGGTGAAAAGAAGTCCGGCAATCAAGTGTGTGACGTGTCCTCCCACAGAGGGGATTGGTGTCAGCTGCCGAGACGGGTGGCATGGTAGGGGGAGAACGAGAGTTTGCTGTCCATCCGTCATCCATATATCTGAACTCTTACTGGTGGAAGATCTTAAATCGTTGTCAGGTCAAACTTGACCTTGCTGTTAAAAGCAATCAAGAGAGAGAGAGAGAGAGTATCTTCCACTTGTTAGAGTACAAAAACTGCGACTTTAATCATAATTGTCAGCAATGCAGCGGCCAATCATCTTGCTGCTTTGAAGTGACAAGCGGAAGAAGCTACACAAGACATAGTTTATTACGGCACTACCATATATTATCTTTTTTTGAGCAAGATGCGGCCTGTACAAAAGATTCACCGCTTATCGTTTTGGTTGGCTATTCGGCAGTTATTTACGCTCATTATATGCGGTTCGATTTCTTTGGGCCATCAAAAATGTCAGCTTCACCGATCGGGATGTTGATTGATTATGGACTGGCACTTGAGACGCGCATCTAAAACTTTTTAATTCCTCCCGTCTAATTCCGTACGAGGCTGAACACGTTCCTCCTTCTCCACTATATATATATAGAGAGAGAGAGAGTGTGTGTGTGTGTGTGTGTGTGTGTGTCCTCGCATTGCCAACAGCTGTTAATCGCTTCCTAACTCTTAATATTAAACGATCAACTTTGAGTCTGAATTTCAACTTAAATCGCTCTAATTAGTCTAATAAGTATACCTCAGGATGTTTCCCTCTGGTTCCTGTTCAACTCGTCATTTGATGTACACATAAAAAGCAACGCCACCTGTTGCTCCTCCGTGGAATGGGGGCACCAAACACATGAACTCTCTGGGTAATAAATAACCCTCCCTATCTATTTTCATAGACGCAGATAACATCCAAAGGCGGTGCCGGATTAATGTTGCGAGCCAAAAACCAGGCTGAGGAGGGGGGGGGGGGGAGAAGAGGCGACCACCGGAGAAGGAGACCCCAGCGGCACTAGTGTTCTGCCTACATGTAATTACAAATCTGTGAAGGGAGTTTAAAAGCAGCAATCTTTCACCGGGGAGACGCGACCGTCGTGGGGGAATCGGATCTCGAGCTCACGGCGGAGAAGGACGAGCTCCGGGGGCTCCCCTGCTTGAGCACGACCACCGGGTGGGGGCAGCTCTTCCTGCCCTCGTGCTCCCTCACCAGTTCTGCGGCGACCCAGTCGAGCTTCTCCGCGTTGCTCTTCTCGGACACCACCTTCCCCCGGAACAACACTGACTCGATACTCCTCCGCGCCAGCAGCTCCTCCGCGGCGGCCGCCACCTCGACGCCGCCGCCCGAGCACTGGAATTTGCCAGAATCGCATACCCTAGCCTGAAAAATTATCATATAGTCACCATTTTTTTTTGTTAAAGCTCATCTTATGAGGGGAATTTGCTAAGTTTCACAACAAGAAATAGGGATTTAACATGCTCATTTACTTGTGTATTTACTTACCTGGATTCGGACGTAGTGGGTCGTCCTGTGATGTCCGAACGCCATCGACACCGCCTGATCCACCTGAACAAATTTACCCAAACCTATTCAACGTTAAATAAAGGAAAAAAAACCATTAGGAATCCTCTAATCTCGACCGTCAATTTAATGTGATCTCACGAAAAGGCGATAAAATCGACGGCCTGGATGCGATGCATATGGCCTTGTCGTGAAGAATGATCAGGGAAGACGTAGGTACGAGCAAGCCAAAGCGACAGCTGGCTGTAACTGTCCCCAGTCGCGTACCATGTCCGAGGCGCCCTCGCCAGCGATCTGAACGATCTCCGAAGGCGACGGTGGCGACGCCACGCACGTCCTTCGGCGCTGATGTCCGCCCGACGGCGCGGCCGCCGCCAACTCCCCGTTGCCGAGCGACACCAGGAGCAGGTCCTCCATCCCAGCGGCTGACGGGTACTCCACCCGGTTGTTGAGCACGTGAGTGATGGCGGCAGCGGCCGGGTTCCCCGCCGCCACGCTGCCGTCCACGGCGACGATGGCCGTGGAACCGTCCACGGATCGCATCCTCGCCGCCCCCACCGTGGCGACGCACACCTCCCGCATCAGGAAGTTGTATCCGTCCGTCTCCACGGCGTCGGCGCGGGAGAAGAGGAAGGGCGCTCTTGTCGCCAGGTCGTAGCAGGGGACCAGCACCGGCTTCACCGTGTCTCGCAGCGTCGCCTCCCCGAGCACCCGCCGCAGGATCCGTCCCGGGGAACACCCGGCGCGCTCCCACCGGAAAATCCCCTGGATCCCAGGACGCCGCTTCTTCCGCGTCGGCTGGAGGGCTCGGCGGTTACGGGCGAGGAAGTCGATCGCCTCGGCGGCGGAGAAGAGGGGGCGGCCGCCGGCACCGCGGGTGAAGAGGAGGGCTACGAGAACGCCGCCTGCGCCGGATCCAGCGGCGACGTCGAAGAAGTCGGCGACCCGGGCTGAGGGCTCGCCGGAGAGCTTCCGGAGGGAGGACTCCAGCCGCGCGAGCGAGGCCGCTGCAAGGAGGCCGTCCGTGGCACCGCCGGCGTCGACGGACAGGATCCTGACCCTCCCGGGGTTGCTCGACAGGGTCGGCGTGGCGCCGTCGCCGGCGTAGAGGAACTTGGACTCGAGAATGGAGAAGATCTCGTAGCTAATCTTGTCCACGTCGAAGCTCGGCTCCATCAAACCTGTTGCCGACATTGGGGAGAGAGAGAGAGAGAGCACTGTAGATAGGTTAGAGAGAGAAAGCACTGTCACCTTTGATGTAGAGGGAGGAAGAAGGCGACCGCGGGCGGCCGTTATATGTTGCGGGTGGGAAAACGGCGCACGATGCCGGGGCCTCGTAGAGCCGCGCCCGTTAGCATCGCGGCTCGTGTGGGAGGAGTGGGCCGCCCCTTCTCAGCTTCCCTCCCTATCGGTACCGTCAGGTCTCCTATTTTCTCCGCTTCCCCCCCCCCCCCCCACCCTCCGTGAAATGACCAGGGTACCCCCACTGGGTCGATGGAACAGAACCGAAATAGTTGTTTTCGAACGTGCTCATCACGACCAGCGCCGCTTCCTTGCATCGACGGCTGGGATTGGTCCGGGCATTTCTGTTCTTGCGGGGATGGGGGGTGAGGGGGGAGACGGTCGCCACCGTAAGTAAACACATGCGGCGCCCTCGTGCTTCCACGTCACCCCGTCGGTCAGCAGCAGCGACTTACAGCTGACCTCACCTGACCTGCAATATCCACCGCACCAAACACGGAATCAGGCAATCATCACCGTCCACCTTGTGTTCCCCTCCAATATATTTGCACTAGCCCATGCCATTCCATCCGACATCCTAACTGTCCGTACAAGTCGAATGGGGGCCACGTACAAGTGAACAGTTAATTATCTAGGCAGCCCCATCAACACATTCTATCAGGGGAGATTATTTGTTAAATCTGATTGTTATGGTCTTAATCGATCTGATTAGGGCAGTCCTCGACGATGATTAATTTAGAGCACAACTCTACTTTCCACCAAAACACCTCCAAGCTATTTGTTTTAGGAATGTCAAAATCACCTGGTCGGCCCAACTGGTCCATGGGCTTGGACCGATTTCGAGCTTAGTAGTCTGGTTTTTTTTAGACTCGCGAATCTTCAGTCGGATTTAAAAATCCAATCCGACTAGGTCTGTGAGTTAGACCTGAGTTTTGAGCTCGGCACACGGGTAAGCTCGGCCCATTTTTTATTCTTTCTCTTTAAATTTTTATTATATTTAATTAAAAAATATTATCTTATTTTATTTAATTAAAAAACAATTTTTTTATAAACTAATATCTAAAATTCTAATTAATTTAATGATATTATAGATTTGATATTTTTATATTATTTTTTCATTTAATTTGTCTTGTTGGACTGAGTCGAGCCGAAGTTAGGCTTTTGAAAAAGTCGGGTCTGGACGATGCTCAAATTTTAAAATTAATGAGTCAGACTCGAAACGAGTCGACCTAAACTCGACTCATTGATAATTATATTTTACTTCTTTTCTATTTCTTATCTTTCTTAAATCGTACACTGAACTCAGACTTTAATATTAACCAGTGAAATTAGAGATAGTCCAACCTAAATCCGATCAATTGACGGGTCTATTTTATTTATTTCTTTTCTTTTTATGGTCCTTATCAAGTCGCACACCCTTCTTTAATTTATCTTTTCGTTGTATTTAATAATCCCGCGAGTTGTTTGTATTTGCTGATGGGGAACAGGGAGGGCACGAGAGCATGGCTGCAATGAGTCACTAAGATGGACAGCATGGATATCATTGCCTGTGTTCTCATGAGCCGTGTAGAACACTACAGGTGCTGCCGCAAGGTGAGCATCTGCTTTTAAGTTTTCACCTTCATTTTAATAATTGGGTAGCATACGTCTTCATCCACAAGTAAATTACAAGATTGTCCCCCCCCCTTCCCCTGGTGTTTTGCATTTAAAAGTGGTGCAGTCAGTGACCAAGTCACGCATAATCCAACCCTTCCAATAGAATGGTGGTTCACCTTACCTTACGAAGTAAGTTAAAGAGTGATTGTGAAATTATAAATCAATCAACGTCGTCGAGTCTTTATCACAGAAAATAGGAAGATATGAGATTCTTGTCATTTAAATAAATGGTCCAATAAAAATGTAAATAAAATTCCATAAAAGTACTTATATAAAAAATAATGAATACCCACACTGATCAAACGTAAAACCCTCGATATTACCACATTAGTTAAATATGGACCAAGATGCATCCCTTTCATGGCGTTGGACATTCTCCTGAGCATCCGTCGAAGTCAGGGCAGCGCCGGTGTCGGTTCCTCACCCTCGACCTCAATGGGACTCGGAGAATCTGAGCTTTACTCTCATGCATCCCACGGGATGCTGGCCTCCCGAGTATCTTATTTTCACCGCCTTCGATCAACGCGGTTCGAAGCCATATGCTCCGCGAGGACGTGCTCCGTCATCGACGAAAGCAACTGCCTCTTCCTCGATGTCTCAAAGATTCCAAAGTCTTGTTTGGCGTATGTATCTTCCAATGTTCTCCTTTTGCTATCTGTCATTTCGACGGGTTGTCGTCTGTATGGGGCTTGTATGGTCGCCTATATTCGTCACTGTGTCAAGTGTGTCCATGTAATGTGGGGATGGTTTGGTATGAATGAATATATGTTTATGCTTTCAAAAAAAAAAAATGCAATCATGACCATCCACCTTGTGATCCCCCATCCATGGATGCTAGATTTTCATCCCCCGCACCCCGTTTAATATTTGTCCGGATACATGTTCGTCGTCGGGTGGCCCACCTACATACACAGCTAACTGCCTCTTAATTATGTGGATAGCCCCCATCAGCTCATTCTATCCCGGAAGAGATTATAAGTTAATCTAGTTATCAGTGTCTAAATCAACTTGATTAGGGCAGTTCTAGAGGGTGATCAAATTAGAACTACGCAGATCACCCTAGACTTCTTCTTTTTTTCTTTTTAATTTGATCTCTTTCTTGTCCCTCCCAATTAATTAAGTCACAGCGCATCTTCCTTCTATCACTTTGCTCTATTTTATAACCCAACAACCTCTTTATAATATGTTTTATGGTGGGGAGTGGGGAGAGGATGAGAGCATGGGTGCACCTGCATCAAGTCACAAGATGGATGGCATGCATGCATATCTTTGTCTGCCATTACATGAGGAGTGTAGAACACTACAGATCTTGCTGCAATGTCAGCATCTGTGGTTTTAAGATTTCACCCTGATTTTTATAATGGTGCAGTTCATGTCTTCATCCAAATAAAATAAAATAAAATGTCGTGTCCTTTCTTCAGCTATAGGGCTTTGCACTTAAAAATGGTGTAGTTAATTAATGACCAACTCATGCATGACCAACCCGTCGCAATAGAATGGTTGTCAAGTTCCCCTTGCATATAAAAGAAATTGGAGTAATTGCGAGATTACGAAGCAATCAACGTCGTCATTAGATCTTAATTATAAAAGCAAATTAATTGGGATAGTTAGTTTGAGATATCCTGATCATTCATATGGTTCAACGACAAGTCCATTTGGTATTAAGAAAGCTTGTGATGTTAATATCTAATTCTTCCTCTTTGTCCCGGGTGGTGCCACACCCCTAATCAGAGTGAATCCCACCTAATTAAAATGTGTCTCCAATTCCATTTAAACTCTGATTGGACATCTCTCCTACTTCACCCCGTTTTGCATTTATGATAATATTCTATCCTACAAGTTTCAACAAACACACATCATGGTGTACTTTTTGGTTTTAATTTTGGATTTGTCATCTCCACCAATTCATTTATACTTGCATCTACTTAGTAGACTACAAGAGCCTGTGCATCAGACAACATTATAATACTTTCAACCAATGAAGTATGCAGTTATCAGTGACTTAATCATTAACTCAGTCTGATTAACTGTAAATGCCTCCCTGATTAAGCTACCTCATATAGGCACCTATTTGATGGGAATCAAACCGATCTCCCAGTTCTTGTTAGGCAGAAAAAGTGATGATCACCCTTGAGATTAGTATGATGCAGAGAAGCTTCTCACCACAAAGCAAAGAATGATAACTAATTAACTAGATCTCACAGCAAGCAAGGGAGAGGAAGGGACTGTGCGTTTTATTCAATCCGTGCATGGTAGGAGAGTGGTAGATGATCTACCATGGATGCCCATAATATATATATATGGTCTCCTTTTCTCTGTCCCTAACAAGCAGCATCCAAGCAAACTAGTGTCTATATAAGAGTACACGGCAGAGTCCAACGGTAGAAACCCCCCATATCTGCAACCTTCTCAATGTTGTGGGTAATGCATCTAGCCAACACCCTTTCTACCTGACCAAATTAATGGCATTAGATAAGGTAGATGCTGGGTAATTCATCAGTTCTATTTAATCCGTGAGCTGTACGGAAATCAAGCTCCGTTGATACTAATTAATATTAGGCACCAAAGAAAAAAGGATGTCGAATACTCACAAAGCCCCTAATTGATTGCTTATTAATTTAAAATGACAAAAGATACAGCGTGCACATCTAAGTTAGATATGAAAGAAGCTAGACTCATTTGATATTCTCTTATATATATATATATATATTATCCATTTGCGATCGAGAATCTTTCTTACATCATTACTTTTGGTAGCATTAGCACTTTAGGTAGAAGGTGGGCATTAGATTAATGAGTGGATAGGGATCAAATCATGCAGCTTTCCAAGGCTGATCAAATTTTCTAATCATGGTGACCCACGTAGCCGTACATATGGACCCCAACACTTCGCTATACATGAACAAGCAAATGGACCCACAATGGATCAGTGCCCTGCCTCCCAGTAATATATAGTCCAGGGTTTGACGTGAGGTCTGGACTCATCTCTACTCGCACGACCCGATCTAACCCAGACAAGTGACAGGATGTCCAAGTCATGAGTCGTAATCAAGACACTTCATTATTTTAATATTATATTATATTATAATATATATATATGAAATATTTTTTTATTTTTTTTATTATTTTATATATATTATATATATATATATATATAAAGTCTTTTTTTATTTTAACACAAAGTGAGATGGACTGAGACGGAGCGAGACGAGACTGACCCGACCCGTCCCAAGTTGTGACGGAGACGGACGAGTCGGTCGAGACGACAAACCCTGATATAATCTCATTCTATTTACACTGAAGAATCTCATTGTTACTCATATATATATATATATATATATAATCTAGGGTCAAGTAATGTCCCTAATTCATTCATTGGGCTTGTCCAATCATATAAAGAATTCATTGTTGCTCATAGAATCAAATGTAGGATCAGATATTGTCAAATTTGACTCACCCAAAATGGCATTGTTGAGTGTAATTATGGACACCGTCATTAACCTAGCTCCCACGTGCCAAAGAAGTTCTATTATGTGCTTGCTTAAGCTTGTTTTATTGCCATAGTATGGTGCTCGTGGAGGAATTTTGAAAGATATCGTCACTTTTCATCAAGGATGGGGGAACAGGGCGTTGTCCTTCAAAGCATCTCTCTCTACTTCCTTCTTATGGAGACCCAACATGAATCAAGAGAAGGTGGAACAATGGGATGCATGCCCTCGTCAAGGGATGAACTTGTGATCATCAACTTTGCTACCCATGGCAGTGTGTGAAATAAAAGGAATTTTGGAGACATTGATGATAAAAGAAAGAGAAACATGAATAGTTTAATTAATCAATTGGCTTCCGGTGACTTCTAGTTCTTATGAAATGTTCCCATGGTACCACGTAATGTCCTTAATATCATTAGTAACCTTGTCAAAAACATCCAGACTATATATGGCATTGAGATTCATCGTGAAGCTTTCTATATAGATACATTAAAATTTACCTAATTGCGGTAGTCAGGAGTACCCCCAACGTCGATTAAAAAGTTATGTAAATCTGTAGATGTATTTTTCTGTTTTTCTGTTTTTTTTCTTTTTTCTTTTGGTTGCGTCCTTCCACCAGCTTTCACATGCATGGTCCTACCTTAGTTGGGTATATTTACTGTAAAACATCAAGAATGTGGGGGGTATTTATTGGTTGTGGACCTGGCATTAACCCCATCCCCATCCAAGCTATGGCGGGGTGGCTCTTGTCCCTTTCCCTACTCCATGGCAGCAGACAGCAGTTACCAGGGTTGGGATCTGGGTGTGCAGAGGACGTACTAATTGTACTAGTAATTTTAGTGCCGCCCCCACTTTTACAACATTCATTGCTCATGCATGTCTACAGTTGGTGAAGTTTCCTCAGTGGTGAAGTTATTAAAGTCTGAGTAAAGAATACAGACTTGTACACCCAAGCATCATTTTTGGAGATGGTAAAGACTGAAGAGGAGAGTTTTTGCCAATGAAGGTGAGTTTTTGCCTATGAAGGAATGGTCAGGATATAAAGTCCCCCTTCCGTAAGGTGGACATCAGATTTAAATCTCACCCTCCCAACAAAATATCAAAGAGAAGGAATTTAAACTAGAGAAATCCTAACTACCCTCTTGGATGGGTAGAAAAATTACTCGTCCAATCTGTTATTGATCTATGTTATTGGCACGTGGGTCTCACCCATTAAATTCATTAAATATTTATATACACTTCCATCTATTTGTCACTTTTATTCGTATATTTGTCACGTTTAAATAATTTTTTTTACCCTTAGATAGTTATTTGTCATCCTTAAATAATATTGGAAGTCTCATTCGTCGCGTTGAGAATGCGCAAAAATTGACGGGAGTTTACTTTATATTTATCACCCTTACATAGTTATTTGTCACCGTTAGATAGCTATTTTCATCCATAAATAGTTATTTGTCATTCTTATAGTATTAAAAATCTCATTAGAAATACGTGTAAAACTGACAAAAAGTGAGACCTACACACTGCATATGTGACCCAATAAGAGATAGGACGGGCAATAAATTTGCCATCTTACACGGGTAATAATCATTTCTCTCTAAACTAAGGGTTCTTGGGATTCTCTACTTGAGTGTTCTCTGGATGTAGTGTATAGTCTATCGGGTTAATATTAGTTATTATTCACAATGAGACCTCCAAGCTCGGAGTAATCGTTTAAAAAAGAAAAAGAAAAAAAGAAGCATATCACAATGGTATTAAAAAAATATCTCCTTTTTAGGAGAAAGAGAAATTTACAAAAATATCCCTTTTATTCTAACAATTATAAAATTATCATCCTTATTTTACTGTTACTATAAATAATCTCGATTGCGTTGCAATACTTAGATTGAACGGACTATTGGATGTCAACATATGACTGTTGGATTGAATGAAACTCTATTCTTAGTGTCTTTAAAAAATCAGGAAAATCTTTCTCTGCCCTTGTTCTTAATTATCCTTGGGCTCAATTACAGGATAACCTATCGGCTGAGTCGCTGACCTAGACTTCCTGTGGCACTCTTTCTAAAGGACACCTTCCTTCCACAATTTAAGATAATTTATATGGAAACTACGTCTAAACTCGTGTGGAAAAACTAGTATTCATATAATTTCTACTTATCAAACACATAAGGTGCATAAAAATGAACCTTGCATCAATTGATTAAAACTTACGTACTTGTTGAACAAGAAACTAAAAAGCTCAAGGAGAAAATATTGAGGCCAATTAGTTTAACAATGCAGCCGGGGAGAGAGAGAGAGAGAGAGAGAGAGATCAGAATGGAAAGCCATGGTGCTGCTAATGAAGGAGATGTTGAGAAGGAAAAGTGTAATAGTTGAATCTTTTTATGTGTGACTGTCAACAAAAAAGACCAAGAAAAATAGTAGGTAACCAAGGATTAATGGGCGATACAAATAAGGATTATTAGTTGTGATCCAATATGAGTTTTGATATTAATATTTTTAAGGTCTTGAGATTGATAGTAGAAGAATATGAATGAAGATGATTACAGAGAAAAAAGAGAGTTAAAAGACCGAAAAGAGAAAGGAAGGAGAGTTTTGGGACCTTCCAAGACTAAATTCTAATATTTTTAACACAAGTTCAGGCATGTACTAAAGTTTTTATGTAAAGATAGTTGTATCAAATTGGATATAGCATAATCAAACACCTCTTACCTATTGTACACTATAAACAAAAGCACGATTAGTGTCAGAAAATTTTGTCGCAAATTTGTGACAGAGTTACAACCGAATATAAATCCGTCGCTGATCTACGATAGAACATATTCTGTTACAAAAAAAAAAAATCTACGACGGATTAGAGATAGAAATATTATCCGTCACAAACTCCTAACTACTAAATTTATTTCTCAGAATAACGTCTCTTTAGAGATGGATTAGCAACGAAAATTTTGTCACAAAATACGAAACATATAATTTTGTGATGAAAAGTCGGCTGTCGCTATTCCGTCACAATTATAGATGGATTAGCGACGAAATAATTTCCGGTGTAAATATTTGTGACGGATTATTGACGAAAATACGATCCATCACAAATTATTTTGCGAAGACTTCTTACCTGTCAACAATCTGTTGCAAAATATTCGCTTAGAGAGCAATTAGCGACGATTTAGCTAGGGAAAATCTATCACAAATAATAATTAACTTTTGCATTTATCAAATCATTTGTTTAAATTATGATTCAATTACACATTTTATATCAATGTATTCACATGTATATGAAATATGATATATTGAAAGAATATTTATAATATTCATCAAACCCTCCTTATAAACAAGGTTTCTATACCCATAAAGTAGAAGAGGAAACTGCTGAAAGCAGGGTGGGGGTTCCAATCGATGGGGAGGGGGCCTCCGATCGGAGGGGTGGCTCCAGCTGTAGAGGGTGGGGGGGTCCACTAGGGGAGGGGGGCTACAGCAGGGTAGGGGATTTTTCGACCGGTGGGGAGGGGGTGGAGGGTGGGGGTGCCCGGCTGGTGGGGGGGTACGGCAAGGTATGAGGGAGTAGGGTTGGGGGGGGGGGTGTTTCAACCCATGGAGAGGGGGCCTCCGATTGGCGGGGGGCTTCGACTGGGGAGGAGGGTCCGGTTGGGGAGGGGGCGGTAGGGTGGGAGGGTCTAGCAATGTCACGCCCCACTAAAGCAGAAACACGAGACATGGCACATTAATGTAACATGTCTGAGAGTAGTAACACCTTGACCATTCCACGCATAAAACATTCATCATTACATACACATTATGAAGAGAAAATACACAAGGATTGTTTCTCATTCATAATTCATAGTTATGAAATTGTCTTGGTATGCAGGCCCAACAAAACTAAAAGCAAAAATGTATCCAGCCTTCGGTTACGGCTCCACACATGTATTCTGGCTCTCCACGCTGCATTGCTCTAATCAGAAACTGCCGCCCTCATTACCCAGCACCTAAAAATAAAACAAACAACAGACTGAGTACAAGACTCATTATAATTTCTAATACTAACCCAGCGGATAGCCGCCAATCGAGGATACTTACACTTAAATTTGATCGCTGGACAAACCACCACAATCGTAAATATGATGCAAGTATATTAAGTCTATCAAGCCCAAGAAGTGAAATGACTTGTGGAGACAAGTGAACCAGAATGGGAGGTGAAGGTGGTACAAAGTTGATCGCATGAAACATGGAGGACAGGCGGGGAGGTGACAATGCTAGATAGATGATAGAGCCTTAAAATATGAATTTATATATTAATAGCGGTCGGACGCATTTTAAATCATGGTCTTTTTTCTTCTTTGATTCATCTTTTCATTCATTTTATCTTTTAGCGTTTTATTAAGTGCGAGGGCGTGCCAGTCACCGAAGTGACAATTTATTCGGGTTCCGAGACTAGAGTGGTCTGGTATCCGGGATGCGCTCCATCTGACTAATCAAAAGATTGTAGATATCGGGTCGAGACTGGAGACCCGCCACACCATAAAAGTCACGGCGTTAATTACATCCCCCGTATGAGAAAATATTTGACTAGTCGCCAAGATTTGGGGACTCATGGCCTAAACATCAATTTTTATGAGAGAAGTAAATAGCATATTGAAAAGTATTGAAGTCTCCCATACTACGATGCAGAAGGATTTTTGGAATCATATCGGTCATATGTTGACCCTTTCATTGTTCGGACAAATGTCCGGGTTGAAGACGTCCCAAGTGTGCATACAATACCGAGACAAGTGTATGCCGGGGTATGGGAAGTTTGATATTTGAGACATGAAGATATTCGGTTGAACCCAGTATTCGAGGGCATATCGGTCGCGTATTGACCATTTCTTTGTTCAAACAAATGTCTGGGTTGAAACGTCATGAATACATCGGTAAAACCGGAACGTATGTATGTCAGGCCACGACAAATTCACTGTTTGAAGAAAAGGAGATATTCGGTTAAATCCTGGTCAAGACAGTTCAAAATCGGTGGAGTATTGGCCCAGGTGCAAAGCGGGACTATAGCCGTAGTGAGACAATCCCCAAGGGCCAAGCGTGCCTTTGCGAGGGCATATTCATTGTTCTCCCTCATGCGGGGTCAAAGGGGAGATAACCCCGGATAGATGTTGCTAGTGCCTTTTGTTTATGTCTCATTTGTGTATTTATTATTTTTCTTCTTCTTTTTTTGAGGTGAATGATCTTATTCAAATGAATCCGGGTCTGCCGACCCGAGCAAGGGCAGCACAAAGGGTTCAAAAACCCTTCGTGGTGATGATTTTTTTTGTTATTTCTTATGGTCCCATCATAACAGATCTCAATGGATCGTAGACTTGATTAACATCCATTTTGTTTGGTTTCTTGACCCTTGGATGGTTCAATCCCCCACCACGGTCTTTCTTTAATTGTTTTGGTCTGTTTTCCATTTTGTGATGTTTGCTTTGCAGGCTTCTAGGCATCACCTTCAAAAGGGAGATTGATTGTTCATTTCTCTTCATTCAGTCATTCATTGTTTTTGCTATTTCATTTATTTTTGTATTGATATTTTGTTGTTTGATTTGGTTTCTTCTTTACTCTCTTTTTTATTGCTTGGAAAGAGCTGTGTCGACGCCAGTAATGGCCGGCGTCGACCCTGCGAGGAGGGGCTGCAGCCTGGATGGTCGAAGGAAAGGCTGGGTCGACACATGGTGTTCCTTGCGTCGACTCAGTGCAAAAGGAGAAAGTGCCCTGGGGAGCAGAGGAAGAGCCAGGTCGACGCAGGGGGGTTTCCTGCATCTACTCAACGCAAAAAAAGTGCAATAGCCCGGAAGCTGAAGGGTGGCTGCGTCGACGGAAAGGGTATCCTGTGCTGACGCACCCCTCCCTCACACTTCAAATCTGAATTATTCGATGCTGCTTCCTTTCTCAACTCATCCGGGTATGTGAAACCCCTGGAATTCTCTTATGTACGTGGATTTTCTGGTTTTCTGCAAGCTGGTGTGCATTTGGGGAATAAGTGGGCAGACAAGCATGTCCAAAGCCCTTGGGGGAAAGTCAGTGATCATGCAAAATGCATGGTGATGTATATGAGGAATTCAATGGAGATCTCACAATTGTCATGCATATGTAATGCTTATGCCAATTATGCATATGCCATACTTGTTCCTGCAATATGGGTATAGGGGGGAGCATGGCCACACTTGTACACATGCAGTGAAGATCTGGCATGAGCCAGTGGGCGGATGCAAATTCTAGATAGCAAGCGAAGATGGCAAGTGTGTTCAGAACCCATGGGAATTTCGGAATCATACAAAATGCATAGTTGTTTATACGGGGAGTTCAATAGGGAATATGTTGTCATGCTCACAGAAATCTCTTCCCAAAAGGTCACTTTCTTTTGTATCCTGGTGAATGCTTCTTTTCTTTTCTTTTTGAAAGGGAGAGTTCGGTCGACCGGTCTCATAATGTCGGTCGACCGAACCTCCCAGAGATGAAGGCCTGCTAAAGGAGTCGACCTCAGCAGCGTTGAGCATCGACTCTACGGCCGATCGGTCGACCGAAACTTGGGTTCAGTCGACTGAACCCAGCAACAAGTGCAGTTCAGTTTTTTTTTTGTTTTTGTTTGGCCTGTCTTGCCTTCCCATGGGGCTTTGGGGGGGGGGGGTCTTAGCTCAATTCCCTTTTTTTTATTTCCCTTTTTGAAGCATGGGCAAAGCATGTATATGCACATGGGCTTGTGAATCTATGCATGCAAATACATCTCCTTAGATTATGCATGTCAATTCATACATGTAATGCATATGGGATTTTTTTTTTGGTTCATGTGTGTAGGATGCATGCAAGGTGTTGTTCATGTTTGAAGGTTATTCGTAGGTCATGTACATGCAAATGCACATGAGGTTTTGATTGTCTTTGAAATTTAGTCATAAGGTCATGTACATGCATTGTTCTTTTATTCATCCTCATCTTTCATTGAGGTGCAACAGACTTGTTTTCTTTCCTTATTTTCTTCTATTCATCTCACATGATCCCCTCTCATCCCTCTTGAGTTCGTTGAATGTGGAATGACGACTCAGAAGGGAAGGAAGCAGTCAAACATCAAAAATGAACAAGGCGTTCTGCACTTATTGTGCAGAAGTCGACTTTCGAGTCAGCCGAAGTCGACTTCTGCAGACAGGCCAGAATTACCCATTTTGGATAGCGCAGAAGTTGACTCTCCCTGATGCGAAAGTCGACTTCCGCCTGACAGGCATAACAGGGTCCTTCTGGGGTGTATCAAAAGTCGACTTTGGAGCCTCTAGAAGTCGACTTTCACGGAGAAATGGTCATGTAAACCTTAAAATGGACCCGGTTGTTACAAGATCCAATCATGCAAGGCTAAATGCACGTGGCACGCAAGGGTTAGAATGAATATCATGCAAAGGGGACCCCGAGTACACGGCGGAGTTCTCGACTCACGCATAGTAAGGACTTTCGCCCATACATAATCCGGGTTTCTATTGCTCACCATTTGATATACCGGAGGGGGCATGGCAAGCAAGCATGCAAATGAAATGAAGCATGTACGCGGTCTTTTCTGAGTTTACAAATTAATGCACATATGAATCAAGGCACGCATGTGGGTGCAGATGCTATGCTTATCCCTGAATGACAAGTAGAAGGGCAGACATGCCCAGGTTCATGAAATTCAGTGAGCAAATGCAGCATATGACCATGTATGAGGGCTTCATGAATTCAGCCCGCCCGTAAGATTTATCATGAACTCTTATGCATGAATTATCATGCAAATGTAGTATTTGACCATTCTGAATTTTTGTTTTTGGTCCAGGGTCTGCCTTTTCTTTCTTTCATTGGCTTTATTTTATCTTGTTCATTCTGAAATCAGAGCATCTTATTCTTTTCCCTGTTTCAAGCAGTTTTTTGAAATTATGGCATCGTGTTCTTTCCTTCGTTTGCAGTGCATTAGTGTGCATTAGTTCATCCTTATTCCCAGCAGTCCTTAAGGGTGGCTTTGGTATGGAGTTAGGCTAAAGATGGGCTAAGTCAACCCGATTAAAGTGACCTGGAATTAACCTATTTTTTATTTGATAGGAGGGTAATTAATTTGGGAGTAAAGATGTGGACTAACCTAATTTTAATCTAGTATGATTTGGTAAATAGTAGGTTAACCTAGTAATAATGAGAGAGAGAAATAGCATTTATTATGAGAGAGAGAGACACATTTAATTGAGCATTTATTGAGGTAGGAGGTTAACCCACCTTAACCCACCCTTGGGTGTGGGTTTCAAAACCCAAGAATATCCCTGGGTTAGCCCTTAACCTAACCCGACTAACACTAACTCCTTACCAAAGCACAAAAAAACTTATCCCGGAGTTAACTTAGAGCTAACCCTGGGATAAACCAATACCAAAGAGAGGCTAAAAGAGCTTGGTCATCATCATTTTTATGTCATTAGCATTGTGCCATTGTTCTTCCTTGTTTCCAGCAGTCCTTTAAAGGGCTTGGTCATCATCTTTATGCTTGCTGCACATTAGTTCATAGCAATCCCTCTCTTCCTTTTTTTTTCTAGTTCAGTCACCTGTCCATCTTTTTTTTGTTCAGACCATCGGTCACTTGTCTTTAATTCAGTCCATTAGTTCTCAAAATGCTCGGCAAAAATCCGGCAGCACCTCCCCTAGACCCGGAGTCTTGGGGGGGTTTAATTGGGTACGCATGCATGGAGAAAACTCTGAGATGGCCACGAAATAGAGAGGTGCGCACGGAAGCGGCAACACCTGGGGATATGCATGGAAGCGGCAACATCTGGTAATCCAAGTTGGGCGTGGAAATCCCAAGGGCTAGCCTACGAGTGATTCCAATAAACCCGAGGGACTGCCACAACCCCATTTCCAGGACGTGGATTTCAAATATTGCCATATTAACGGCTTTCAATATTCACTCCTTTTTGTGGAACTGCTCGAGGGCTACGCTATGTGAGAGTGAGCTCGGGGGGATCCGGGAGCGATTGCGGAGAAACACGTTGAATTTGGGATTAAACCCCATATGCCTCACCCCTTTGGCATCATGGCCATTGGATTGGTCCAAATACCAAGACAGGATTTTGAGAAAGAAATCACATTCATAGTAAAACAAAGATAATGCATAGTAGGCTTTTGATGGTTAGCAACCCGGGGCCACACTCATTGAGTTGGAGTGAGCTTCGGGCCGGTGGCCATCGTGATCAAAACAAAATTGCCAGATGGGTGGCTTGCTGAAAATCAAAAAAGGGGGGTTTCATCCTGCCTACTGGGAGAACAGGGGGAACAGAATGGACATACAACACTATCTGTAAAAAAAATATGTAGAGATGTGAGAAATAAAAATCCGGAATGAGGTCTGGTGGCTCTTTATTCATTCAAAACATGAAAGTTTACATCGGAGGGGGGCTTCGTTTGGCAACAAAGGGGGAGGAAGAAGAGTACAAGACCCACCCTCAAACACACTCCTCTTCTTTCCCTCACTACCCAATTCTCCGTTGTCCCGGAGTTTACAAGCAGGCTCTCGCTCACCTTCTCTTCTCCCTCTCTCTCTTCTCTCTACAACACGCAAGGGGGATGAAAGCAGGAGGGCGGCGGCAGTAGCAGCCAAGGGAACGACAACAGCAGGCAGCCTTTTGTGAACTGCTCAGTCGGGGAGCGGGAGAGCCCAGGCCGGTGGAGTCCAAGGGGGAGAGGAGTCGAAGAATACTGAAGAAGCCACTTTCTTTGCGGACGACCCGCGTTCTTATAGGCATTTATGTGACGACCCGAGGATCCGAGTACCGGAAAGGAACCGGCGCGTCTCGAATCTCGGCCCGCCAACCCACGAGCCCGAAGACTCGGAAGGGTAGAAAGGAGTGGTGTGGGGTATAAGAGAAGCTGCAACGTCCACAGAGATAGCACAATAATCTAAAATAAAATGCACATAATAATATAAATAAATTAACTGCTATAAGGTCCACAGTGTCTCATGTCCAAAAGAAAGTACAGTCAACAGGAAAGAAAGTACAACTACACGGGGCATCCCCCGGCGCACAACAACACGGGGCATCCCCCGGAGTACAACTACGCGGGGCATCCCCCGGCTCTGGCAGACTGGCAACTAACCCTGGCTAGAAGACCCCCGCTGCAACTCGGCCGCGCCTCCCGCCGACCCCGCCTCACCTGAAGAGCAGGGGTGAGCCTCATCTCATTGGCCCAGTAGGGATCCCGCGAATCCCCACCTCGCACGGAAAACGAGGAAGAAGAAGACAACCCTACCAACCGAGAGTATGGTAGAACCGACAAGCTAAAGTAAATAAACGGAAAAGTCGTCTACTCTAACAGTACCGTAGTACGGAACCTCGGTCCAATAAAACACGAGTCCACGCCTGCCAGTGAACAGGAGCACCATCCACAAGAAGAACGACCGGATGCGTCCCCTGACGTCTTACACCGCGTCACAAGTGTCTAGCTACAACGCCCCGCGCGTGAGACTCAGACACGCAACAAGTACCACAACAACAAGGACTAGCTGGGGTCGCACTCGTCAGTGCGTGTCCCAAGCCCCCAACTACGTGTGCACACACAGACCATCTGCTCTAGGTCGGGTCCTCTAGCTGGTTTTCCCCCCCACCGGACTCTGGTGGCAAAGGCAAGGGGCCCTACGGTAACCAGCCTAAAAACCGCGTCACACTGGGTCTCGCTCTCCACCACTCCCAGGTGGGTCCGCACCCGCGTGCGCAAGAAGCTACGACTAGTGGACAGGTCACTGGAAGTAAGGACTAATCCACGGAAACCGCCGACCAAACCCTAGCACAGACTCTCGATGATCCTACGGTAGGTACGGAAGCCGGGGACACGCATGAGGTCCGACCGTCCCTCAAGTCACGCGGCACCCCTACCGAGGTAAACTGATTCTCCGAGGAACCCCGGGCGCCCCTGTGGCTCTCACTGGGTGCCCCCGGCATCCCTAGGGCCACACGCCACAACCGGGTCCAATACTCATCCAACCGGAGGTCACGCTACCCGTAAAACGCGGTTCGGGGAAGGGAAAGGTCGCGCTAGGTATCCCTAGCGCGACACCGAAGAACGCGCTAGCTTTGGCTAGCACGATCTTCCATGTCGCGTTGCCCAAGGCTAGCGCGTTCAATCTGAACGCGCTAGTCTTGGATAGCGCGATCTGGAGATCGCGCTACCCGAACCAGGCGCGTTCCCCCACCGCCTTACTGTTCATCTTCTCCGACGGACACGCTCGGACGACACAGCGCGTTCATCAAGAACGCGCCACTGGACTATAGCGCGACATCGGGCCGAGCCCGGTTCGCGAACTACGGCCGGAAATCACAAAACCACGCCCATTCACCCCCTTTGGTGAAGGGAAAACAATGGGGAATCACCCCACAACGACCTAGCATGCATCTAGAGCCCCTAAATCGATCAAAAACCCCACGAATCGACGGATCCGGCGCTCAAACCCCTAACATGGAAATAACCCTCCCGGCATGAATCTAGCCCCTCTCGGCCTCTCCACGGCCTAGAAATCACGGGGAATGCTAGAAAGAGGGTAAGGATTCGTCCCCCTACCTCAAGGAAGCTCGAAATCCACCGAAACGCCGCCGATCTTCAAATCTAGCTCAACCACGAACTCCACAACCACGCGCCAATGGGGGCACCGCCGCGATCCTCTCGCCGCCGCCGTCGTCACCGCGCTGCCGCCAAGGTCCACCACCCGTCGCCGGAGGGGAAGGGGCCGCCGCGAGGTTCCAACGGGCAAGGAGGGGAAAAAAGGGGGGTGACCGTTGCGCGCTCACGGGAGGGGAAAGAAGGAAGAAGAAAAAGGGAAGAAAAAGAAAATGCTTTAAATAGAAAATCTAAAAAATGCCAAAAATACCGAAAAATAGAAAAATACACCTCCTCGACCGCCTCGACACGCTGATCGCAACGGTACCACTCGCGGGCTGGTGAACGACCCGGTTCACCCGCTACAGGGTTCCGAAGGACTCGCCGAAACCCGTACGCGGAAATCGGAAAACGCGCACGGAAAAGCCGCGGACACACTCCGGGCCTCCGAAACGACTCCGGATCGCGCCGATCCGAACACGAAAGATGTCCGAAATGAAAATTTCGGACACAACAGGGTCGAACACCCTGACAAACCAGATCCGGGACCCATAACGAAGGATCCGAAAGATCCGGGACATTACAGCCCTCCCCGCTTAAACGAATTTCGTCCTCGAAATTCAAGGACAAGGCATAAGGACGGGGGAAAGACTCACACAAACAAATAAGGATACAACTCTCGCATCTCATCCTCGCGCTCCCAAGACGCCTCGCCGCCAGAATGACGCTGCCAGACCATCTTAACCAGAGGAATAACCTTGTTCCGCAGGCGCTGCTCTCGCCGATCCTCAATGCGAACAGGAAACTCCGAAAGGGACAGATCTGGGGTCACATCAGGCCAAACGGCATCCTCGAGAACATGAGAGTCATCGGGCATATACTTCCGAAGCATCGATACATGGAACACATCATGCACCGTGGAAAGCTCCGAAGGTAACTGCAACCGATAAGCAACTTCCCCAACGCGCTCAACGATGGGAAAGGGACCAATGTAGCGGGGACTCAGCTTCCCACGCCTACCGAAGTGCATCACGCCCTTCATGGGAGACACTCTCAAGAAAACTCGATCTCCCACAGCAAAGCTGAGGGGTCGCCTCCTCCGATCGGCATAACTCTTCTGCCGGCTCTGAGCTGCCAACATCTTCTGCCGAACGAGATGCACCACCTCAACGCACTGCTGCACCAAATCTGGTCCGGTCAAGGCACGCTCGCCCACCTCGAACCAATCAAGCGGAGTCCGACAAGGTCACCCATACAACGCCTCATAGGGAGCCATACCGATGCTCGAATGATAGCTGTTGTTGTAGGTAAACTCCACTAATGGCAGGTGGTGGGTCCAACTCCCCTGCCACTCCAAGCAACACGCTCGCAACATGTCCTCCAAAGTCTGGATGGTCCGCTCAGACTGACCGTCCGACTGAGGATGATAGGCCGAGCTGAATGCCAACTCAGTGCCTAGAGCCTTCTGGAAGCTCCTCCAGAATCCAGAAGTGAAACGGGGGTCACGATCGGACACGATAGAGATAGGAACTCCATGCAACGGGACGATCCGCTCCACATACAACCAGGCCAAACGCTGCACGCTCCAACTGACCTTGACCGGCAGCAATCGCGCCGTCTTCGTCAGTCTATCCACTAGCAACCAGATACTATCCTCCCCATTGGACGTCCTCGGTAATCCAACCACAAAATCAGTGGTCACATGGTCCCACTTCCAAGCAGGAACATCCAAGGGTTGAAGTGTGCCTCCTGGTCGCTGGTGCTCAGCCTTCACCTGCTGACAGGTCAAACACATGGCCACAAATTCCGCCACATCTCTCTTCATGCCAGGCCACCAAAACTGTCTCTTCAGGTTCTGGTACATCTTAGCCGATCCGGGGTGCACGGCATACCGACTCCCATGAGCCTCACGCAAAACCGTACGCCGTACCTGCCCCTCGGCTGGAACGTACAACCTACCTCTGAATCTCACAGCTCCATCCTCACCAAACTCCACCTCGGCCATCGACAGAATACGGGGTAGCTCGGGGTCCACTCGCTGGGCCTCAGTCACCTGTCGACGCACCGCGGGCGTGACAGTCAGACTCGCAAGGACAGCCGAACCCTGGTCCTGCGGGACCTTGAGTCTAAAAGTCATGGTCGGAACCTGCTCCCAAAGCTTCCACTTCCTCAACAACATCTGACTGACCGTTACCCTCCTGCTCAGAGCATCAGCCACGACGTTCATCCTGCCAGGCTGATAAGACAGAGTGACGTCATAATCCTTCATGTACTCCATCCATCTCCTCTGTCTGAGGTTAAGGTCCTTCTGCGTGAACACATACCTCAAACTCTGGTGATCAGTGAAGAGCTCAAACCGCTCGCCGTACAAATAATGCCTCCAGATCTTCAGAGCGAAGATCACCGCTGCCAACTCAAGATCATGAGTAGGGTAGTTCGCCTCATGTGGCTTCAACTGCCGCGACGCATACGCCACAACTCTCCCATGCTGCATCAACACAGCACCGAGGCCTACCCCGGAAGCATCTGTACACACCACGAAACCACCCGAGCCAGATGGCAACACCAAAACCGGAGCAGTGGTAAGCAATCTCTTCAGCCCCACGAAGCTCCGCTCACACTCCTCCGTCCAGACGAACGGCACCTCTTTCCGTGTAAGCCTGGTCATCGGGGCCGCAATACGAGAGAAATCCTGAATAAACCGCCGATAATAACCTGCAAGCCCCAAGAAACTCCAAATCTCCGTGACAGAACTCGGCCTCGGCCACTGCACCACCGCCTCGACCTTGGCCGGGTCCACGGAAACACCATCACCAGAAATAACATGCCCCAGAAAGTGCACCTCTCGGAGCCAGAACTCGCACTTGCTGTACTTGGCATACAACTGGTGATCGCGCAGGGTCTGCAATACCGCTCTCAAATGCTGTACATGCTCCTCAGCAGACCGCGAATATACAAGGATATCGTCCACAAACACGACCACAAACTGGTCCAAGTACGGACGAAACACCCTATGCATCAAATCCATGAATGCTGCGGGGGCATTGGTGAGCCCGAACGGCATCACCAAGAACTCATAATGCCCATACCTCGAACGAAACACCATCTTCTCCACGTCCGACTCTCGGATCCGCAGCTGGTAATAACCTGATCTCAAATCGATCCTCGAAAACACTTGGGCCGACTGAAGCTGATCGAACAAGTCATCAATCCGCGGCAACGGATACCTGTTCTTAACAGTCACCTGGTTTAACTGACGGTAGTCGATGCACAGTCTCAAACTACCATCCTTCTTCTTCACAAACAATAACGGCGCACCCCACGGGGAATAACTAGGATGAATATACCCCTTGGCCAGCAACTCCTGCAACTGCGCCTTCAGCTCTCGCAACTCAGCAGGTGCCATCCGATAAGGGGCCTTCGACATAGGCGCCGTACCCGGCACCACCTCAATCACGAAATCAATCTCTCGCTGCGGTGGCATCCCTGGTAGCTCCTCGGGAAAAATATCAGGAAACTCGCACACGACAGGAATGTCCTCTACCTCAGGGCCCTGCCGCTCGACCAAAACCACGGATGCGAGAAAACCCTGACAACCTGCATCAAGCAAACGATGCGCACGGAAAGCCGAAATAAGCAAGCGGGAAGAGGAAGACCGAATACCTTGAAAATAGAAGGTGGGTCCACGGGGCTGTCGGAAGTAGACCTTCTTCGAGCCACAATCCACCAAGGCATGATGGGCCTCGAGCCAATCCATGCCCAAAATCACATCGAAGTCCTGAAGCGGTAACGCGTAGAGTCTAACCGGCAAGTTCCGCCCTTCCACCCACACAGGTACCTTCTCAAAGCAGTACGGGGTGATCATGAAGTCACCGGTAGGCAACTCTACCGCCAAGTCGCAGGACACCTCGGTCACCGGGTCCTCCACGCTCTGAGCGAAAACCTCCGAGATGAACGAATGAGAAGCACCTGAATCGAACAAAACACGAGCCGCACAACCCAAAATCGAAAGAGTACCTTCCACCAAATGCGATGCCTCAGCTTCCGCCCTGGTCAGATGAGTCACTCTACCTCGGGATCTCTGCCCACCCATAGTAGCTGACCTTGCCAACTGAGGGAACTGTCCCTGCTGCGGCTGTGCTGACGACTGCTGGGGCCGAAACTACTGCTGCTGCTGAAACTCGTGCGGCTGGCGCGGTCTCTGCGGACAGTCACGTGCCATGTGCCCTGGCTGGTCACACCTGAAGCAAATCACGGGCGCTGAACACGGTCTGCCTGGATGAGAACCACCGCACCTGGGACAGCCATCCCGCGAACCAGTCATCGAACCCTGACGCTGAAAAGCCATCGGCTGCTGAACACTGCCCAACGACTCCTGCCCCGACTCCTTACGATCCTGACGCCTCTTGCTAAAACCAGCTTCCTTAAGCAACTTCTTAAGCTTCGACTTGAAGGATGAACCTGGCGCCGGAGCCGCAGTCTGTGTCGCCACTGATCCACCTGCTGAGAGCTGGGCGGTACTCTGCTGCTGCATCCCTGTCGGTTGGCTGAAATCTGCCTGCACCTGACTAGCACTGCTCTGCCCTCGAACCTTCTGCAAATCTCTCTCCAGCGCCGATGCTACCTTACATGTCGCGTCCAAACTAGTCAAACCCGACGCAAGAAGATGGTGCCTCAACTCTAGCCTCAGACCACCAACAAACTGATCGGTCTTCACCTCCTCGTCCGCCATGATATGAGGAGCATAACGGCCCAACTCGATAAACCTGGCACGGTACTCCATCACCGTCATGTCACCCTGAGTCAGCTCCATGAACTCTCGCAACCTCTGCGACCTGACAAAAGACGGACAGAAGGCACACTCGAAAGCCGTGACGAACTCCTGCCACGTAATCTGCCGAAGAGGGCGAGACTGGAACACTGAACCCCACTCCGATGTCCACCAAGTACGGGCCGATCCCTGAAGACGATGAGTGGCCAGCGCCACCTGCTCCCCCTCGGGACACTCCATCGCACTGAAAATCCGCTGCACATCATCTAGCAACTCTCTGGCCACCTCAGGATCTGACTGCCCGCCAAAAGAAGGAGGCTGATACAGCAAAAACTCCTTCAGCACACGACCGCGACCACCTCGAGCCTGATCCTCACCAGCCTCGCCACCCTGCTGCTGATGACCTCCCTGCTGCTGACCTCCCTGCCGCTGCTGAAACACATACTCAAACATGCCTCGGAAGAAATCGTCCATCCCTGGAGCTCTCGCATCTCTAGATACACCCTCAGAAATTGAAGCCCTGCTCTGCTCCTCTGGACCACCACTAGACTCTCCCTGCTGGGCACGAGTCCTCCTTCGCGGCGCCATAACACACCTGGCATCAAAAAGCACCGGAAATCAATAAAACACACGACCCTAAGCCAGTCACCGACTGTACAGGACATTCATGGACCTTCTGGACCACTGCAATTCGTTCCAAGTTCCGATATACCTCCACAACCTCGCTCTGATACCAGCTGTGACGACCCGAGGATCCGAGTACCGGAAAGGAACCGACGCGTCTCGAATCTCGGCCCGCCAACCCACGAGCCCGAAGACTCGGAAGGGTAGAAAGGAGTGGTGTGGGGTATAAGAGAAGCTGCAACGTCCACAGAGATAGCACAATAATCTAAAATAAAATGCACATAATAATATAAATAAATTAACTGCTACAAGGTCCACAGTGTCTCATGTCCAAAAGAAAGTACAGTCAACAGGAAAGAAAGTACAACTACACGGGGCATCCCCCAGCGCACAACAACATGGGGCATCCCCCGGAGTACAACTACGCGGGGCATCCCCCGACTCTGGCAGACTGGCAACTAACCCTGGCTAGAAGACCCCCGCTGCAACTCGGCCGCGCCTCCCGCCGACCCCGCCTCACCTGAAGAGCAGGGGTGAGCCTCATCTCATTGGCCCAGTAGGGATCCCGCGAATCCCCACCTCGCACGGAAAACGAGGAAGAAGAAGACAACCCTACCAACCGAGAGTACGGTAGAACCGACAAGCTAAAGTAAATAAACAGAAAAGTCGTCTACTCTAACAGTACCGTAGTACGGAACCTCGGTCCAACAAAACACGAGTCCACGCCTGCCAGTGAACAGGAGCACCATCCACAAGAAGAACGACCGGATGCGTCCCCTGACGTCTTACACCGCGTCACAAGTGTCTAGCTACAACGCCCCGGGCGTGAGACTCAGACACGCAACAAGTACCACAACAACAAGGACTAGCTGGGGTCGCACTCGTCAGTGCGTGTCCCAAGCCCCCAACTACGTGTGCACACACAGACCATCTGCTCTAGGTCGGGTCCTCTAGCTGGTTTTTCCCCCCACCGGACTCTGGTGGCAAAGGCAAGGGGCCCTACGGTAACCAGCCTAAAAACCGCGTCACACTGGGTCTCGCTCTCCACCACTCCCAGGTGGGTCCGCACCCGCGTGCGCAAGAAGCTACGACTAGTGGACAGGTCACTGGAAGTAAGGACTAATCCACGGAAACCGCCGACCAAACCCTAGCACAGACTCTCGATGATCCTACGGTAGGTACGGAAGCCGGGGACACGCATGAGGTCCGACCGTCCCTCAAGTCACGCGGCACCCCTACCGAGGTAAACTGATTCTCCGAGGAACCCCGGGCGCCCCTGTGGCTCTCACTGGGTGCCCCCGGCATCCCTAGGGCCACACGCCACAACCGGGTCCAATACTCATCCAACCGGAGGTCACGCTACCCGCAAAACGCGGTTCGGGGAAGGGAAAGGTCGCGCTAGGTATCCCTAGCGCGACACCGAAGAACGCGCTAGCTTTGGCTAGCGCGATCTTCCATGTCACGCTGCCCAAGGCTAGCGCGTTCAATCTGAACGCGCTAGTCTTGGATAGCGCGATCTGGAGATCGCGCTACCCGAACCAGGCGCGTTCCCCCACCACCTTACTGTTCATCTTCTCCGACGGACACGCTCGGACGACACAGCGCGTTCATCAAGAACGCGCCACTGGACTATAGCGCGACATCGGGTCGAGCCCGGTTCGCGAACTACGGCCGGAAATCACAAAACCACGCCCATTCACCCCCTTTGGTGAAGGGAAAACAATGGGGAATCACCCCACAACGACCTAGCATGCATCTAGAGCCTCCAAATCGATCAAAAACCCCACGAATCGACGGATCCGGCGCTCAAACCCCTAACATGGAAATAACCCTCCCGGCATGAATCTAGCCCCTCTCGGCCTCTCCACGGCCTAGAAATCACGGGGAATGCTAGAAAGAGGGTAAGGATTCGTCCCCCTACCTCAAGGAAGCTCGAAATCCACCGAAACGCCGCCGATCTTCAAATCTAGCTCAACCACGAACTCCTCAACCACGCGCCAATGGGGGCACCGCCGCGATCCTCTCGCCGCCGCCGTCGTCACCGCGCTGCCGCCAAGGTCCACCACCCGTCGCCGGAGGGGAAGGGGCCGCCGCGAGGTCCCAACGGGCAAGGAGGGGAAAAAAGGGGGGTGACCGTTGCGCGCTCACGGGAGGGGAAAGAAGGAAGAAGAAAAAGGGAAGAAAAAGAAAAAGGAAATGCTTTAAATAGAAAATCCAAAAAATGCCAAAAATACCGAAAAATAGAAAAATACACCTCCTCGACTGCCTCGACACGCTGATTGCAACGGTACCACTCGCGGGCTGGTGAACGACCCGGTTCACCCGCTACAGGGTTCCGAAGGACTCGCCGAAACCCGTACGTAGAAATCAGAAAACGCGCACGGAAAAGCCGCGGACACACTCCGGGCCTCCGAAACGACTCCGGATCGCGCCGATCCGAACACGAAAGATGTCCGAAATGAAAATTTCGGACACAACAGGGTCGAACACCCTGACAAACCAGATCCGGGGCCCATAACGAAGGATCCGAAAGATCCGGGACATTACAATTTAGGTGGTAGCCTTCGATCTCCCTCACATAGACGGGGCTAGTGGCCACGGGAGGAGGGACCGTTGATGGAGGACAGGCACCGACGACGCTCGGACAGGGGCAGCCATGCTGCCAGACATCTGGGCCTCGACCGCGCGTGCCTATACGAGGGAGGTTGTCAACGGGCATTGAATGTTCGCGCGCGCACGCACGTAAGAGAAAACAGGGGGCAGGAGCTCGCGCGGAGAGAGAAGAGAGAAGAGGGGAAATCAAGAGCTATGATACAGACACAGTCGTGATTTTCCTCCTATTTCTGATTTTTTTAAAAAAATCATTTTCTTTTCCCTTTCTCCCCTCCTTTCTCTCTATTTATGTACGTGCCCTCATACGCCCCTTTCTTCTTTTCCTTTTTGTAATGGGCTTAGCCCATTCACTTGGCCCATTCATCATCTCTTTTTTTTTCTTCTTCTTTTTTTTAAGTGCCAACAAATGCCCCCCACCCGCGGGTGTCGCGAACGTGGGACGAGGGAGCGGGGCCTGCGGGTGTAGCTTCTTGCCCGAGAGGCGGTTGATATTGGGACAGAACATCTTTGAACATCTTTGATCAGCTGTCGGCTCGGATGCCGATGGTTGAGGAGCTATCGGCTTGAATTCCGATGGTTGAAAGTTGTTGGCTCGAGCGCCAATAGTTGAAAAGTTGTTGGCTCGAACGCTAATGGTTGGAAAGCTATCGGCTTTGATGTCGACGATTGGAAAGTTGTCGGCTTAAGCACCGATGGTTGAAGTGCTGTCAGCTCAGACGCCGATGGTTGGAGTGCTGTCGGCTTAGACGCCGATGGTCGAAAAGCTGTCGGCTTAGACGTCGATGGTTGGAAGATGTCGACTTGGATGCCGATGATTGGAAAGCTGTCATCTTGGACGCCGATGATTCGAAAGCTGTCGGTTTGGATGCCGATGATTAGAAATCGATCGGCTTAGATGCCGATGATTAGAAAGTTGTCGGCTAAGATGCCAATATTTGAGACGTTGTCGGCTTAGATGCCGATGATTGAAAAGCTGTTGGCTTAGATGCCGATGATTCGAAAGCTGTCGACTAAGATGTCAATAGTTAAGAAGCTGTCGACTTAGATGCCAATAATTAGAAAGCTGTCGGCTTAGATGCCGATGATTAATCATATTTTCATTATTATTATTATTATTTTTAATCAGCATTGTTGTTCATTTCTCAGCATCATTTTTTTATCATTCATCATCATCATTTTTTCTTTTTTTAATTCACCCTTTTTACTTGAGCATGCAAGCATTCGCTAACGACATGCATAGAGTATATATACATATAGGGTAGCTTCCCTCTATTAGGAATAGGATAAGAATGGCGCCCCTGATCCATCGAAAGAGTGCGGCCCACGAAGAACAACTCAAGGAGATGTGCATTCGTCGAGAGGATATCACATAGCCCATACGCATAGTTCAAATCACAATCTTCACCTGAGACAGTTTCTTCGTGGTGTGGAAGTGCTGGTATATGAGCAGCGGGTCTCAGACATAGGGATAAGCAGACGTTCCAAGTAACACTAAAGGATTACTCTATTGCCTATACATACATTTCGGGCTTTCGACTTTCGGTAGCTTCATACAACTCCCTTGTTTATTTTGAATTCTGAACTTCACCGTTCGGCGTGAGTTTCCTCATTTGTTTCAGTGGGGATTCTCGGCTACTAGGATTCATCCTTTATTAAAATTCGCTTCACCATTTTCAATCTCCACATTTGTTTCAGTGGGGATTCCCGACTACTCGGATCCACATTTCATCTCTTCATCTCTTTTTTTTTGAAAGGGGGTAGGCAGCTTTCTCCTTATGATTACCTTTCATGTGAGTGTAAGGAATTTAGACATCCACAGAGTGTTAGGAAGAAATTCTGCGATCCTTATGGTTAGAAACCATTGATCATATTATGTGTAGAGTGTGAGAGTCTTGTCTCGGGTATATTTTGTGAGTTACGCTAATTAACAACATAGCTATGACTCTTTCCCCTTGATGTATGTACTCGCCGAAATTGACTTTTCTCCCTTAGTATATGCCGTGACGCACATACATCTAGGATTGGGAGAACATTATTTATTCAAGGAGATACAGTCCTAGGAGATTTAAAGGAAGTGTATTTAATATACTGTTTAGGCAAACATGCAAGCAGGACAAGCACGCATTCAAAATCAAACTCATGCAAATTTTTTTGTCATTTCTTTTTGTCTCGTTTTGTTTTGTTTCATTTATTTATTTATTTATTTTTTTTGTTTTTATTTTATTTTTGTTTTTGTTTTGTTTTTGTTGCTTTCTCCCTTTTTCTTCTTCTCCTTTTTTTATCTTTTTGGGTCATTTGATATTGCTTTGTGCTATTTTTTTTGCTGTGTTATTTTTTGTGTTCTATTCTGGCTGTTTTGTTTGTTTTGCTTTGTTCTATTTTTGTTGTTATTTTTTTGTCTTCCTTTTTTTAACGCCTTCGAGTATTTGTGAATACGTGTCGGCACAGACGCCAATAGTTGAATATATATGGATAGTTCTGAATATATTCGAAATGTTGTTGGCTTGAACGCCAATGATCGTAATGCTGTCGGCTTAGCTATCGAGAATCGGAAACTGTCGGCTTAGCTGCCAATAATTGGGAAGCTGTTGGCTTAGATGTCAATAATTAGGAAGCAGTCGGCTTAAGTGCCGATAATTGGGAAGCTTTCGGCTTGGATGCCGATAATTGAAAATCTGTCGGCTTGGATGCCGATAATTAGGAAGCTGTCGGCTTGGATACCGATAATTAGGAAGTTGTCGACTCGAAAGCCGATAATTGGGAAGCTGTCGGCTTAGCTGCTGATAATTGGGGAGCTGTCGGCTTAGCTACCGATGTTTGGAGAGTTTTTAACATCTTTGATTATTTATCGGCATGAATGCTAGCGGTTGAGTATTATTATCTTTTTTGAATATGTTTGAACAGCTATTGGCTTGGATGCCGGTGATCGAAGAGCTTGACTATATTTCTCACGCCCTGAGCGCGGAAGGTACCCGGAGATGCGCGACGAGTTTATATTGTTGGACTTTTGTGACCTCCCTAGTGTTTTGATGATGTGCATCACTATGTTAAATATTGTTATTTTTAATCAGATATCATGAGTAATGTTATGCATTCGAACTTTCCATGATTAATAAGAAAAACTGCTATGAGTTAAATACCCTGCATGTCCGTACTGTTCCTTTCATTCTTCGTGTTGGTTGTGTTCACTTCACTTCGTGATGTCTTTTTCAACATCGTGTTGTTCCAACAATGCTTGTTGGTTGTCTTCGTGTCGTGTTTTGTTCCAGCGCGTGCTGAACACTGCAGCACCTCGTGCTATTTTCTGTACCACCTCGTGTCGCTCCATCCTTGTCACCCCTAATTCTTCAAAGTCTATACGCTGGATCGTCCTTCTGTGTGTCTCATTCAAAGTCTATACATCCACCATCTTACCCAGCGTCTTAGGCAAGTCTGTACAGCCTCTGCGTTTCAAAGTCCATTTGTTGCACTATCAAGTCTGTACATTGCCTTCAAGGCATTAAGTCTATACAGTGGACTGTGCTTCATGCATTGGACAAGTCTGTACATCGACCTGTTCACTCGTTTGAGCAAGTCTATACATTGCGTTGCCTTACCTACGTTCAAGACCACCAAGTCTGTACATTGGGTAAAGTCTACACATCGCCTCGGTCACTTGCTTCAAACTCTATACAATGTGAACATTCATGTCTGTACAGACTTCACCTCATCTCAAGTCGAGTCTAACTGTGTTGTCTCCATGTCGTTCTTAGTTCGAGTCGTTTCTTTGTTATGTCTGTCTTCGTGTTGCTTCTCCTAGACCTCGTGTCTTTGAATTGTTCCATGTTGTTTTCGTGTCGTCCTCGTCTTCGAGTCGTTTGTAAGTTCGAGCGAGTTTGTTATGTCGTGTTGTTTTTGTATTCATGTCTTCGTGTTGCTTTTGTATTCGTGTCTTCGTGTTATTCTTATGTTTATGTCCTCGTGATTGTTTATTTCTATCTTCGTCCTGTTTCCTTCTGATCGCGTGTCTGTCTACCTTTTTCACTCCGTGAGACTTCCTTCTCACCTCGTGCTGTTCTCTTCTGACTTCGTGTCGTTCTCTTCGTAGTGTTTATTTTTGTTACAGTGATACTTCGTGTCGTTCTCTTTTTACTTCGTGCTGTTTGCATCTGACCTCGTGTCATTCTCTCCTTGTCTCGTACTGTAATAATCTTGTGTATCTCGTGTCGTTCTCAGTAAAGTGCATCTCGTATTTCTATCACATACCTCATGCAGTTTTAGTTCTTGTGGCCCTCAGTGTTAATGGTTTTTTATCTCCTTGCAGGTCCGAGGAAGAACATTCACCTGTGTCTTGGCTGCACGTGATCCGATACTAAAGGAACCAATGCTAAAGGACACGTGACAAGAAGGTTCTGGATGAAGCGTGGGAGGCACACGCATTCTGCACCTTACCCACCTGCTGCTGCGGCTATATAAGGAAGCCTTCGTCCACAGATGAAGGTTGATCGAAAGAAAAAAAGCAAAAGAGGAGAGGTGAAGAGAGTTCGATCCAGAAGAAAAGAAAGAGAAGAAGAGCAGAAGGAAAAGAAGAGAAAGAGAGAGTTAGAGAGCTCGTAAGGGTGAAGAGAAAAAGAAAGTGAGAGAGAAGAGAAGAGGAAGAGAAGCCTACCTGAAGATCTGTCAACTGGACCGTGGATCAGATCCAGGCCAGTCAGCTCCTTTGAGAGCCACATTGTGCATTTCGCTTTTCAGCGTCTGTTTGCTGAAGTTATCTTTCATTTCGTGTTTCTATTTTTCTTCTTATTTGGTTTTCCTTGTTCTTTCGATTCTCAGGAGTGAGGTCGGGTTCCTCCTGTGGATCAGGAGAAGGGAGATCTGATCTCCGGTTGTAAGTAGCTGGGAGCTACTTGTGGGTTCCCTCTGGTCAGAGGAAGGGAGACTTGTCTCCGGTTCTGGGCTTGCGGGTTGCAAGTCCAGGGGTCCCTCCGGTTGGGAGGAAGAGGGGAGGCTGTTCCCCTGGTCAAGCTGTGTGGCAGCAACTGTTTGCAGACTGAGTCTGCTTGTCTAGCATTGGCTAGTGAAGCCTCACTCCGGTTGGGAGTGAGGGGTGGATGTAGGTCTGGAGAATCGAACCACCTAAAAATCTATTGAGCAGTGGTTTGCTTTGTGTGCTTGCTTCCGCTAGATGCTTGGATAGGCGCGCTCCTGGTGTTTGCTCTTACGTTTAATTGAATTTGTTTCATTCTGTGTTTGCGTCTAGCATCTGAGTTTTTAATTGGCATTTATTCATTGAAGGATACATTCACCCCCCTCTGTATCCGGGCCTAGTACCCTAACACTTGGTATCAGAGCCAGGTTTTTCCTATATGTGGTCCAACGGCCAGGGAAACGGATCCGCTGGTCCTCGCAGCTACATTGCTGAAGGGCAGTCAATCACCCGTCCCCCTTTCTTCGATGGTAATAACTATTTTTTCTGGAAGAACAGGATGGAAGTCTTTATCAGGGCCCAAAGCCACAAGCTCTGGAGAGTAATTACAGATGGTCTGTACCAACTTCCACCGAATGAAGACATATGGACAGAGGAACAGGTAAAACTCTCTGCACTGAATTGGACAGCTCTTAGCATCATACAACGTGCCGTCCACCCTGAAGAGTACTTGAGGATTTCAGCGTGCAAGACTGCAAAGAAAATGTGGGATGAATTGCAGTTAATATATGAGGGCACATCTCAAGTAAAAGCTACCAAGATCAATATGCTTACAACTCAGTATGAGTTGTTTAAAATGAAGCCAGAGGAGTCGATCACAGAAATGTATGCTAGATTGTCTGTGATCATCAATAGTCTGAGAGGATTTGGAAAGGAGATTCAGCAAGAAGACATTGTCAGGAAGATCCTTAGGTCCCTAACTCCCATCTGGGATACTAAGGTGACCGTCATAGAGGAATCAAGAGATTTATCCGCCATGTCAGTAACCCAGCTGATTGGGTCTCTCATGACCCACGAAATGAACTTCAGACAAGGGAATGATGGACATGACAGAAAGGGAAAGAATGTTGCTCTGAAGGTCTCACGACATACTAAAAAGAGCAGCAGCAGCAGCAACAGTGGTGGTAGCAGCGAAGACTCTGACGGATTCTCAGACCTGGACAAGAGCGAGCAGGCCATGCTCACCAGGCAATTCAGAAAATTCCTGAGGACTAAAGGGAAATTCTACAGGAGAAAGAGATTCAATGCTGCAAGGAAGTCTCCTGAACGAGAACTTGAGAAGAACTGGTTTGTTAAGAAGGTTACATGCTACCATTGTCAGAAACCTGGTCACATGAAAAGTGAATGTCCAGAGCTGCAAGCTAAGGCTCCCGGATACCAGAAGAAGATGGTGCACAAGAAAAAGAAAGCCATGCTGTGCACATGGAGTGACGAGGAGGAGGATCCAGAAGCCACCTCGTCCAGTGAAGATGAAGAGAAGACCTGTCTCATGGCCAACCATGAGGAAGAGGTAACGAACTTATTTGAGAATTTTACTTTGGATGATTGGGAGGACGCTTATGGCGACCTGTTAGCTAAATATAATTTTCTAACCAAGGAGCACAGAATGCTTAAACGAAAGTTTCACTCTGTTTCTGAGGAACACTCTATTGCTGTTACGGACAACATGAAAATCAAGGAGATGGCCATTGAGCTAGATCAGGCTAGAAGTGAGATCGAGAAGTTTAGAATGGAAAGAGAGGAAAATCTAGCTAGGATGAATGAGCTGAAGAGTAAAACTGAAGAGAGTAAAAAGGAGTTTAGACTGATTACAGAAAAATATGAGGCGGTTAGAAAAGTCAATCAAGAACTCCTGGACCAATGTAATGAGCTTCAGAAGGAGATTGAGGACAAAAGAAAAATGCTAGAAAAATTTACAGAGGGGAGAAACAATCCGGATGCCCTTCTGGGGTCGAGAGTAAACTTCAATAGGGAAGGATTAGGATACAGTCCCACAAGTAAAAAACCCTTTGAATTCAGAACTGTCACGTTCTGCCCCGCCAAGGGCAAAGAAAAATTGGAAACCCCATCCAGCTCCAAATCTGTCTCCACATTGAAGGTTTCGACCAGCAAATCTACTCAACCCACTGGTCAGCAGACTAAGTCAGGAAATCCTGAGACTAGAAATGTTCCTGTGCAACAGGTGTGGAACAAGGGTTCTCACACGACCATTCCTATTGATGTCACTAGAAAGGTGAACAGTTTCGCTAAGAAAATTCAGCATGATAGTTATCAAGGAAAGCATGCGAACATGCATCACCTTCAGCACAATTCTCATTTGAATAAAAATGGCTACCTGAATTATGCTCAGCACACACGTGTTTCCTCTAAGAGGCCAAACAACAATTTCTCTGCTCGAAAACAGCATAATTTTAATAGGAATAGGCTCATTCAACACCCACTGAGAAATGCCAAGAAGGAAGAATCAATTTACATGAAACCTCTGAAAAGAACAGTAAAACAAATGTGGGTTCCTAAGTGTGATTTGGATAAATTGAAAAATGTCTTTGGACCCAATTTGAATTGGGTCCCACATTACTTTGTCTGAACTTTCGCAGGTTAGCCTGGCAGCCGAGCATAACAAGTGGTATCTTGACAGCGGCTGTAGCAGGCACATGACAGGAGACCGGTCCAAATTTAGCAAACTGAAAATGAAGTTTGGGGGCCTGGTCAAATTCGGTGGAAATAACAGAGGAAGAATAATTAGAATTGGTACAATTGGTAAGTCCTCTACTAACTCCATTGAAGATGTGTATCTTGTAGAAGGACTTCAGCACAACTTGATAAGTATTAGTCAACTCTGTGACAAAGGACACAAGGTACTCTTTGACAACAATTCCTGTACTATTTTTGAGCTGAATTCTGATAACGTCATGTTCAAAGGTCATAGAGTAAACAATGTATACATCGTAGACCTGGATGATAATCCTGAAACTCACTTGTGTATGTCTGCTAATTCTGAACAGGTTGCGTTTGACTGGCATAGGCGTCTAGGCCATGCTAGTTTGTCTACATTAAATAAACTGTCTAAGCATAACCTAGTTAGAGGTTTGCGCCGAATAAGATTTCAGTTAGGATCCAAGCTATGTGATGCTTGTGCACTAGGTAAACAGACTCGTGCAGTTTTTAAGTTGAGAACTGAGAATCTTTCATCTAAACCGCTGCAGCACTTGCACATGGATCTCTTTGGTCCTACTCGCATACAAAGTTTGTCAGGTAAGAGATATGGATTAGTCATAGTGGATGACTACACTAGATTCTCTTGGTTGTTTTGTTTAGCAAATAAAAATGATGCTTTTGTTCACTTTGAAGAACTTTTCAATAAAATCAAACTGCAAGGTGAACATAATATCATTACTATTCAGTCTGACCACGGAGGAGAGTTTGAAAACTCTTCATTTTCTGAATTTTGCTCAAAAGAGGGAGTGACTCACAGATTCTCTTCTCCCAGGACACCGGAGCAGAACAGAATTGTTGAGAGAAGAAACATGTCAATAATTGAAATGGCCAGGACTATGCTGATTGAGAGTGGACTTCCAAGGAGATTTTGGGCTGAAGCTGCGAACACTGCATGTTACATTCTGAACCGAGCCTTGGTAAGACCTACTCATAGGAAAACTCCTTATGAACTTCTCAAGGGTAAGCAGCCAAACATTTCTTACTTTAAAGTTTTTGGCTCGAAATGTTTTATTCACAATAATGGTAAGAATGGGTTGGACAAATTTGAAGCAAGGAGCTCTCCTGGAATTTTTCTCGAATATTCAGAAACTTCAAGGGCTTACAGAGTTTTCAATAAAGCTGACCAAACTGTTGAAGAAACACCGCATGTAGTGTTTGATGAAAATGGTTTCTCTAACAAAGTGATGGATGATGACAGGGAGCCATCTAATGAGGGAGATTTCTTGGAGAGAATTGAAGAAGAAGAAATGCAGCCAGCTGCTCAACCAGAAAACTCACAGCAAGAAGGAGCAGCTGAGGTAGGTGAACCCTCAGGTGAGATAATATTTCACAAAGACCACCCTAGTGAAAATGTCATAGGAAATTTGCATGATCCTCCTAGGACTAGGTCTCATTTTAGAATTGTCCAAGAACAGGACTTAGCTGCATTAGTATCTCAGGTGGAACCCAAATCTGTGGAAGAAGCCTTAAAACATGATTCTTAGGTATCCGCCATGAGTGAGGAATTAAATCAATTTGAGAAAAATATTATATGGGAACTAGTTCCCAGACCTGATAACACTCATGTCATTGGCACTAAATGGATTTTCAAGAATAAAGTTGATGAGAACGGAGCTATCTCTAGAAACAAAGCAAGACTTGTAGCTCAAGGCTACAGTCAAGAATTTGGTGTGGATTTTGATGAATCCTATGCCCCAGTGGCTAGGATGGAAGCTATACGAATTCTGCTTGCATTTGCATGCTCTAGGAACCTTCGACTGCAGCAGATGGATGTCAAAAGCGCATTCTTAAATGGGATATTGAAGGAAGAGGTATATGTTGAACAACCTCCAGGTTTTAATTTCTCTGTTCAGCCTAACATGGTTTTTAGGTTGAATAAAGCCCTCTATGGATTGAAGCAGGCTCCCCGAGCCTGGTATGAGAGACTTTCTGAATTTCTCTTGAGCAAGGGCTACACTCGAGGTAAGGTTGACCAAACCCTCTTCACCAAAAATCTCGGAAAGGATTTAATAGTGGTCCAGGTATATGTTGATGATATCATCTTCGGATCTAACAATTCAACATTGTGCAAAGAATTTTCTGAATCTATGTCTCATGAATTTGAAATGAGTTTAGTTGGCGAACTAAAGTATTTTCTTGGGCTGCAGGTCAAACAGATGGAGGATGGTTGTTTCATAAATCAAACCAAGTACACTCTGGAGATGCTGAAAAGGTTTGGAATGACCAACCTCAAGACTATCTCAACACCTATGGGCACCAACTCCTCACTGGATTCAGACGAAAGAGGTAAAGAAGTGGATGCTAAATTATATAGAGGTATGATCGGTCCACTCCTCTACTTAACAGCATCCAGGCCTGACATTCAATTTAGTGTAGGGATGTGTGCCAGATACCAGTCTAGGCCTACTGAATTACATTTGACAGCTGTAAAAAGAATCTTTAGATACTTATCTGCTACCCATGATCTAGGTCTTTGGTATCCTGCATCATGTAGTTTAGATCTCATTGCATATACAGATGCAGATTATGCAGGATGTAAATTGGACAGGAAAAGTACTAGTGGTCACTGCGAATTTTTAGGAGGATGCCTAATGTCTTGGGGATCCAAGAAGCAACACTCTATGGCTCTCTCTACTGCTGAAGCTGAGTATGTGGCAGTAGGGAGCTGTGGCACACAGGTTATATGGATAAAACAACAGCTTATGGATTACTCAGTTGAGCTAGGTTGCACTTCCATTTTTTGTGACAATACTAGTGCAATAAACATTGCAAAGAATCCTGTACTTCATTCTCGAACTAAACACATCGAAATCAGGCATCATTTTATTCGTGATGAAGTAACTAGGAAGACCTTTGAATTGATCTATGTTGGCACTAACTCACAAATTGCAGATATTTTCACTAAGCCACTGGATATTGAAAAATTTAGCACATTGCGCAGAGAATTAGGTATTTACAGAATTTCATGATTGAATAATTGATCTCTAAATAATCTGTCATGTGCTCTTATGTTCATCTTTTCTCATTATCAGTTGCTGAAAATAACCTCATTATGGGTATTTGATGATTCACTCGTACTGATTGATACCACTTTGTTTTCCTTGAGGTGTTTTGAGGGTTGTCTTGGTTAAGTCTGAGTTGGTGTCAAGGTCTCAGGGGGAGCTAGATTAATAATTGGTGTCATGCTCTTTTGGCCAAATCTGAACATACTCTGAACGGACTTTTGCTGACCTTATAAGAGAATCGGTTTGAGTAGGTGGATAAAAGAATTTTTTGAATGTTTTATCCGTTAAGACTGTTCATCTAATTTCTTGTTGGAATTTCGGCTGTTAGTCCCACTGAGATCAAAATCTGAATTCAAGACTATCTTCCTACACTGTAACTGACTTCTGATCTAGCCAGTACAGCATACCTACTTAGTCTAAGTTGAGTCCGAAATGAGGTATATAGTGTTTTTGTCTGAAAAACTTTGGATATGGTGTATTGTTCTCAAACTGAGTCAAGACTAATTTTCAAAGCTTAAAGTGCAGTTTAATGAGAAAAAAATTCATGAAAGAAGTTTTACAAATCTTGTTATCTGTTGATTGAGTAACTGGGACTTTCATCAATGAAGTGAAAGAATTCCATGTCATGAGATGGCAGTAAATCAGGATTATTTAGCTGTCTTGATCATACAGAGCTATGGTATATATCTGGTTAGTAACTGGGGTGTCTGGCCTCTGGTAAAGGTGTCACCTTAATGTCAACACCAGTTAGAATACTATCTCTGTCCTCTTGTCAGAAGGGGTAATGTGGTCTTGCCACCAAGTAACTGGGGATTCCTGCCTCTAAACAAGGTGTCTCCCTAATGTCAAAGGTGTACTTGACAGATTTATCTTTGATCTTGACCATCTTTGAAAAATTTTCTTTCTCTTGGTATCCAGATTCTGTTCACTTGGCATTTAGGTCTTGGTTTGTTTGTTTTCAATACCACAGGTCTTTATTTTTCCTGACTTCCTTACTTTATACTCTCTGAGTAAAGACTTACTCTGACCATACTGGTATCTTGTACCTTACTTACTTAGAATCTGGTTCTGTGTATGGAGCAAATCTTCATTCACCATTTTGCACAGTCTGACTAACTGATCCTCAAAATCCTCACATAAAATTAATGGCGTTCTTAATTGCTTAAACATCTAAATAACTCTCCTTTATCAGCCATACTCTCTATTGTTTTCTCTCCATTGTCAGCAATTGTCTTTTCGTGATATCTTCAGACCTGCCCCTAGTTTTCGATGATGTCAAAGGGGGAGAGTGTCTTGCTTGTGATTTGCTGAGGGGGAGCGAAAGATAAGTGTCCTGAGTTTTCTAGTCAGAGGAAAGTGGTTGTTGTGTTCAGGGGGAGCTCTTGGGAGTCGTCAGAGGAGGCGAGTGTGTTGTGTGTCTGCATTGCTTATTTTCACAGCTTATCTTCATGCACTTCATCTCTGTTATTTAATATAGTGTTGCCATCATCAAAAAGGGGGAGATTGTTGGACTTTTGTGACCTCCCTAGTGTTTTGATGATGTGCATCACTATGTTAAATATTGTAATTTTTAATCAGATATCATGAGTAATGTTATGCATTCGAACTTTCCATGATTAATAAGAAAAACTGCTATGAGTTAAATACCCTGCATGTCCGTACTGTTCCTTTCATTCTTCGTGTTGGTTGTGTTCACTTCACTTCGTGATGTCTTTTTCAACATCGTGTTGTTCCAACAATGCTTGTTGGTTGTCTTCGTGTCGTGTTTTGTTCCAGCGCGTGCTGAACACTGCAGCACCTCGTGCTATTTTCTGTACCACCTCGTGTCGCTCCATCCTTGTCACCCCTAATTCTTCAAAGTCTATACGCTGGATCGTCCTTCTGTGTGTCTCATTCAAAGTCTATACATCCACCGTCTTACCCAGCGTCTTAGGCAAGTCTGTACAGCCTCTGCGTTTCAAAGTCCATTTGTTGCACTATCAAGTCTGTACATTACCTTCAAGGCATTAAGTCTATACAGTGGACTGTGCTTCATGCATTGGACAAGTCTGTACATCGACCTGTTCACTCGTTTGAGCAAGTCTATACATTGCGTTGCCTTACCTACGTTCAAGACCACCAAGTCTGTACATTGGGTAAAGTCTACACATCGCCTCGGTCACTTGATTCAAACTCTATACAATGTGAACATTCATGTCTGTACAGACTTCACCTCATCTCAAGTCGAGTCTAACTGTGTTGTCTCCATGTCGTTCTTAGTTCGAGCCGTTTCTTTGTTATGTCTATCTTGGTGTTGCTTCTCCTAGACCTCGTGTCTTTGAATTGTTCCATGTTGTTTTCGTGTCGTCCTCGTCTTCGAGTCGTTTGTATGTTCGAGCGAGTTTGTTATGTCGTGTTGTTTTTGTATTCATGTCTTCGTGTTGCTTTTGTATTCGTGTCTTCGTGTTATTCTTATGTTTATGTCCTCGTGATTGTTTATTTCTATCTTCGTCCTGTTTCCTTCTGATCGCGTGTTTGTCTACCTTTTTCACTCCGTGAGACTTCCTTCTCACCTCGTGCTGTTCTCTTCTGACTTCGTGTCGTTCTCTTCGTAGTGTTTGTTTTTGTTACAGTGATACTTCGTGTCGTTCTCTTTTTACTTCGTGCTGTTTGCATCTGACCTCGTGTCATTCTCTCCTTGTCTCGTACTGTAATAATCTTGTGTATCTCGTGTCGTTCTCAGTAAAGTGCATCTCGTATTGCTATCACATACCTCATGCAGTTTTAGTTCTTGTGGCCCTCAGTGTTAATGGTTTTTTATCTCCTTGCAGGTCCGAGGAAGAACATTCACCTGTGTCTGGGCTGCACGTGATCCGATACTAAAGGAACCAATGCTATAAGGACACGTGGCAAGAAGGTTCTGGATGAAGCGTGGGAGGCATACACATTCTGCACCTTGCCCACCTGCTGCTGCGGCTATATAAGGAAGCCTTCGTCCACAGATGAAGGTTGATCGAAAGAAAAAAAGCAAAAGAGGAGAGGTGAAGAGAGTTCGATCCAGAAGAAAAGAAAGAGAAGAAGAGCAGAAGGAAAAGAAGAGAAAGAGAGAGTTAGAGAGCTCGTAAGGGTGAAGAGAAAAAGAAAGTGAGAGAGAAGAGAAGAGGAAGAGAAGCCTACCTGAAGATCTGTCAACTGGACCGTGGATCAGATCCAGGCCAGTCAGCTCCTTTGAGAGCCACATTGTGCATTTCACTTTTCAGCGTCTGTTTGCTGAAGTTATCTTTCATTTCGTGTTTCTGTTTTTCTTCTTATTTGGTTTTCCTTGTTCTTTCGATTCTCAGGAGTGAGGTCGGGTTCCTCCTGTGGATCAGGAGAAGGGAGATCTGATCTCCGGTTGTAAGTAGCTGGGAGCTACTTGTGGGTTCTCTCTAGTCAGAGGAAGGGAGACTTGTCTCCGGTTCTGGGCTTGCGGGTTGCAAGTCCAGGGGTCCCTCCGGTTGGGAGGAAGAGGGGAGGCTGTTCCCCTGGTCAAGCTGTGTGGCAGCAACTGTTTGCAGACTGAGTCTGCTTGTCTAGCATTGGCTAGTGAAGCCTCACTCCGGTTGGGAGTGAGGGGTGGATGTAGGTCTGGAGAACCGAACCACCTAAAAATCTATTGAGCAGTGGTTTGCTTTGTGTGCTTACTTCCGCTAGATGCTTGGATAGGCGCGCTCCTGGTGTTTGCTCTTACGTTTAATTGAATTTGTTTCATTCTGTGTTTGCGTCTAGCATCTGAGTTTTTAATTGGCATTTATTCATTGAAGGATACATTCACCCCCCTCTGTATCCGGGCATAGTACCCTAACATATATCAATCATGTCAATCAGAGTAGTAGTGTATTCGACACAAAGACAGAGTGCGCAAATATAAAGATAACCTAATCCATTAATTCCTTCAATAAGAATATGTCTATTACAAACCCTTGCAAATACTAGACTCAATAAAAGAAAAATACAACGCTTGACATCAAGGAAAATAGAGAAAAGATAGGACTAATTGATGCTTGAGTAGCTCTAACTCTTTCACTCTTGGCTTTCCCTATCGGATCGAATTCCCACATCGTCGGACTTACCTGAAAAGTAGGGAAACACTGAGTGAGCGAACGCTCAGTAGGAAATTATATCTCAAGGACTAGAAAGGGGTTTAAGTAATTATATTTTCCATGAATGCACTATAGCTAGGCATGCTCGCAAAACGACAAGATAGCAAGAGAATATAACAATAAGATGGCAAGAAGAACTAGTCATGAACTTTCAAGAACTTATAACAAAAGATATCAAGATATTTAAGCAAGTAGACTCATCATGTCATGTTGGAATTTGGCTATCATGTTTCAAGCAAGCGAGTATACAATTACCCTTTCTTGGGCCACGCAAGTCATGTAATATTAAGTCAAGTACAAGATTTGTGGAATGTTCAATCAAGCTAGTCATGCACTTCGGTATAATGCCAATACCGTGATCAATCAACTTCCATGGGCACAAGTACTTTCGGGTGCTCCTCCCAGGACCAGATCGGGCCCTATATGCGCAGGCATTAATCATGTATTTTAACATCCACTCTTGTGTATAGCCAATATGAAATTTCAAGAATAAAGCTTGTAGTCATGTAGGATAGACTTTGATAGAATAGAGTCCAAAAATAGGACACTTGACATAGATAGGCGATAATAACGGTACAATCATGATTATCGATAAAACTAGGTGGAATTGGTTCCCTAACTTGGGTACCATGACAAATAAGTGCCCACAAGTAGATGGTCACTTCTTTTAATATAGAATTGAGGTCCACAAGAACATCATGCTTGATATAGAATTGGGGTCTACAAGAACATCATGCTTGATATAGAATTGGGGTCTACAAGAACAGCACATCAACGGCATGTTTTCCCCATTTATTAAGATAATTCTCACATCATACCCATGGCATGACATGAGGGACGGTTTACCATGTTTTTATAGAGTGACATGGCAAGGATTGTGTAATGGGTTTTTATGGTACAACCAGCTCAGTCGGCCTTGAGGGAATCCAATGCTCGAGGAGTCTTACGGAGGTCTCTATGACTAAGTCGCTAGTCCAAAGGAACGGAATGTCCAATGGAGAGCTTGTATGTCACCGAGAATTGATGGTAATGCGATAATACATCATAAAACATGGGACTATATTCATGGACTGGAATATAGTGCCGATATATTTATATAATATACATAAGAAACCCTCGGTTAACAGCAACAGTGTAAAATAGTATCACAGGAAACTAGCGACTTAATCTAAGTCATTAATCATGGAATTAACGCCTTACACAGGGGCGTTTATTTACAAATTGACGGCTTGTTAAACAGTCATCCACTCTGTATTTCTATTTTTGTAGAATTTAGATAATATGGAATTTAATAAAAACGCGCCCTGGACAGGGGCGTTACTTTTCAATTAGCGCCCTGTTCTGGGGCGTCAATTTATAAGAGACGTCTTGCATCAGGTCGTTATTTCAAGATTTTACCAGATTTCAGATAATAAAATTTCAGGGAACAATTTCATGGTCAAGACAAGAAAAATAGCATGATTCGATAGGTATGATCATGCATTAATTTAGATTCATGATTTCATAGTTATAGAATTTTAAACATGGATAATTATCAATTATATGAAATTGACGACTCCTGGGTAGGGCGTCAAAACAAGAATTAGCGCCCTTGTCTGGGTCGCTTCTTTAAAATCACTCAGAAAACATTTGGAAACGCAGTAAAACTATATGCATGAGATCATGGATGAGTTTATTTCATAATTTATACTAGTTTGGGCTACGTTCTTGAGAAAACCTACCTGATGAATGTTCTGGTGAAGGAACATGAAGAGAGTTGAAGAGAGAACGATACTCTGTTCTAAACAGAGTGTTCTGATCATCGGAAGAAGAAGAAGATGATGAAGAACTCCACATCCTTCAACTAGGCAGAAGAGTTACTACTTACGGCAGACTTCCTGCAGCAAAGACGATGAAGAATCATTAATATTCTTCATGATTACGACCGAAGGCAGGGAAGAAGAACATTACCTGTTCTTCACGCACGGCAGCAGAGCTTCCTTCAACCAAAAAGCCTATTAGGGTTCGACAGGAAGGGTTGTTTATAGGAATTTTTACGATCCTAATAGAGTTAGTATCGTATTGGAAGTAATATTCCCTAATAGAGTTCTTACCCTATTCAATCTTCCACGTAGTTATCCAGAAACTTGCTCTAGATAGTCTCCTGGGTCGAACGGAGCTCGAACTGAATTGACGTCTTAAGTGAGGGCGTTGAATTTAAATTGACGCCTTTGCCTATGTCGTTTCTTGTGAAAAACGCGCCTAGGTAGAGGGCGTTACATTTACTTCCCTTTTTTTATTATTTTGGCCGTTTGATAATTGACGCCTTGTTGTTTGGGCGTCCCTTTTTAATTAGCGCCTTATCTAGAGGCGTTTCTTAATGAAGTAGCGCCTTGACTAAAGGCGTTATTTCCATTCTGTCGTTGTATTTATTATTTCTGATGTTTCTCATTCATTTATTTAATACTTTATCAAATTTGATTAATTTGGGATTTTTATTTCCTTTTATTTTTTCCCAGGGTTGCTACACCCTCCCCCACTTAAAAGAATTTGGTCCCAAAATTCAATAGTATATATATATGGAGAGTGTAGAGTATATACCTTAAAATAATTCCGGAAATCGCTTCCTCATGGATTCCTCGGTCTCCCATGTGGCTTCATGCTCGGAACTCTTATTCCATTGTACCTTTAGCATGGGAATAACCTTATTCCTTAGGGTACGTACTTCACGATCTAGTATCTTTATGGGCTTCTGTTCATACGTGAGATCCTTCTGGATAACTAAGTCTCCATGTTCAATAATATGTGATGGATCGTGTACATACTTCTTCAACATAGATATGTGGAACACATTATGTACTTCGGACAATTGAGGAGACAACGCGATGCGATAAGCAACCTCGCCTACTCTTTCCAGTATCTCGAAAGGTCCGATGAATCTTGGTGTAAGCTTGCCCTTAACACCAAATCTCCTTATTCCACGTCCAGGTGATATCTTTAGAAATGCATGATCTCCGACTTGGAATTCAAGATCTCTCCTTCTTGTGTCAGCATAAGTCTTTTGTCTAGACTGAGCTACTTGCAGTCTTTCTCGGATCACTTGTATTTTCTCGGTGGTATCCCTTACCATATCTGGACCTAATAGTTGTTTCTCTCATACTTCGTCCCAGCATAAGGGTGATCGGTAACTCCTTCCGTATAAGGCTTCGAAAGGTGCCATTTGTATACTTGCCTGGTAGCTATTATTGTATGCAAATTCAACTAGAGGCACGTGATCATGCCAGCTTCCTCCAAAATCAATGATGCAAGCTCTGAGCATATCTTCCACTACCTGATTAGTTCTCTCGGTCTGACCATCCGTTTGGGGATGAAAAGCTGTGCTAAAGTTAAGTCTCGATCCCAATGAATTTTGTAGTCCTTTCCAAAAATGTGAAGTAAAACGGGGATCTCTATCAGACACAATCGAGACAGGGATACCATGTAATCTGACTATCTCTTTTATGTATAATGCAGCCAGAACATCAACTGACCATCGACTCTTGATCGGCAAGAAGTGCGCTGATTTGGTCAATCGATCAATGATAACCCATATTCCATCATATCCTCCTTTTGATTTAGTTAGACCCATGATGAAATTCATACCAATATCCTCCCACTTCCATTTGGGAATATCCAGAGGATGTAGCTTTCCGGCAGGCTTTAGGTGTTCAGCCTTAACTTGTTGGCATGTGAGACAGCGAGACACAAAATCCGCTATTTCTCTCTTCATATTAGGCCACCAGAAGGTCCTTTTTAAATCTTGGTACATCTTAGTAGATCCTGGATGAATTGTGTACCTTGATCTGTGAGCTTCATCTAAGATCTTCTCCTTTAATTCTGGACAATCCGGTATACAAGTTCTATTTTGGAATAACAACCTTCCATCTGAAGCTAGTTGGAACACAGATTGTCCTTCTAGTTTGCCCTTGATTTCCACTAATACCGGGTCACTACCCTGAAGTCCTTGTATTTCAGGTAGCAAATCTTGCTGTATGCTCATATGGGATAAGGTGACACACCTATTGTCCTTGTCCATGCTTATATTAAGTCTAGTAAATTGTTCTAGCAACTTGCACTCCTGAATCATACAGTTGGCTAATAATGCTCTCGGCTTTCGACTAAGGGCATCAGCTACCGGATTACCCTTTCCAGGATGATATTGTATAGTAAAGTCGAAGTCCTTAAGATATTCTAGCCAACGTCTTTGTCTCATATTCAATTCCTTCTGAGAGAAGAGATACTTAAGACTTTTATGGTCAGAGTATACAAGAAACTGCACTCCATAAAGATAATGTCTCCATATTTTTAGTGCAAATACGACCGCGGCCAATTCTAAGTCATGAACTGGGTAGTTCTCTTCATGCTTCTTCAATTGACGAGAAGAATAAGCTATAACCTTTCCTTGTTGCATTAGGACACATCCGAGGCCAATGCCAAAAGCATCAGAGTATACCTCGAATTGCTCTCCTTCCACTGGTAAAGCTAAGACCGGGGCTGTAGTCAGATGATCTTTGAGAGTTTGGAAGTTTCTTTCACATTCCTCACTCCATTCATAGCGGATCTCTTTGCGAGTCAACCTCGTAAGTGGCACGGCGATCTTAGAGAAATCTTTGATGAATCGCCGGTAATAGCCCGCAAGACCTAAGAAACTTTGGATCTCGCTAACATTGGTCGGTCTTTCCCAATTTCTTACAGCTTCCACTTTTGATGGATCTACAGACAAGCCATCCTTTGATATAACATGTCCGAGAAAAGTCACTTCTTCGAGTCAGAACTCACACTTACTGAGCTTTGCATATAATTGGTTTGTCCTCAATATCTGTAATGCAATCCTTAAATATTCTCATGCTCTCCCTTGGTCTTGGAGTAAATCAATATATCATCAATGAAAACCACGACGAATTGATCTAGATAAGATCTGAATATACTATTCATCAACTACATAAAGGCAGCATGGGCATTTGTTAGTCCGAAAGGCATAACAACAAACTCATAATGGCCATACCTGCTTCTGAATGCGATTTTATGAATGTCCTCATCCTTGATCCTTAGTTGGTGATAACCTGACCTGAGATCAATCTTTAAAAAATACTTGGATCCAGATATTTGATCAAATAACTCATCGATTCTCGGCAGTGGATACTTGTTCTTGATAGTGAGATGATTCAACTGTCGATAGTCGATGCATAACCTCATGGATCCATCTTTCTTCTTTACAAATAGCACAGGTGCTCCCCACGGGGAAGTGCTTGGTCTAATAAATCCCTTCTTGAGAAGTTCCATCAATTGCTCCTTTAACTCCTTGAGTACGGCAGGTGACATTCTATATGGTGCCTTAGAAATTGGTCCAGCACCAGGAATTAAATCGATGGTGAAGGCCACTTCTCTTTGTGGAGGTAATCCAGGCAATTCCTCCAGAAACACGTCTGGAAATTCTTGCACAACTGGGATATCTTCTATCTTAGTCTCCTTATTCTCCTTAAGGGTGACAAATGCAAGGAAAGATACACATCATTTCCTGATTAACTTGCTAGCTCGGAGAGCTGAAATAAGTGGCGATTTGCTTCGACTCTTGAGGCTAGTAAAGACTAATTCCGGAAACTCTTTGAAAGTAACCTTGCTATTGCGGCAATCGATAGTTGCCTGGTATTTGGATCTAAATATGACATCATACTCCTTTAGATCTAAACATATAAGATCAATAGGGAGATTCCTACCCTGAACCAATACTTCACAGTTTTGGTAATGGTGAGTGATATCAGTTTCGTTACCAAGAGGAGTAGACAAAACTAATTTTATCCATTCCGGTTCTAAGGGTAACGGATCAGCAAACTTTTTGGAAATAATTGAATGTGAAGCACCCGTATCAAATAAGACATATGCAGACTTGGAACAAACTTTCAATGTACCTTCTACTAGTCCGCCTTCTTCTTCTTCGGTCTCCTTAATTGCGTGAAGACGAGCGTTCTTGGTTACCGGGCGCTTTCCGTCACCGGCTTGATCATTAAGTAATGGGCAATCGGGAATCCGATGCTCACGGCTCCCGCAACGGAGACATGCTCCAAGTTTCCTCCAGCACTCTTCGGCTTTATGACCAGCCTTGTCACAATGCTTGCATATTATATTCGAAGGTGTAGTAGTGATAGAGAAGGGCTTGGTCTTCTTAAATTTTTGGTCTTGAGAAGAAGTACCTCCAGTGCTAGGCCTCTTCTTGAAGTTGGGTTTAAAGGAACCCGAACTTGTAACTTATTCTTTCTTATCCTTCCCACGGATTCTATCTGATAGCTCCGTGGCATCTTCTAACAATTGAGCTCGGCGTACTAAGTCTGAGTAGACCTGAATATCCATTGGCGCCAGCTGGGTAATATATTGGGGCCTGAGCCCATTAAGGAACCTCCTAGCTTTCATCTTCTCGGTGCTAACTAAGTGCTTAGCATACCGAGACAATCTAGAGAATTATGCCATGTACTCCGCCACCGATAATGACCAATGCTTGAGTGCGGCAAATTCGGTAGCTTTCTTTTCTTGGACTTGGTCTGAAAAATATTTATTGTTGAAATGTTCAACAAATTCTTCCCAAGTAATTTGGTCCGGATTTATAGTGGCTTCGACTGCCTCCCACCAGCATCTGGCATCTCTTTCTAACTGAAAAGTAGCTAATAAGACTTTCTCTTGATCTGTGCATTGCATAACACGGAATATATGCTCCGTCTCCCTGATCCAGTGCTCTGCGTCGTCTGGATCAGTAGATCCCATAAATTTAGGAGGGTTCATGTTTTTAAAGTTCTGGTGGAGACTCCCGGCTAGCTGTGCACCTCCCTATGCTACATGTTGCAGCACCTGGGTCATTCCTTGGAGTGTACGCTGCATGTTGCGCCATTGAGCACGTTCGGCAGCCATTATCCTACAATTACAATAGCTATATCAGTGTGCAATTTCGTTAAGAGCTCTTAAATTTTCCATGTTAGCTCCACCCTTGGTTCTACCCAATCTCACTGGTTAATGGTTTAAACCTATCATTGGACTTGGGTTTCCTAGGAATTGAATATCCTAGGCTCTGATACCACAAAAACTGTCACGCCCTGAGCGCGGAAGGTACCCGGAGATGCGCGATGAGTTTATATCAATCATGTCAATCAGAGTAGTAGTGTATTCGACACAAAGACAGAGTGCACAAATATAAAGATAACCCAATCCATTAATTCCTTTAATAAGAATATGTCTATTACAAACCCTTGCAAATACTAGACTCAATAAAAGAAAAATACAACGCTTGACATCAAGAAAAATAGAGAAAAGACAGGACTAATTGATGCTTGAGTAGCTCTAACTCTTTCACTCTTGGCTTTCCCTATCGGATCGAATTCCCTCATCGTCGGACTTACCTGAAAAGTAGGGAAACACTGAGTGAGCGAACGCTCAGTAGGAAATTATATCTCAAGGACTATCAAGGGGTTTAAGTCATTACATTTTCCATGAATGCACTATAGCTAGGCATGCTCGTAAAACGACAAGATAGCAAGAGAATATAACAATAAGATGGCAAGAAGAACTAGTCATGAACTTTCAAGAACTTATAACAAAAGATATCAAGATATTTAAGCAAGTAGACTCATCATGTCATGTTGGAATTTGGCTATCATGTTTCAAGCAAGCGAGTATACAATTACCCTTTCTTGGGCCACGCAAGTCATGTAATATTAAGTCAAGTACAAGATTTGTGGAATGTTCAATCAAGCTAGTCATGCACTTCGGTATAATGCCAATACCGTGATCAATCAACTTCCATGGGCACAAGTACTTTCGGGTGCTCCTCCCAGGACCAGATCGGGCCCTATATGCGCAGACATTAATCATGTATTTTAACATCCACTCTTGTGTATAGCCAATATGAAATTTCAAGAATAAAGCTTGTAGTCATGTAGGATAGACTTTGATAGAATAGAGTCCAAAAATAGGACACTTGACATAGATAGGCGATAATAACGGTACAATCACGATTATCGATAAAACAGAGTGTTCTGATCACCGGAAGAAGAAGATGATGATGAAGAACTCCACGTCCTTCAACTAGGCAGAAGAGTTACTACTTACGGCAGACTTCCTGCAGCAAAGACGATGAAGAATCATTAATATTCTTCATGATTACGACCGAAGGCAGGGAAGAAGAACATTACATGTTCTTCACGCACGGCAGCAGAACTTCCTTCAACCAAATAGCCTATTAGGGTTCGACAGGAAGGGTTATTTATAGGAATTTTTACGATCCTAATAGAGTTAGTATCGTATTGGAAGTAATATTCCTTAATAGAGTTCTTACCCTATTCAATCTTCCACGTAGTTATCCAGAAACTTGCTCTGGATAGTCTCCTGGGTCGAACGAAACTCGAACTGAATTGACGTCTTAAGTGAGGGCGTTGAATTTAAATTGACGCCTTTGCCTATGTCGTTTCTTGTGAAAAATGCGCCCAAGTAGAGGGCGTTACATTTACTTCCCTTTTTTATTATTTTGGCCGTTTGATAATTGACGCCTTGTTGTTTGGGCGTCCCTTTTTAATTAGCGCCTTATCTAGAGGCGTTTCTTAATGAAGTAGCGCCTTGACCAAAGGTGTTATTTCCATTCTGTCGTTCTATTTATTCTTTCTGATGTTTCTCATTCATTTATTTAATACTTTATCAAATTTGATTAATTTGGGGTTTTTATTTCCTTTTATTTTTTTCCCAGGGTTGCTACAATATTTGAACAATTTGGGCCGCTACTGGCTAGGAGGCCAGTGATATGATACACATACTTTTGAATGTGTGTGCTGACATGGACGCCAACGGTTGAGAGACTTAAACACTTTTGAATATCTTCGAACAGCTGTCGGCCTGGATGCCGATGGCTGAAGAGCTGTCGGCTTGAATGCCGATAATTACAAAGCTGTCGGCTCAGCTGCCGATGGATGAGATGCTTGAATAATCTTTGAAAAGCTGCCGGCTGGGGTGCCGGTGGTTGAAGGGCTTAGATATATTTCTTCTATCTTCTTCTTCTCTTCTTCTCTTTTTTTTCTTCTTCCCCTTTTTTTCTTATTTTTTTTGAACATCTATGAATAGCTGTCGGCTACGACGCCAGTGGTTGGGTATCTTTAGTATCTTTGGATGTTTTCAAATATGCATGTCGGCATGAACGCCAACGCTTGAGAAGCTGTCAGCACGAACACCGATGATTGAGATGCTGGTTGAGAAGCTGTCGGCCCAAAGGTCGATAGTCGAAGAGCTTTAGAATTATTGAACATTCGGTTGTTCCTTTCTCACACGAAATGACCTACAAGGGGTTGTGGAGGGTGGGAGCACATCTTCTTCGGCGAGCTATGGTTAGCTTCGATCGCATTTCCTTAGGGCATCCTTCATAGTGTGCTAAAGCGCATGAAGCCATGGTTGTATGTTTTTGCTGAATTTCCATCTGGGGAGCCCCCTTTTATGTGTCAGCTTTGTCTTTATTCGCTTTAACGTTTGCCCCCGGAATAGGGCACCACTTGTATTTTGGTTCTCCTTCGACTTCCTGCCATAATTCAAGAGGCTTGAGACGTACCGCGAGGCACATTATTCTTCAACTGATGGGATGAGGCTATGTTGACCGTCCTCCCAAGGCTAGACATTTGGTGAGGTCACGGTGAGTCTACCCTGTGCTCGCCCATCTGTATTTTGCCCTTTTGAATCAGGCTTTCAATAATATCTTTGGATACATAACAATCGTCAATGGAATGCCCCTCTATTGATGATAAGGGCAAAATTGAGGGTCATCCTTCCATCTGGTATCGCTCGGCCTTTTAGGCTCCGGGAGGGTGATCTTACCGCATGTGCGGGCCCATTCAAACAACATCTGAGTTTTCTCCTTAGGGAAGGAATAAGGTTTCTTCATCTTGTCCCTTAACGAGGGCTGCTGCTTGGCAGGCGCTGCTAAAGAAGAGCTAGCTGCCTCATTTGCCTTCTGCCTTTGCTTTGCGAAGGCATGAAAATCTGTGTCTTGGATTCCTTTTTGCTTCGGCTGTCCACCGGTCGGCTCATTCTCTTGACTTAAGGTAGCCACGGTCGGGTGATATTTTTCCAGAAAGGTTTCAATGTCGTCCACCATGTTATTCAACCGACTGAAGGATTTGACTTCAAGGCCGACCATCCTTAGTAGGATTTCTGTCCTCAAATTGCATTTGCATATTTAGATAGCATCCTCATAATTTAGCGGATGCCGGCATCTTGCATAGAGATTCCCCCATCGTTGGACATAGTCCAGAGCGAACTCGTCATCTCTTTGCCTGGTTTTATATAATTCTGCCTTGGTGACTTCTCCCTCGGCTGACTATGTTTCAGCTGTTCGCTCCATACTTGGCTCATTCATTGCCGGTGGAGCTGTTGGATTCGGATGCGGGTCGGCTAGGCCCAAACCCATCTCTCTCATTTTTCTCTTCATTGTTTCGATTTCTTGGCGTAGCTCCATCATTAGAGCGAGCACGGGCCAGGGATGCTGCCTCCCATCCTGATTTCAATTAGAGCCGGTGACACCCCTGTATCATTGTAGGACGCATTCGGCCATTCGGAGCTTGAAATTCTTTCCCCTACACCCGTATGTGAGGGAGTGTGATGGCACGTATCGTCATCGGGGAATAGAGGATGCCCCGAGTTCTCACGGGATTCATGACCATAACCGGAGGTTGAAGCCCCGGGTTGATTGGCCTTGTCAGCACGAAGCATATTTCTTCATTTTCTTCTTCTCCTGTCGTTTGGCTCGTGTCAGACGATGCCGACAATGTATTGCAAGAGAGAAGAACGGCCCTTTTCCTATTTCTTGACTTCTTTTTCTTCTTCCCATCCACGGATGGCATGTGCCCCCACAATGGGTCATCTAGTGATTGCCGATGTATAGCCACCATGTTGACAGCTTTCTTGAAGTCGGGCAGCTCGTGAGGGCGTGGAGGATCCACCTTGCATTCGCCCATCTAGAGCTCTCCCTTTTTGATCAGGCCATCGATAATATCTTTGAATACATAGCAATCTTCAACAGAGTGCCCAAGCATCTGGTGGTATGGGCAAAAGCGGGATCATCTTTTCTTCTAACATCGCCTGACCTTTTTGGCTCTGGCAGGGTAACCTTATTATATCAGGTGGCCCATTCAAACAAGAGCCAGGTCTTATCCTTAGGGAAGGAGTAAGACTTCATCATTTTGGCTCGCAAGGGAGGCCCTTCTTGTTGTTCGATAGGCTTGGCCGGATGAGGGTTGGCGACGCCTTTATCTTTATCTCTTTGCCGCTCGACGGCTCTGAAGTCGACTGTATGAACTTCTTTAGGCACGGGCCATTTGTCGGCTGATTTGGCCTTATGGCTCGAAGCCGCAGGGGCAGAGGAGAGGAAGGCCTCGATTTCCACCACCACATTGTTCAATCGGTCGAAAGACTTGATTTTGATTCCGATCATCTTTTCGAGGATCCCCCACTTCAAATTTTGTTTGTAAATTTACACTGCGTCTTCTTGGTGTGGCGGCTACTTGCATCTCATGCTGAGGTTCCGCCATCTTTTAATATATTCCAAAGTAGTTTCATCATTCTTCTACTTGGAAGCATATAATTCGGGTATGGTCACTTCTCTTTCAGCAATGTGAAACAATTCCCGAAACTTTCTTTGCATATCTGGCCAGTCATTGATAGATCCAACCGACAGGTTTGAGTACCACTCAAAAGCGAGTCCCATGAGGGAGGACCCAAAGAACTTGAGTAGGTAGGATTCGTCGGTTGCCAAATCGCCCATTACGTTGATGTAGTAGGCTATATGCTCCTTCGACAAGCCTTGTCTGTTAAATTTGTCAAACTTCAGCAATTTGGTGACACCGGGAGGTAGCCTTTTAGCCGCATGATGGACAGGGTAAGGTACCTTGTACACATCGAAAGCGGCATAATCTCCATCGCCCCTTTCGGCCAACTTCCTTTTGATCATCTGTTCTATCATTATTTTATTTGTTGTCGCTTGGTCAACCGGGCCTGGGCGGAAGTGGACTTGCTGCACCTGTGGCGTCGCCACTGTTGCTTGAGGTGTGATGGCAATCCCCTGGTATGGAAGAATTCGAGGTTGCGTTGTAGCGATATGTGGTTACTGGAAGGGAGTGCCCCCTGTGCAGCTAGGCGCCAACTGAGATGCGGTCGCCTGGGGCAAAGCATCAAGGCTTTGGCCATTATTGCCCAGTGTCTCGGGAGGGACTTCGGCCTGCCTAGTGGTAGACGCCTGTGCATTCTTTTCATTCAGCTGCTTCTTCAATATTTCAATCTACTGCCGGTATTCTTGCAACAACATCAGTACCGCAGGGTCATGCATGGAGGGGTTAAGGGTGACACCTCTTTCCTCAACTGGAATTTCTTCAGACAATGCGGATGGTCACCCACCGTTGTCTTCAGCCGTGATCACGTTGACGATGAGGACCGCCATAGTCTCGTCCCGGCCGGTCTCTTCGGCAAGGGTTCGTAGCGCCTCACCGGCTTGAGTTGTAGCTCGGGGACAAGTTCGCTTGGGCACCCGAATATGCTTGAATATGGTTGGTTTTGGGGCCAAACCCCACTTTGATTTGGACTTGAAGCAGTCCAGCTTCTCTTGGGCCAGCACTTGGAAAGAGTGTACTGGCATGGTTAGAATTGCCTTATCGGGTGTCATCTTGGCCTGTCGGCCATCCAGAAAGACTCGGACGCCTCCAATGAGCATGGACTTGCCTGAGGTGGAGAGCCGACTTCGCAATGTGCCGGCGTTCTTCTTCGCCGCCCTCTTGGCAGCCGGGGTGCACCTCTTGTGAATGAAAGCGTCGGGGTAAGCGTGGTGGACGCAGGAGGCCACCGCTTCGACTTTCCCAGTTGTCACCGTTGAAGTAGCGATGAGCTCCGGCTCCTGGACGTCCAGGAGATCTGCGAAGGCCACCCCTAGAAAGTTGGGGAAGCTGACCACCGGTGGAAAGCTGCCGAATTGGATCGGCATAGCGAGGTATCCATTGTCAGCATGGCTGGAGACGACTAGTGGACCGAAAGTGACAGCCATCGCGATTGTTCAAATGCAAATTAACCCCCTGCAATTTTAAACCAGGAAGTTAGAATTTTAAGCAGAGGCCATGAGGCCCCAAAAATCTTGGCGAAAAGATGAAATGTGGTCCAATCCCACCGGGCGTGCCAACTTGTCGGACGCACTTTAAATCATGGTCCTTTTTGTTCTTTCACTCGTCTTTTCATTCATTTTATCTTTCAGCGTTTTATTAAGTGCGAGGGCGTGCCAGTCAACGAAGTGACAATTTATTCGGGTTCTGAGACTAGAGTGGTCCGGTACCCGGGGTACGCTCTGTCTGACTAACCAGACCATTGTAGGTATCGGGTCGGGACTGAAGATCCGCCGGCCGTACCATAAAGGTCACGGCTTTAATTACATCCCCCGTAGGGGAAAACCTTTGATTAGTCACCAAGATTTGGGCCTCATAGCATAAACATCAATTTTTATGAGAGAAGTAAATAGCATATGGAAAAGCGTTAAAGTCCCCCATACTGGGGTGCAGAAGGATTTTTGGAATCATATCGGTCATATGCTGACCCTTTCATTATTCGGACAAATGTCCCGGTTGAAGACGTCCCAAGTGTTCATACAATACCGAGACAAGTGTATGCCGGGATACGACAAGTTTGATATTTGAGATATGAAGAAATTCGGTTGAACCCGGTATTCGAGGGCATATCGGTCGCGTATTGACCATTTCTTTGTGCGAACAAATGTCCGGGTTGAAACGTCATGAATACATCGGTAAAACCGGAATGTATGTATGCCAGGGGACGGCAAATTCACTGTTTGAAGAAAAGGAGATATTCAGTTAAATCCCGGTCAAGAAGGTTCAAAATCAGTGGAGTATTGGCCCGGTTGCAAAGCGGGACTATAGCCGTAGTGGGACAATCCCCGAGGACCAAGCGTGCCTTTGCGAGGGCATATTCATTATTCCCCCTCATGCGGGATCAAAGGGGAGATAACCCCGGATAGATGCTGTTAGTGCCTTTTGTTTATGTTTCATTTGTGTATTTATTATTTTTCTTCTTCTTTTGAGGTGAATGATCTTATTCAAATGAATCCGGGTCTGCCGACCCGAGCAAGGGCAGCCCAAAGGGTTCAAAAACCCTTCGTGGTGATGATTTTTTTTTTGTTATTTCTTATGGTCCCATCATAGCAAATCTATGGATCGTAGACTTGCTTAACATCCATTTTGTTTGGTTTCTTGACCCTTGGATTGTTCAATCTCCCACCATGGGCTTTCTTTAATTGTTTCAGTTTGTTTTCCGTTTTGTGATGTTGGCTTTGCGGGCTTCTGGGTATCACCTTCAAGAGGGGGATTGATTGTTCATTTCTCTTCATTCATTTCTTCTTTTTTTTTTTGCTATTTCATTCATTTTTTGTATTGATCTTTTGTTGTTTGATTTGGTTTCTTCTTTACTCTTTTTTTTACTGCTTGGAAAGAGCTGGGTCGATGCCAGGAATGACCGGCGTCGACCCTGTGGGGAGGGGCTGCAGCCTGGATGGCCGAAGGAAAGGTTGGGTCGACACAGGGTGTTCCCTGGGTCGACTCAGCGCGAAAGGGGAAAGTGCCCTGGGGGGCAAAGGAAGAGCCGAGTCGACGTAGGGGGTTTCCTACGTCGACTCAGCGCGAAAAATGGGCAATATCCCGGAAGCTGATGGGTGGCTGCGTCGACGGAAGGGGTATCCTCCGTCAACGCACCCCTCCCTCACACTTCAAATCTGAATTATTCGATGCTGCTTCCTTTCTCAACTCATCCAGGTATGTGAAACCCCTGGAATTCACTTATGTACGGGGATTTTCTGATTTTCTGCATGCTGGTGTGCATTTGGGGAATAAGTGGGCAGACAAGCATGTCCAAAGCCCATGGGGGAAAGTCAGTGATCGTGCAAAATGCATGGTGATGTATATGAGGAATTCAATGGAGATATGACAATTGTCATGCATATGCAATGCTTATGCCAATTATGCATATGCCATACTTGTTCCTGCAATATGGGTATAGGGGGGAGCATGGCCACACTCGCACACATGCAGTGAAGATCTAGCATTAGCCAGTGGGCGGATGCAAATTCTAGATGGCAATTGAAGAGGGCAAGTGTGTTCAAAACCCATGGGAATTCTGGAATCATACAAAATGCATGGTTGTTTATACATGGAGTTCAATAGGGATTTTGTTATCATGCTCACAGGAATCTCTTCACAAAAGGACACTTTCTTTTGTATCCTGGTGAATGCTTCTTATCTTTTTTTTTTTGAAAGGGGGGGTTCGGTTGACCGGTCTCATAATGTCGGTCGACCGAACCTCCCAGAGATGAAGGCCTACTGAAGGAGTCGACCTTAGCAGCGTTGAGCGTCAACTCTACGGCCGATCGATCGACCGAAACTTGGGTTCAGTCGACTGAACCCAACAACATGTGCAGTTCAATTTTTTTTTATTTTCGTTTGGCCTGTCTTGCCTTCCCATGGGGCTTTGTGGGGGGGTCTTAGCTCAATTCCCTTTTTTTATTTCCCTTTTTGAAGCATGGGCAAAGCACGTATATGCACATGGGCTTGTGAATCTATGCATGCAAATACATCTCCTTAGATTATGCATTTCTGAATTCATACATGTAATGCATATGGGATTTTTTTTGGTTCATGTGTGCAGGATGCATGCAAGGTGTTGTTCATGTTTGAAGGTTATTCGTAGGTCATGTACATGCAAATGCACATGAGGTTTTGATTGTCTTTGAAATTTAGTCATAAGGTCATGTACATGCATTGTTCTTTTATTCATCCTCATCTTTCATTGAGGTGCAGCAGACTTGTTTTCTTTCCTTCTTTTCTTTTATTCATCTCACATGATCCCCTCTCATCCCTCTTGAGTTCGTTGAATGTGGAATGGTGACCCAGAAGGGAAGGAAGCAGTCAAACATCAAAAAAGAACAAGGCGTTCTGCACTTATGGTGCAGAAGTTGACTTTCGAGCCAGTCGAAGTCGACTTCTGCACACAGGTCAGAATTATCCGTTCTGGATAGGGGCAGAAGTCGACTCTCGCCGATGCTATGCTTATCCCTGAATGACAAGTAGAAGGGCAGACATGCCCAGGTTCATGAAATTCAGTGAGCAAATGCAGCATATGACCATGTATGAGGGCTTCGTAAATTCAGCCCGCCCGTAAGATTTATCATGAACTCTTATGCATGAATTATCGTGCAAATGTAGTATTTGACCATTCTGAATTTTTGTTTTTGGTCCGGGGGTCTGCCTTTTCTTTCTTTCATTGGCTTTATTTTATCTTGTTCATTCTGAAATAGCATCTTATTCTTTTCCCTGTTTCAAGCAGTTTTCTGAAATTATGGCATCGTGTTCTTTCCTTCGTTTGCAGTGCATTAGTGTGCATTAGTTCTTCCTTGTTCCCAACAGTCCTTAAAAGGGCTTGGTCATCATCATTTTTGTGTCATTAGCATTGTGCCATTGTTCTTCCTTATTTCCGGCAGTCCTTAAAAGGGCTTGGTCATCATCATTTTTGTGTCATTAGCATTGTGCCATTATTCTTCCTTATTTCCAGCAGTCCTTTAGAGGGCTTGGTCATCATCTTTATGCTTGCTACACATTAGTTCATAGCAACCCCTCTCTTCCCTTTTTTTTTCTAGTTCAGTCACCTATCCATCTGTTTTTTGTTCAGACCATCGGTCACTTGATGTCCCAGAGTTTACAAGCAGGCTCTCGCTCACCTTCTCTTCTCCCTTTCTCTCTTCTCTCTACAGCACGCAGGGGGGCTGAAAGCAGGAGGGCGGCGGCAGTAGCAGCCAAGGGAACGGCAGCAGTAGGCAGCCTTTTGCGAACAGATCAACCGGGGAGTGGGAGAGCCCAGGCCGGTGGAGTCCAAGGGGGAGAGGAGTCGAAGAAGACCGAAGAAGCCACTTTCTCTGCAGACGTCCCGCGCTCTTATAGGCGTTTAGGTGACAGCCTTCGATCTCCCTCGCACAGACGGGGATGGTGGCCATGGGAGGAGGGACCGTTGACGAAGGGCAGGGTCCCACAACGCTCGGACAGGGGCAGCCATGCTGCTGGACGTCTAGGCCTCGACCGCGTGTGCCTATACGAGGGAGTTTGTCAACGGGAATTGAATGCTCGCGCACGCACACGGGAGAAAACAGGGGGCAGGAGCTCGCGCGGAGAGAGAAGAGAGAGGAGGGAAATCGTGAGCTGTGATGCAGACACAACCATGATTTTCCTCTAATTTCTGATTTTTTTTGAAAAATTATTTTCTTTTCCCTTTCTCCCCTCCTTTCTCTCTATTTGTGTACGTGCCCTCATGCGCCCCTTTCTTGTTTTCCTTTTTGCAATGGGCTTATCCCATTCACTTGGCCCCTTCATCATCTCTTTTTTCTTCTTCTTTTTCTTTTTTTGAGTGCCAACACTAGCCAATTTTGATATTTATGTATAACTCTTTAAAATCACTCGTCTTTTAGTGAAACACCTCTCACGTTGATGAATAAGCTCCTTATATGTGAGGAGGGGGAATTCTTGAGGCCCAACAAAGCCCATCTCTAGGGCCCATCCCCAGCTGGCATTATAGCAAGCCTAAATAATGAAGAAAAATTGATAAATATACATATATGAGAAAATGGAATGATATAATAAAAATATCGAAAATGATAATGAGTAATGGGTGAATACTTAATAATAATCTTCCATGCAATAAAATAATGTAATGGTAAATTAAAATATCATTTGTATGGAACATCAAATAAATATAATGCCCACCAAAAATTATTTTTTTAATAATTTGCATAAGCCTTTAAATTAACCAAGATTAAAAATTGAATTGAGCAAATGTTAAAATCTTTATGGGATTTAGATAGTGTTAAAACTTAATTTTATAGAAATCCTAAACCTCATTAGGTTAATGGGACGCTAGTGTGTCAAACCCTAGAATTGATTAGACCGTTAAGCTTGGAAACGAGCCCAATAAGTTTGCTCTCATCTAATTAGGATTTTGGGTGAGATAAATCATTTTTAGAAGGGTCCTAGGCAAATTATTGTAGAGATAAATTGAATATAAGGGTTTCGATATTATCCCCTTGTGATCTCGAGGACTAGTGCTCTAGGAGGGTTTAGATCTATAAATACCATGTAGTGCCCTCCCATCCAAGCCTAATCATTCGTGGGAAGGTTACTGGGCGTGATCGAGGGGCATACATGAGGAGATTTCGAGGAAGTTCTTCGCGTTCGTGGGTGTTCGTGGGTGGTTCCTCTTCATCCTTTGGTCGTCGATTTGGTAGGTTTTCCTTAGGCTAAATCTAATTAAATCTCAGACATAGTCTATTTGGATGCATACTTCATTTTTATGCAAGTTTCGTTTTGAAAGATTATCTATTTATCATCAATTTTGCTTCCAAAATCTTAGTTTTTTGGAGTTCTGGCGTGTTCTGCGAGTTTTTGCTTTTCGAATTGAGATTACATCCATCACAGGGGCCACGTTCTGAATGTGGTTGTGCGATAAACAACAACTCTACTTAAGTTCCAAGATCGTGTCCTCTGACCAGACCGTGATCTTCTATTCTGTTCTGAAAGAAAATCCTTACCGAATAATCCAAGAGGGGAGGGGTGAATAGGATTATTAAACCAACTCACAACTCAAAATTAAATCTAGCAAATCAAAAATTCACTCCTTAAAAACTCTAGAAGAAGGGGGATGAGAGACAATGAGGCAATCACATAAAGATAACACAACGATTTTATAGTGCTTCGGACATCGTCGTGGTGACCTACGTCCACTGCCCAAGAACACCTTGGGATTTCCACTAAAAATCGCTAGACATAAGGGTCCTACCTCATCACTACAAACCACTTGACATTAAGGTGCAAGTTCATCTCTCAACCCGCTAGACACAAGGATGCTAACTCGCCTCAACACGTTAGACACAAGGGCGCTAGCTCGCCACAAAACTATTAGACATAAAATCGCTAGTTCGCTTTGAACCACAATATGAGAAAAAAATATCCTCCTAAATAAGAAGAAGATTCAAATACCTAACTAGAAACCTTATAGAATATCACAAGAGAAGCATCAAGAAATAAGGTTCTAGTAAACAAATTTGAAAAAGAATGATTTGGACGTCGCACTTTTCACGTATTTGCTTGAAGGCAGCACAGATCTTCAAGGAATAGCCAACGATGATACTTTTATGCATTTGATTTTTTCCGTACCTCCCTTTCTTCTATAGCAGCCTCACCCTTTTCTTTTCAACGTACCTTCTCTTTTTATCCCATCACCTTTCTCCCATGCATTCATATTTCCCTCTTTCACCAAACCACCAACAGCTCATGTGATCTAGTAAATCTCCAATTTTTTAGGCAAGTATTCCTCCTACAAATAGAGAAAACTAACTCCAAAAGAAGATCTCTCAACCACTTAACAAAAGAAGACCAAATCAAAAAGAAAAAAATCAATTATATAAAGCATAAATGGTAATTATGCAGGTGGTGTCTGACGTGGTTAGACACCAAGTTGAGACACCACAGGCAATTAATCGGTAATCTTCATTTTCTTCGTAATAGCAACCTAGGCTTACAATCAACAATTTTTAAACATGCTTAACAATCAAGTTAGGTCACAAAAAAAGTAGTTTTGTACTCATCAAAATAAATTAGGAGAAACTCAATAATTACCTCTTTTTGACGATGATAAAACTCATGAAGAGTAAAAATAATGTAGTCAACAAGTAGATGCAATCAGTCCCGAACAACAGAATCAAGTACAAACAAACACTTCCCCTGAACAATCACTTCCCCTGAATGACATAGCTCCCCATGAATAATAAAAAAAAATCACAATATAAAGAATTAACCACATAGAGAATCACATGGGGAAAGACGCACACCAAAACACACCAATCTCTCTCCCTTTTTATCATCAGTGACAAAAGAGAGGATTGTAGGAGTCTTAAGAAATATAACATAATAAAGTGAAGTGACTAATAGATAATATCAATTTTTTTCCAACAAGAGAGGATGCACAATCCAGGACAAGTAAAAGAAAATGAAGGAACAAAGGATAGAGCAAAGAGGAACATAAGAGGAAAGAATAACATGTGCAACCCTGATGGTCAGGAAAGAGTCCCCAAAAAGAAATAGGCTAATGTTTGAATGTCATGCTGCATATCAAGTTTGTCTGTCACTCAAACTGGCGGCCATTCAACTCAGCCTAAGTTCTCATATCCTCTCAATAGGTGATCGTGCATAAGAGATAGAAATCTCAAGGTTCATGTCAACCCGTTCGGTGTGTCATTGCCTTTGTCAACCCTTGAGACGAAACTACCTTGGGGAGAAAGGAAGAAGAAGATAGAAAGTCTTTCGATCAGTCGGCAAGGTCTACTATTTGGTTCTCTTATCAACTCAGTTGTGGATTTGGTCTTACTTTTGATGCGAGGGAGTTTGAACTTTGTGCGGCCTTTTGCCTTTTTCTGGGGGTACGTACTTTTTACCACTCTCTTTTGCCTGCCCTAAGGGGAGGTGCACACTTTTTGCCACCTACATTCTTTTGGCTCTTTCATGATGTGTCTTTTTTTGTTATCTTTTTTTTAAATGACCTCCCCCTTGGGGAGGTGCAGAGCGAGTTGGTCCCCTATTACGAATTACAACCCTCTTTTCGTTCAACTGATTAAGAGAAGAAATAGGAAGTCCTACCCCTTGGACCAACTCAAATAATTATACAACCTTTTCAGTCTCCACTTGCCTCAAGTTGCCAGAGTGTATAAAAATCCTTCCCACGCATGCTCCTTGCGGAGGAGGGGATACTTCGAACCTTTTAGACTGCACTAAGGTGACCTTGGCCAATAATAAGACTGACGGGGACACAGACTATCATTAAGACTATGTGATGACGCATGAACACAAAAAACAAAATAGAAGACCAATGTAGGGGAAAAGGTGGAGGGGAAGAAATGGAAGGAGAGAGGTGGTGGATGGAAGAAAGAGTGACACAAGAAGGAGAAGGAAACTAAAGAAGAAAATGTGAAAGGAATGAAGGGTTTCCTTTTTTTTGTCGGTGTTTGAAAAAGGTTGGACACCAGGAGAGACCATCTTTTTGGATCAAAAATTTAAATAGAGATAACATGGTGTTTGATATTGGTTGGACATCAAGAGAGACACCATCTTTCTGGAAGGAGAATTTGAACAGAGTTATCTTGGTGTCTGAGACTAGTTAGACACCGAGAGAGACTCTAACTTTTTAGAAGGAGAATCTAAACAGATTTTTAGTGGTGTTTAGGATGATTGGACACAGGCGAGACACCAACTTCAGGATGTGAATCTGATCAGAAAACTAGTGAAAAATAAAAATAAGTGGCCCAATTTGAAAGAAAAATAAGATAGATACACATCCATTTGTGACTTCATGCGTCATATATGAATCAAAAACTCCCGAATTAAAGATATTCTTCACTAAGCAGTTTAGTGACAATATCTTCTTATTGATTCAAGACAAAAACATCATTCGAAATATGATCATGTAAGAATGATGTCAAATATCAATATGTTTGGGACGTGAGTGTTGATTTTTTTAAAGATAAATTCACTAGTATTACCATACACAAAAATGGAATACGAGAAACTCAACGATATACTAGTTCAAGAAAATCTGACTAAAACTATGGTCACAAGTCAATACTAAAAAGAATATCAGGATGACTGGTTATGAGGTAGAGTAACGACCTAACCATAACTCGATAGAACTTCTCATCCACCTTTTTACCTGTTGCATTTTTATCTAATTTTGTAGATATTATCATGATAGTAGAAATTGATTTTAGTTATTCAGCCAAACCTTTAAGACTTTCCTAACTTGGTGCATGTTTCTTACTTATGAAGAGTCTTTCTTTAATTTGGTTAGCTTGATCTGGAGACCTCCATCTTTTGCTTCAAGGGAGATGATTTAACTTTTGTTTCCCATCATTTGCCTTGAGCATCAATTGATATGGTACCAAGTTTCATGTAGAGCTTCAAGGCATTTCTACAAAAATAAATTTTCAAGCATTATTTTTTGGTACCCAAGCAATGTTGAGTCCAAGGGAGTTAATAGCATAAACAAGTAAAGATTTAGGCATCAATTTTATCTTTCCATTTTGAACATGCTTTTTGATGGAACAACTGATACGAGCGGATGCTCGTCGTTAAAAACACTGCGCATATAAATTCAAAAATCCGCACTCACACACGATAAAATTAAAATTTGGATATAGTGGTGAATACGAGTCGATCTCATGATTATGTTAAAATTTTAAAGTTGAAAACTTTGTATTTTGAAGAGAAAAATTATGAAATGATTTTTTTACGTTGAAATGTAAAATTGCATAACAGTAAATCTACCTAAATAAATTTAGAGGGTTTAGAGAGAAATATAGAGAGAAAGGAAGAAGAAATAGAGAGGGGAGAGAGAAAAAATGCTAGAGAGAGAAAACAACACCAATCTAATTTATTACTTAAAAATAAAATATTTACAAGATGATAAGAAAAATAAAAAATATAATTCCAAATAAATTATAACTAAATCACAAGTAAAGAAATAGGGAGAAGAAATAGTGGTGACGCGGATGAAGAAGCCGTCGTACACACCTTTGAGTCTCGGAGAAATGCCCAATCTTGGAGAAGACGACGCCGTGAGAGAGCCTTAGAGAGAGAAATTTTTGAGCGAGAGATGATTAAAAGAGAAAGGAAAAGATAGAAATAGAGAGAGGTGGGGATGAGGGGTTAATAATAATAATAATAACTATATATCTACATTAAAACCTACGTGTGTGCACGTGTAGAGCAGAGAGAGAGAGATGGACAGAAGAGAGAAAGAGAGAGGGTGAGACACGGAGGGGGGGCTGTGCGTGTAGAAGAGAGAGAGAAGGAGAGGGGTCTACGATGGAGGGCTGCTGCGAGAGAGAGAACGGCAGAGGGAGACTACGGTGCATGCATGCGGTGGAGAGGGGGAGCAAAGGAGGTGCAGCCGGATGTGCATGGGCTGTGGGCTCCGCGGCGGAGAGGAGGGCGGTGCACGCAGACAACGACGGAGCCGGTGGTGCGGTATTGCGGTGATGGGTGGGAACAGGAAGAGAGAAAGGGAAGGTGGAAGGACGGGGCCGGTGCGGCCGTGGGTGTGCAAGGCGTGAGAGGGCGAGAGTGACGGTGCGATGGAGAGAGAGAGAAGAGAGAGACCGGTGACGGGGAGGGCACCGGTGTAGAGAGGGAGAGAAGTAGTGGCCGGTGAGGGTGGACGTGTGCAAGGCAGAGAGAAGAGAGGAAGCAGGGCAACAACAGCGGCGAGGGGTCGACGCGCGCCGGCGGAGGGGGCAGTGTGTGTGAAGGGGACCTGCCGCAGCGGTGTGTGTGTGTTATAGACAGCAAGAGAGAGGGAACGAGGGACGTGGGGTATGCATGGGGGAGTTAGAGAGAGAGGGTAGGGGAAGCGGGCTCCATGATGGTGAGAGGGTGGCTACGGGAGGCCAGTGAGAGGCGAGAGAGGGAGAAGCCGCGACTGTCGCGGGCGAGCGACGTCGGCGAAGACGGAGTGGAGGCAGGGCCGCAGTAAGGGGGAGGTCGAGGCTGGGTGAGATAGAGAAGGAAGAGGAGGGAGACGCGAGGTGATGTGTGCATTGAGGAGAGTTGAGAAGGGAGAGGGCGACGAGAGGAGAGGGGAGAACGGTGAGAAAGTTGGGAGGCGACTGTGTGTGTGTGCTGTAAGAAGGGAGAGGCCAAGGGCGGTGGCTGCGGACGGTGCAGGGATGCTGTGAAGTGAAGTGGGAGAGGGAGAGATCAGTTGGACAGGGAGGAGGAAGAGGAGTAAAGGGAGTGCAGAGGTCGACGCCGGCTAGCAGGGGCTCCGGCGAAGGGACTGTGGCGTGGGAGAAGGAGATGGGAAGGTGGCCGCGGGAGTGTTCGCGGGTGTGAGAGTGTGTGCCGCGGCGGTGTGTGGAGTGCGCAGAGGGAAGGTCTGGTGCAGGGAGTGAGAGAAGATGAGAGAGGGAGAGCTTGCGGAGGTTAGCAGGCAGAGAGGGGGGTGATGGATGTGCGACGGGAGAGAAGAGAGCAGGGAGAAAGTGAGAGAGAGAGCCTAAAAAAGTCGACGTGTGTGTGTCTGCAAGAAGAAAGAGGAGAGATTGAGAGAGATCCGATGGGGAGAAAGAGAAAAAGAGAGAACGTGGGCGCGAAGAGAGATGAAGAGAGAGAGCGTGAAAGACAGAAGAGAGAGAGAGAGCCTAAAAAAAATTACGTGTGTTTATTTGCAAGAAGAAAGAAGAAGAGATTGAGAGAGATCCGACGGGGAGAAAGAGAAGAAGAGAGAATGTCCAGAAAGAGGGAGAGGGAGATGTGTTTTGTAAGATGAGGGGATGGGCCAAGAAATTTAATTTTTCATGCTCACGCCCATGCTTTTGTAAATGCTTGCCCATGCCTTTGTAAATGCTTGCCCATGTCTCCAATGTTCTTGAGTCCATGTTAATCATGTCATTGCTGTTGTCATTATCGTACCGAAAGTGTTGTTTGTGGCATAACTCCTACTGCTGTAACCTCTTGTTCACAAGGTAAAAAAAAGTATGCAAAAAATTATTCTTAGGCCCCTCAAAAATATAAATTTATATCTGGCCCCTTCAAAAATAATCATCACACAATAATTTTATCAATATTTAATTATATAATTTTTTATTTATTTAACCTTGTCTCAAGTCTCATTAATTACAGTAAAATTTTCATTTTATGTGAAACTGAGATTATCACGTAAAAATTATATAATTATCTTCGTTAAAGCTCAAAAAATGATGTGTGTGATATAAATAAGTATAACAAATAAGCACTTATCATCAACCTCTAGTAAAATGGCATTTTCTTCTATGATAATTACAAGTGGTAAAGGGAGCACTTAAAGTGGATACTTTTACAAAAGATATTTTTTATTTTTATTTTTGTGTTACTATTGTGTCCTATATCTTTTAAACATGAGTCAAAATATGTAAACATGGGTCGAAATGTGTAAACATAAGCCAAATAGGGTCAAAATATGTAAAATGAATAGTGAATTTGAAGATGAATAGTGATTTTTCAGAATGAATAGGAGCGATACTTTTCATTCTGAACAAAGACAGTTCATCTTCTCCTATGAAAATGAACATAGCCAGAGTTTTTTTTACTGACATCATCTTAGAATGGCACACCGAAGTAGGTGTCGGAGTCCCCTTTGACACACCCCCACCTGGCACAGGCAATCTACAACCTTATATAGAGAGAGTAGACAGAAAAGTGAGATATAGGAGAGAGGGGGGGAGAGGCTGCTAGATGGGTGTTTCTCGCCAACTTCGTCTTAGACAAATGTCGTCGCCCTTGCTATTTGTGAGCTTCTCGCCGGATACCACCGCCATCATCCTGTACTTTGTCATCCTCTGCAACTCACAGGAGTGAGCATAAATAGAGGGAGAGCGCACAGACAAAGGGAGAGAGAGAGAGAGAGAGGGATTAGGGAGATAGGGTGTCGGATGTCGATGGGCAGTGCAGACGATGGCAGGGATGTCGTCAGAGCACCGTTGGGGTCAACACCGATGGCATCGTATAATGTTGGCGGCCGGTGTGCCCTTGAGACACACACACACAGAGAGAGAGAGAGAGAGAGAGAGAGAGAGAGAGAGAGAGAGAGAGAGAGAGAGAGAGAGAGAGAGAGAGAGAGAGTGAGGTGTGGTGATGTGATGTGTTAGCATGGCAAAATTGCCAATGTGGCAAGAAGTAGGCATATTTTTTGAAATATTTTGGAACTTAGCATATATGAGTAAATATGTATTTAAATAATATTATTGTTGAAAATTTCTAATTGAGTAAAGAGGTGGTAATGCAAACATTTTGAAAATGTGTGTGAATTTAATAGAATTTTTTCATGTATATAAAATTTCTAAAAAGATGTGCATTCAAAAGTGAGTTGTTTTTCTCCTTTCCCTAGTTATGAAATATCTTTCTGTAGCACCTGGAAATTTAAATAGAGAATAAATAAGGATGACTATATAATATTAGTCATATGACCATTTGGAAAATAAAAATCTTGAAGGAAGTAAATAAGAATAGCTAAAATAGTTTAATGGACATTATATTAAGTGAATGAGCTTTAAAACCTATTACAATAAACATAAACCCTTAAAAGAGAAAAGCCCAACCCAATTAGAAGAAACCTTAGTCAAGTAACTGATGGGCTTTAAAGAAATCAAAAAGGGGCTTTTTGGCCTCAAAAGGGCCACGTCCAGTACACAGGGATATTTATATATATATAATTATTAACAAAAGGTTACTCCATATTACATTCGATGATGGCATGGGAGGCTTAGGGCTCTGCAGGATAAAAATAGGAAAGTGGCTGTGATTAAGAAAGGATGAGATCGATCATGGAAAACTTAAATCCCATTAGGATTATACGTAGGGAAATTTGTTTCCCACTAGGATCCATACACACAGAGGAGCTCTTCCCCTATAAGTACCCAACCCAATCGAACGTAGGAGGGTTACTACTCGTGCGTTCGAAGGTGCTGCTGCGCGCGTCAACATCCCCGTCTTCCTATTCCTCCTCCTTCAAGGGTGTGCGGGTGTTGTTGTGCGAGCTGATGCCGTTGCTACATGAAGAAGAGGACGGCTTCTCCTTCTTCTATGTCTTCTTCTTCTTCTTCCTCTTCCTGCCGTATCGACTGCATCCTCTGCTACTTCTTCCTTCTGTTCTTCGTTCGTCTTCGTCCTTTGAAACTTCATCGAGGTAGGCAATCTCCCAAGCTAAACTATAAAATAACTAGCATGCTAAATGAATAGAGCATGTAAATATTCTCATGAACCTCCCTACTACTCGTTTCCTTGGTTTTTGCACATGTACTGGGTTGTTTTTAAACTCTCTGCATGATAAGGAATTTGCAACAAGATCAGTGGTCGTTTATTGAAATTGCCCCTGGGCCTCGGACGTAGATTCTTGAATCTGCGGCTGTCTCTTAGTCGCATGTTAATATGCGCCTAAGCACTTGACGTAAATTCCTTTGGCAATTTAATAATTATCAGCATGTTTAAAAATTGATATTTATGGAACCATGCTACTAAAAATCGTGATATGCAAATGAATAATTCCCCATATTTATCTCTACAAACTCATATTTTTAGTTCCTTTAAAATCCCCATAGATTTAAAGTGACACTGTTCACCCCCTAATGAACAGTAATCGAATGAATTAAACCCCTGATGAGTCTGTAAATGCATCTAGCATATGCGAATCAGCCGGCAAGCGTGAAAAGAAACTGCGACAGGAAGCCTGTCGCCTATTTAAACTTGCGCCTGTGTAGAAAGGCACTAAATCATCTTAGAAGAAATAAAATAAAGAAATTGCGACCAGGCCCCAATCGCATATTCATAAACATGCGCCTTCATGAACATGCGCTATTTCCATGCTAAAAGAAAATAAGAAAAGAAATAGGCAACTATGACTTAGTCGCACATTACATGACATGTGCCCTCTTAAGGAGGCACCATTTCTATATTTCCTGAAAAATATTTTTTTTGGTAACGGAGAATCTAGCAGAGTGGTACGAAGAGCTGAGCGATTATTGGGCCACCCGAGTTCGAGTCTTACCCTACGCATATTGCCACTACTTTTTTTGTACCGCCGTCATAAAACCCCGGGCTCACATCCCTTGAGGATTAAATGTGAGCCGGGTAAGCCGCCCCCCCCCCCCGGGGCTCGATTTTCCTGAAAAAATGTTATTTATGCTGAAATTAATATGGGATTAGCGTCTCGCACTTAGTCGCTATTCCTGAATATATTTAAATAGGATATTTGATAATTAATGAATAGGCATCTTCTGTCAAGGCGCAGTTTCCTGACTCCAAGAATGAATGCCCTTCCAGAATGGCGCTATTTCCTAGGGAAATATAAATGTAATTACTGGAAAATCATAAATGGATGGCCAATCAGTGGGTGCCAATTTCAAAGGGCGACTACTGAATGGACGGAGATTTCTATCAGTGTTTTTCTTCGCACGTTTTCGATCCTAGACCGCTGGATCCTTTGGCACTCTCATCTCACATCCGTAGATGGAATCCCTGTTTTGTTTCTATCACCTACACACTCAACTCTTGGTGATGATTGGACCCTCCGCGGGATATTCCTTCCTTCGGACTGGTACTTTCTTCGTTGAGACCTCCATAAGTCTCCGCTAGCCTTGGATTCTCTCAAGGCAGTCGAGCGGGTTGTACCCTAAAAACCCTGGAAACCCTATTTGTCATGTCACTCTCAAGAAAACATGGCACCTGAACATCATAGAGCACTGCTTAGAGTGTTCTGTGAGAAGTCTATTTCTACTTAGAATTTGCAACCAGGCCAGCGGGCGCTAATTGAATGGGCGACCATCTGGGTGGGCGCAATTTCTTCAAGCTTGTTCTGTTCACAGAGTGGGCGACCACCCTAGTGGGCGCATATTCTGTATTTGGTGGCGAACTGAGTGAACGCCAATTACCTAGATTTCTAGATTATCATAGTTTTCGTATGGTTTATTGATATATCGTCCTTACTATAATGTTCTGTCCTTGAACTCTATGTTTCATAAAATCTACCCTAATGTTCCTACATGCTTGATCCTTGGAACTCTTTGGCCATTAATTGAAGTGGAATCGGTCTAGAACGTAAAAGGGGCTATGGGTCCAAATAATTGATACTCAATGCTAGAAAGAAAAGTGACGGGGTCCGGATCTGGTCCCATGGGCGAGGCAAAGTCCAAACGTGTGCCGGTATCATGATTGATTGGGTGTGGCATTACACCAACTAAAAGTAAGATTGATCTATGACCTTCCACAAGTGATTGTCATGCTCATTATTTGATTGTTTGAACTCCTAAATATATATGACCAATCTTATAAAGTGATAGTTACATTTATGCCCATATGGAAGCTAGTACCTTATTGAAAAGCTTGTTATTGTCTCCTCTTGAATGACTTTGCAAATATATATTGTTATGTCTACTTTCCTTTATAGTTCTTGAAATCTGTCTCTGATTCATTTATCTATCTCGTGCTGTTATAATTCTTGATTATGATACCTTGCATGATCCGCATATTCATGTTAAATTGTTAATTACTTAAAGCTAGTTTGGAGCTTAAGATATAAGACCTACTGAGCGTTCGCTCACCTAGTATTTTCTAATATTTTTCAGGTAACAATAATAGTGATAGCGATAACGATCAAGATGGGCAAGGGAACGAGTGAAGAGAGTTTCGACAAATCTAGATGAACCTCCTGGTCTTGTTGTCTTTTGTCTTATGTCGAGTCTGGTTTGAGTGTCCATTGTAATTTTCCTTTATTGAGTCTTTTATTTGGAGTCGAAAGTGTAATAAACATATATTTGAAATGAAATTATATCTTGCTCAATTATATCTTGTCTTATGGCTATGCTCTGCTTGACACGACTGTTTAACTACCACGTTCCGAGCAACGACACATTCCGCTGCTAACGGTTCGGGGCGTGACACTTTCAGTCAAACCATTAAAGATATACAAATAAAAAAATAACTTGAAATCACCACCACAATAGCAAGTAGGGTTTGACAGATCGGTCGTAACTGTTTGGTATTATTGTGTACTGACGTGAAAGAAGACCTTTGATATATAAATATATAAATAAATAGAAATATATATATATATATGTCAAATCTTGATAGCCAGCATAACCGGTTGGTATGATCTGGTACGTGCGGTCTGCAGCGTACCATATCAATTTGTCAAATCTTGATAGCCAGCATAACCTGGCCAAAAGTTAGTCTTTTTAAACTCGTTTTATCAGGTAACAAGATAAATGCATTGATGATTGAGCACCCAAAGGAACTCTTACAATTGCTCAAAGCAAAGATAAGACACAAAAATATTGCTCTCCTTTCTTCAAAGAGATTCTAGTTATCACTCTTAACCATTTGTCATTATGTTTATTTTTAAGTCCCCAAAATTATATATTTGTTTAGTAGAAACCCTTCTCAAGGAACCTTTTGGAAATCTTGAAAAGTTTATTTTTGTTAAGATGTATTAAATAATTAAAAATAGTGAGATTTCACAAATGAATGTCAATATTAGAGGAGCTAATATCCAATATGATGGGTATTAGGAAGTAAATTTAAACATTTTGAAGGGTGAGCTGTCACTTTATTAGAAAGTATAAATGATATATATATATATATATATATATATATAGGAGGGAAAAACAAGCCAGGCCAGCATGGCCTAGTAACGCCAGGCCTATTGCGGCTCAAAGTAGCTCGGCCCATAGTGGCCCTCTCCGACTGACCAGTAGCCTCAAAGTGTGGCCCAGTTGAAGCCCATCAAAGGCCCGGTTAGCTCACGGGTGAATCTCCGCATTTGTGTATTTCGAACATCGTAAAACCTGCCAACGTATGAACGTTGGCTCCGCCATCATGGGACTTACCCCGATGAGCAGCGAGTCGCGCCCACGCTGCCGAGATACCCGCCATGTCCCCAGAGAGCAAGTGAATGGGCAGTGGAAGATCCCCACGATCAAGCAGGACACCACACCACTAACCAAGCCATCGCTAAGTCAAGAAAGGGATGACATCTCAGCAACAGTTATAAGTAGGCCCCCAGATGGACCTACAGGGGGAGAGATAGAAAGACACAGAGAAATACACAAAGAGGACACACAAACAGATGAATACACAGAGAAAGAGACTCCAACGGCATAGAAGGCAGACCATATAGAGAGGGAAGATTGAGAGTTCACCATTTGGTTCTCCCTAGCTCTATCTCCAAGCACTCTCCATCTCTCCGAGCACTTTCCACATTGCTGAGCAACATTGCGTCTACTCCAGGCTCCTTTCTTCCTCTTACTCTAGCCTTCTCTCGATTCTCTCACTCACTACTGACTTAAGCATCAGAAAGTTATCTCCTGAAAGTGAGGGATAACTCCTAAAGCTCCGTCTGACGCTCGATCTAGTGGTTGTAGGTTTTCTCATAGCGGTCAGTTGTTCTTCCCCATCAAACAAATCTGAAAGGTGTAGTAGGAGATGAATGGGACACTTTTTAGCATCTACACTTTTTGGCACCGTCTATGGGAACAAACAAAAAGTGATGGCACCCTGTGAAAACTACCTCAACACTAGCAACCACCGGGGGGCCCTGGGCTCCCGACGGGCTTCTCAAGAAGCATCTTCCTCCTCCCACCCGTCTTACAACACTGCTCCACAGGTTCCCACTGCAAACGAGTTGGCGGAGATGTGTCGTTAGATATAGGCATTAACAGAGGCGTACCAAGGCCTCCTCAACCGGTAGGCGGGGTAGGAGCGATCCCCAACCGTACTTCCCCATAATCGAGGTGCACATATGATGGTAGAGTCACGCGAAGTATGAGAACCCTCACTTCTCTCTACCGCACACTCCCGTCACTTGCGCAGTCAACCTTCCCGGCGTCCTGCCAGCCCGTTGCACTCTAACCCTGAGATAGTGCAGTGATTATGACGCTACAAGGAGGTCGAGCGTGAGCTTGAAGGCAAGGTCCACTACCTAGACGATATCGTCCAAGAGGCACGGACCAAGTGGCTGATTGATGACCACTCCGACTTCTACATGCCCTTCTCCTAGGAGATCAAGGAGGCGTCAATGCCCCCAAAGTTTCAACGGTCGACATTTACCCTATACGATGGCACCACCGACCCTGCCAATCATATCCACAGCTTCAAGTCCAACCTGGTGTTTCACTAGGCCTCAGACATTGTTAAGTGTTTGGCATTTGTCACCACCCTGCGGAAGAACGCTCAGACATGGTTCAAGTCACTCCCCGCTGGGACTATTGCCTCCTTCCCACAGTTAAACAAGATGTTCAAGGAAAACTTCCTTGGCTACAAGAAGGAGGACAGATCCACCGTGAGCCTCCTTGCCATAAAGCAGGGTGTGGGACTTCATTGCCCACTTTCATAAAGAGGCTCTCTGCATTCCTTTCCTGGACATCAGCATCACCACGATAGTGCTGACGCAAGGCACCCGGGATGCCATCCTCTAAAGGATACTTGGAGTGGAGTCCCCAATAACGTTGATGGGGCTCCTCGACTTGGATCATAAACATACCAGCTGTGAGGAGAACAATGTTGTGTTGGGTCGAGTGGCTGGGGTCGGTCAGCCCGACCTCAAGCGATTGGCCGATTTCCCATGAGGGGAAAGAAGTAAGCGCGAGCACCGAGATCGAGAGCGCCACAACAAGAGTGGGTTAAAGGAGAAAGGCCTTTATAGGCATTACACTCCGCTGTTAACCCCACCCGAGCAGATCCTCATAGAGATCCATGAGAAGCCCTACTTCCGTTGGCCTTCGAAGATGAAGTCTGATTAAGAACAAGGAGTCGAAAGAGGTAATGTCGTTTCCATGCCGATCATGTCCAGGACACCACCGACTGTGTCCAACTCAAGGATACCATTGAGGATCTGGTCCACCGAGGGCTCCTAGACAAGCTTATTGCCAAGGTCACCGAGAGACGATAGCATAAGGCTAGAATGCCACCCCCATTGATAACCGACCCAACAGAAAAGAGATCATCATGATCTCTGGAGGGCCGACATCGAGAGGGGATAGCTCTAGTAAGCGTTGAGCATACGCCTCTCGAGTCAACCAAGTGGACCGTGACGACGTGAGCCACCGCGACTTAACTACTCAGACACCTACTTGGGACTGCCTTAAAGAGCCCATCATCTTTTCAGACAAAGATCTGGCAGGCATGACCACTCCACATTCTGACGCTCTATTAGTCTCCACGACTATCAACCAATGTACAATGCATTGTATTCCTCATAGATAATGGAAGTGGTTTGGATGTCATTTCTTATGATTGTCTTGCTTTAATGGGTGTGGACCTCTCCTGCATTGCACCGTTACGCATGTCGTTGTTTGGATTCTCCAGCTCTACGATCTATCCTGAGTGGTGGATCTCCCTTCAAATCACTTTTGGAACGGCCCTAAAAGATGTGACCTTTGTGGCCGACTTCACGGTAGTATGAGGCATGACCCACTACAAGCCATTATTGGTTGGGGAATTTTGGTCATTTTGAAAGAGGAATGGCGTTGCCTTCGCGCACGTCTGCACATTCGAACGACTATCCTCCTGCATGGCCAACAGAGCGAACGCCAGCAGTGGCGACCCCTCTCCCTGCGCCTCTCCTCCGCCGTTCTCCACCTGCTCCGCTGCACACCCATGCGAAGCAACGATGCCAGCCACACCGTTGACAGCAAAGCAGCAGCAGCACCGCACAATCGACAACGAAGCAGCAACAGGGATGGCAGTGGTCGGGACAACAGAAAACAAGAAGCTAAAGTTCTCCACCTTAAGTAGCTTCTCTCATCGTTCCATCAGAAGCTAAAGTTCCCCACCTCCCACAGAGTGGGGGAAGTTCGAGGAGACCAGGGAGAATTTTGACTATGCTACTTGATCTCCACTAAGGAGAGAAAGGTAGAGGATGCCCCTCTAGAGAAGAAGCCCAGGCTGGATGTGCCCGAACCCAGTGAGAGGACACTAGCAGAAGACCTCTTCCTCATCCAAGTGGGCGAGAGCCCGAACCACACCCTGCAGATTGGCTCGCTACTATCTGAGCATGAGAAGGAGACTTACCGGTGCTTCTTGGAGGTGAACTAGGATTTGTTCACCTAGTCCGAGGATGAGCTCTTGTGGACACTAAAAAGAAAGGAGAGAAAAGAAAGAGAAAAGAAAAGAAGAGATGAGAATGGGCCAAATGAAAAGGCCCAAATAAAAAAAAGAAATAAGAACAAGAATGGGCCAAATGTAAGAGGCCCAAACGAAAAAGGAGAAGGGAAAAGGGAAGGGGCATATGCGCAAATAGAAGAAAGCATGGGGGCAAAGAAAAAAAAGAAGGATTTTTTTTTAAAAAAATGGAAATAAGAGGAAAATCGCGGCACTGTACCCCTGTGTCACGCCCTCTCCGTCCGTGTGTTTCTCTTCCCCCGCCCATGCAAGCATTAATGGTGTTGCCTTTGCGCACGTCTGCACGTTCGAATGACTATCATCCTGCGTGGCCAACAGAGCGAACGCCAGCAGCAGCGACCCCTCTCCCTGCGCCTCTCCTCGACCTGCTCCACCGTGCACCTATGCGAAGCAACGACACCAGCCACGCCGTTGACAGCAAAGCAGCAGCAACGACAGCATCAGCACCACACGATCGACAATGCAACAACAACAGGGATGGCAGCAGCCGGGATAGTAGAAAACAAGAAACCAAAAAAATGTGAGGGCTTCCCTCCAAAATAGGGGCTTCAATCCCCTATAAAAGGTCACCCCGGTGAAGCTTGAAGACCCCTTGGAAACCTTGAGAAAAAAGGGTCTCTTGGGAAGTCTCGAAGAAATCCCTTTAGGTCCTTCCGAGAAGCATCCTTGAAGAGCCTCCGAGCTACTACTGTAAAAGAGAGAACGAGTGAGTGAAAGGGTGGTTTTCCTTTGAATTTTCTTCCCTTTCCCTTTTTTCTTTCTCTATGATTTGTGAGGCTTCATATAGCCTGGATGTAGATACTCATGTTTAGAAATGAAAGAGATACGAGGCCCTTAGCCCTGATGTTTATTTTTTACGAACTGCGATCTTCTCCTCCAATGCCATAATGTATGGTTTCTGCTTGCTCCTCCCTGTTCTTCTAGGAGATAGGGGATTTTCCTTTTAATTCCAATCATGATATCTATACAATGATGTTTACATCGATTCGGTGGCCACCGACCCGGGGTTTATCCAAGCCCAGGGATATGACTCCGAGGTCCCCAACCGCCGGGAGTCTCTTTCGTGGCTTCACCTTTCATTTTATAACGATTATGTTTCCTTCTCAAAAGCCCGCTTTGGGATTTGGACCTATTTCATGGCCATGATGCCAAAGGGGTGAGAAATATGGGATTTAATCTCAATTCAGTCATCTTTCTTCGCGAACTTCGACTCTCGGAGTGTTGATCGTTCTCCAATCTCCAGGGACTCGCCTCCTTATAGCGTGGTCCCCGGATGATCCCTTAAAGAGAGTGAATATGGATGGCCATGTAATGTGGCGATACTCTAAAACCACATCTCGGGATCGGGATCGTGGCGTCCCTCGGGTCATTGAAACCCCTCGTAGGCTAGCCCTCGGGATGTCCACGTCTGGTTCGGATTATAGGATGTTGCCACTTTCGTGTCCATCCTTGGGTGTTGTCGCTTTCGTGCGCACCCTTCTCATTTTGGGGCCGTCTCGGAGTTCTTTACCCGTGGACACGTACCCAATTAAACCCCCCCAAATGCTCCGGGTCTAGGGGAGGTGTTGTCGAATTTTGCCAGGCAATTTGAGGATCAACGACAAATGAAGAACGATGGCAAGTGGATTGAATCCAAGGGCATCATGAACTTATCACTGAACAACAAAAGAAACAATGTGAACTAATATGTGACAAGCACAAAGGAATATGGTGAATTCTGAAAATTGCTACGGGTGAGAATGAATAAGATAAAAAAATGACGATGAATTAAAGAATGAAAAGAAATAATAGGAATGAGCTCCTAAGATCTAGTCAATAAGCTTCTACATAAGTATTTGTTTGCATTTTTGCATGATCATCCATGGGCAGTTGATGCTCCTCCAAAAAAAAACCACATATTTCAGAACTGGCCCCCGGGTGGGTCGACCCCTCCTTGGGGCAATTCTGTTTGGGGCCACCCTTGTGCAGAAGTCTGCACAGGGGTCGACCCCTGATCCAAAGGCGTCGACCCCCCCCCCCCCCCCTTCTTTGAGGCCATTTCTACCATATATAAGAAAAAAGAGAAAGAAAGAGAAAAATGAATCAACAAATCGCATGAGCACTTGCATGATAGTCTCTCCTTGAGAATTCAAAACATATTTCATGGCCATGTTAAGTTCACCAAGTTTTCATGAAATGATCAATGTTGCATGTGTTCACTGAATTTGCATGAACCCGGGCGAGTTTACCCTTCTACTCATTATTCAAATACATGCATGGCTTTTCTCTTACACATGTGTTGATTCATGATTTCAGATAGGATTGCATGAACATTCTATTTTCAATTGCTTGCTTTCCATGACTCTCTCAGTATATCAAATGGTGGGCGATGGAAACCCAGTTTATGTCCGGGTGAAATCCTCAAGATACGTGAGTAAAACACTCTGCCTTGTATTGAGGAGTACTCTACATAAACGCATGATCAAACCCTTGCATGCTGAGTATAGGGACTTACGAAGTCATATCCCCGCATGATTTTATGCCATAAGTTCCATGGTGCATGAACCATACATTGATTCCTATTTATTCTTTTGTCATGTGTCGTGTTTTCAAGCAGAAATGACGAACGCTAGGTTTCTGGCCTGGGGCAAGTCGACTTGCCCAGGCTCCAAGTCGACTTGCCCCCTCCCTGGGCGCAGCCCAGCTCCTTCCTCTTCTGGCACAGGGATCCCCCCTGCCAACTCTTCTCTAAAAAAGAAAACCATCAAACAAGTGATAGTCATAAAAATCATAAAAATGATAAATAATGAAATCTAATAATAATATAATAATGATAATAACGATAACAAAGAAAACCAATGGAACAAAAGATGAATGAAAATGAAACTGAATTTCGATGAAACCCAAAAAAGAAGAAGAAGAAAAGAACTGAAACTACTTTCGCTGCTCGCGACTGAGTTAACGCAACGTTTGGCTGCATCAACCCAGCGGCAGGCCTCCCTACCTTGGGATGTTCGGTCGATCGAACCGAATTTTTGGTCGACCGAACCCCCCATTTCAACCAAAAAAAAGGGGAAACAACAACCACAAAAGGACCAAAAAAGGTAATAACAAAGAAGGGGGAAGATAAATCATGTGATGATAAGAGTGATAAAAAGAATATAAATATATATATATATATAATAACAATGATAATGAACATGAAAATAAAATGCCACAAAAAAAACCAATAACAAAGAGAATGAACTTAAATGCCCTCGTTAATAAATTAACGGCGTTTGATCCAGAACTCCTCACCTCCTTAGACCCGGCATGAAGGAGATATCAGCGATGCCCAGCAAGCCGCACCTGGCCCTCAGGACCACCCCAATATGGCCATGGCACGACCTTGACCCGGGCCAATAAACTGCTGAATTTGAACCGTTTTGACCGAGATTTAAATGAATCCCTCCACTTATTCGGATATCAAACTTGCCGTGCCTCGGCAGACATTGGGGCCTTCCCCGATTTTCTTTATCGTTTAAACATCAATTTTGCCGTATCCCGACATACACATGTCCCGACGTTACACTCGTCCTTCTGATGTTTTCGACACAGACTTGTATCCAAATATGAAATGGTCAATATATGACCGACATGATTTGTATCCCATCTTGCACCCTGATATAGGGGATTTTAATGCTCTTTAACATATCCTTCGCTCACTCCATGAAAATTGATTTTCAGGCCATAAGGCCCCTTTTCTCGGTGATCAATCACGGGTTTTTCCCTCTCCGATGTAATTAATGTTGTGGCCTTTACGGCGCGGTGGGTTTTAGTCCCGACATGTAATCTACTGTTGTTTGATCGATCAGACGGCGTGCACCTGTGGCTTCTTCGAAGCCCGAATAAATTGTCACTTTGTGACTGGCACGCCCACGCACTAAATAAACGAATAAACAAATAAACAAACTGAATAAACAAATGAACAAACGAATAGATAAAAAGTGATCCCAAAAGTGCATCCACAAGTTGGCACGCCCGGTGGGACTTTGCTTCCCTTCATCTCTTCGCCGGGATTAGAGGCCCTACGGCCTCCTCTTGAAATTCTAATCGTTTAACTTGCAATTACAGGTCACACTTTGACGATTACGATGGCTGTCACTTTTAGACCACTAGTTGTTGCAAGCCACGCCAGGGACGGCTACCTGGCGGTTCCTGTATGGTTCGGGAGCTTTCCTCTCGTGGTGGGCTTCCCCAATTTCTTGGGAGTAGCCTTTGTCAACTTGCTGGAGACCGAGGGAGCTGAGCCGGCTGAAGCCAACATCCCCGCCATGGGGACTTCTACCATCGAACCTGCTGCTACCGGGTCACCGGCAATTACTACTGACCACGCGGTGGTCAGGACCGTAGGCTGTCTTGTCCACCATGTCCGTTTCGACGTATGTTCCACTAGCAAGAAGTCGGCATCCCACCGAAGAAGGAGCCAAAGAAATGTTGATGCTGCCACCGTCAGGAGTCGGGTCTCCAACACCGACAAATCGATTCTGATCGGAGGCATCAGAATTTACTAGAATGGCCGCAGTGCCAAAGCGATCCCTGAGCAGATCATACCAAATGTCCCTGTTCACAATTCATTTCAAGCACTAGGGAGGATGGGGAAGAAGAATGCTGGAACAGCCCGTCGGCCAAAGTGATGCGGGACGGACACGCGACTCGACTCCAATTGAAATGCGATCCTTGGACTCTATGCAAACTCGCGATCGTCCCTTAGTGAGGGAAGCGTCGAACGTGCACGGTTGAAAAACCGGCAGTGAGCTAGGGTGGTCGGCTCTCTTTTCATGTCCAGATCGGGTCACAGGACGGTATCTCTCTCTCGCTCGCAGTAATGAATAATAATAAATAGCGAGCTAAGTTACCCTATCATGCTCTCTAGCAGCGGCATATAAAGCATATACGAACTAAGCAAAGTGCCGAGTAAGGAGCGAACACGATACCTCCACGCTCTCGGCGTGGGGAAGACGACCCCCGCCGAACTGATACTCCCGGAACAATTATTACACAAATATTACAGCAATGAATATGAGTGCCCACTCCACGTAGGGAGGTAAAGGGCGACACAATGGGACACGGGAGTAGCGGGTTCGGGTTGACGGGCAGCTTCTTGTGGAGCTTCGGCGGCACGCGTACTCACGACCGTGGGATCCACGTGCTGGTCAGTGGGGCCGCGTGGGACCGGAGTGGCACCACTGTGGTGGGGACGCCCGGAGGGGCGCTCCCTAGGAAGGCGGCGCGTTGATTCGCCGCCGGAGGTCGGGCGGCTCCGTTCTTCACTCGTCGGAGTTGCTGCCCACAGATCTGAACTGCTGTTTCAGACACGCGCATCCCGATGAAATCTACTGCTGCGGTCACTCCCGACGTCGGATCGACGCACAAGAGGTACCGATGGAAAGCTGAGTTGAAATCCTTCGATCTATGGCCAGAGAAATAAATTTGAATTTCCTGTTGATGGCCTTTGTTGAATTTTCAAGCTACTGACTCATAGGATCTAAAAACTCAGGGCAGATTTGAGTTTTCCTGAGAGTTGGCATTGACTGTGATGTAGAACTTCAATTCAGCCTTTGAGCCCTTCATGAAAGTTGTAGAGGCCGAAGAGAGGAAAACGAGGATATATCTTATGCAAGGTTTGGTGGAAGTTTTAATTTTTTTGTTGATTTTATACTGACTCGGGGTCGGATCTGGACAGCAGAGACAGAACTGAATTTGGGGAAAATACACAATTTCTAAAAATAGGTAGAGGGTTTTGAAATTCGACGAAAATTTGTGGAGGATGGGGATGGTAAACAGAACCTCTAATAAATTTGGGGATTCCAACAAAAATCAAAAAGGGGGTCGAAAGGGAGAAGAATGAAGTTTCTACTACACATATCTGAAAAGGGACAGATCAGGAAGACAGAAAGACACGAAAATGGAAAAATATAAAAATAAGGTGAAATGACGGGATAATGTTACTGGAGATTGGGATCAAGTGGGGAACCAACCTTGAAAATCTAAACTCTAGATGATGTCGGAGTTGGGAGTTAAAAATCTCGGAGTGAACCTCTGTCTAGCATTACAGAACCTTGGACAGCACTTCGGAAGCGGTTTCACGGCGGCTCGATGGCGGCACGAACGACGGCGGTGGCACCAGAGATGAATCTAGAGATAGAGGGGCTAAGAAAGAAGGGGTCTACAGCCTGAAACGTAGAGGGAGGAAGGAGGAACCAGAGGGAGAGAGGTAGGGGGCACAGTTGCTTCAAGCAATTCAACAAAATTTTCTTCTCATTAATTCACACAAAATGAAAATTACATGACATATATAGTTCTACATTAATGACCCAAATGACCCCAGATCTAGGGTTAGAGGAGGGGTATTCAAGGGAGTGGAAATGGGTCAAAAAAACACACAATAAAAAAATGAATATAAAGGGGAGTTCGCCCCCCTCCTTGAGAGTCCAAATTGGACTTGATTTCCTTTTTTTAATTCATGGTCCAAGTCCACATTTGGACCATGGACCAGCCCCCATGGGCCCTGGAGTCCATGTGGACCAATAAGAGGGAGGGAGGGGGCCCCTGCTGGACTTACATGCACTTTTGCAAAGAAACCCAATGGCCTTTTGCAAATAAACCCACGAAGACCTACAATTGTGTACCCATATATCACAAGGGTATACGTACAAATATAAAAGGACATAAATGTAAACAAAATGTGAGCGACCTTGCTTCGATGTCCCCATCAATTCTCCCGGGTGAGAAGAACTCGGCCCCGTTGAGTAATGGGGTGACTGCTCGAGTAGCTCCGGCGGATCCGTCACCGTACCAAGTAGCGCGGGTACGCTCCACTCCAAGTGATCGTCACCTACTCATTCCGTATATACTCGATATGCACAAGCTGCCGTGGGAATGAGGCTAGTGGTGGAACACTCCGACGTGGGGTCACTCTCAAGGGGAGGAGGCGGCTCGAAGACTCACTAGGAATCACCGCTGGGTCCCTATAGGTGACTAGATCCGGGGCATAGATGTAGAGCTGATCCCATACTCGCCTCTCACTCATACGGGAGTGATATCAACAAGCTTGCACAAGACACATGCAGACTCACCATGTACTAACACACGTATGCAAACCACACAAACAAGCCACACAAAGAAGAAACAAACTGACTCATGCATTACCCTAGACTTAAGGTGGTGACATCACCCACCAGGTGGCCATCATCCAAGTGCCGCATCCTGGGTGTCGGTAGGCTCCTCCAGACTTTCGTACTCATCAGCTAGTTTCGGGTCGGTCTCGTAGCTGACAGTCACAAGCCCAGAAGGCGAGGCTTCTCCTACCCCTAGGGCTAGAGTGGCACGAGAGGGGCATTGGTTGGCGACGTGGCCAAACCCATGACAGTGGAAACACTGTAGTCGAGACCTACTACTCTCTCCGAGAAGAGGGCCCTTACCCTTATCCTCCCGACGGGCAGGGGGTATAGGCAACATGGGTGGAGCTGTAGGTGCCGTGGGCAATAGGGGTGGGGGTGCCGGTGCCAGAGGATGGGCAATGGGTGCCGGGGGCCGAGCAACGGGTGCCGATGGTTGGGATGGAGGTAGATCCCGTGGCGGGGGAGGACAAGGTCTAGGAGCGAAGTGCTCCTGACGGGCGGGCTCGTGAGGTCGCGTCATGGGACCCCTCGGGTATGGGCCTAAGGAGCTACGTGACTCGGCACAACGGAGAGGAACGGGGCCCAACCGTTGGATAGAATCGAACTCTCCCTCGAATTGCTCCATCTCGAGAGCAACTTGGCACGCATCTTCTAACTTGTCCACCTTGCGGCGGAAAAGCTCATATCGTAAGTGCGGTCGTAGACCACGCCGAAATCAGGAGACAGCAAGAGAATCCTCCTCCGTGGCATCACATCGCAAATAGTATTCATCAACTCAGTGATGTACTCGGAGACGGACCGATCTCCTTGGGTAAGACTCTGCCACCTGTCTATGAGACACTGGCGGTAAGTGGCAGGGAGGTACTTCTTCCTAAGTTTGGACCTCATCTCTTCCCACGTTTCTACCTGGGGTTCATGACGGTGAACTAGCATGTTCTCCATGTTTCTCCAAAAGGTTTGACCTTGCCCTACCAATTTCATCTTAGCAAACTTGACCTTCCGTTGGTCCGACATCTCAAACCACTAAAAATATCGGTCCATACCGGCTTCCCAATCAAGATATACCCTTGGGTCTAAGGACCCATCAAAAGTGGGAGGGTCGGCACGAACGGTCCTGAGGGCCCGCTCATCCTCATCACGATTCCGTTGTTGAACATGACGGTCACGTCCATATCCCCTATTTTCATCCTCGGACTCATAGTCTAGCACCTCGGGGAATTGACGCCTCCTAACATCTATCCCTTGAACCCTTGGGACAGCAGGTTTCTGAACCGGTTCCCGTTGACCATGTGTAGGTAGGGGGGTGCCTCAACTGGGGCTCTCGGGGGTGCATCGGCTGGGGCTCCCTCTAATGTGGCAACTCTCCCTACTAGGCCCTGAACGGACTGGTCCGACTCGACGGCCTTATCCTCTAAGACCTTCATCCTTTCTTCCAGACGGGTTCCTAAGCCATTCATCCATGTACTCAACCCGTCCATCCGATCTACCTGTGTAGTCAACGCATCCATGCGTGTACCCAACCCATCCATACGTGTAGTCAACCCTTGCATTTGCCCCATAAGGGTTTGGAACATTTCGGCCACCGATGACGCATCGAGACTAGGGGCTCGGGGATCCGCCATAGGTGGTGGTGGGGTGAGTACTGTGTACCTCTACGAGTGGGCATGCAAAGACACACGGAGACCCCGACTAATGCAAACACGGACTAAAGCAAAGATGATGCACCTATACTTAACCAAGACTCGGTACGTGGCAGAGTTAATCGATCCGAAGATCACTCGCGCAAGTGTGCGGCCTTCCTGATAGGCGTAGCCTAACGTTCGAACAACACCTTTTGATATACCGATTAATGGGATGCAAGTGCAACCTAGACCGACTTAATGACTAGACATAAATGACACTTTTTTTTAATTTTGGACACCCTAGACTCAAGCTCGCTCTGATACCAAACTGATGCGGGACGGACACACGACTCGACTCCAATTGAAATGCGATCCTTGGACTCTATGCAAACTCGCGATCGTCCCTTAGCGAGGGAAGCGTCGGACGTGCACGGTTGAAAAATCGGCAGTGAGCTAGGGTGGTCGGCTCTCTTTTCGTGCCCGGATCGGGTCACGGGATGGTATCTCTCTCTCGCTCGCAGCAGTGATTAACAATAAATAGCGAGCTAAGTTACCCTATCATGCTCTCTAGCAGCGGCATATAAAGCATATACGAACTAAGCAAAGTGCCGAGTAAGGAGCGAACACGATACCTCCACGCTCTCGGCGTGGGGAAGACGACCCCGGCCGAACTGATACTCCCGGAACAATTATTACACAAATATTACAGCAATGAATATGAGTGCCCACTCCACGCAGGGAGGTAAAGGGCGACACAATGGGACCCGGGAGTAGCGGGTTCGGGTTGACGGGCAGCTTCTTGTGGAGCTTCGGCGGCACGCGTACTCACGACCGTGGGATCCACGTGCTGGTCAGTGGGGCCGCATGGGACCTGGGTGGCACCACTGTGGTGGGGACGCCCGGAGGGGCGCTCCCTGGGAAGGCGGCGCGCTGATTCGCCGGCCGGAGGTAGGGCGGCTCCGTTCTTCACTCGTCGGAGTTGCTGCCCACGGATCTGAACTGCTACTTCAGACCCGCGCGTCCCGACAAAATCCACTGCTGCGGTCACTCCCGACGTCGGATTGATGCACAAGAGGTACCGATGGAAAGCTGACTTGAAATCCTTCGATCTATAGCTAGAGAAATAAATTTGAATTTCCCGTTGATGGTCTTTGTCGAATTTTCAAGCTGCTAACTCACAGGATCTGAAAACTCAGGGCAGATTTGAGTTTTCCTGAGAGTTGGCATTGACCGTGATGTAGACCTTCGCTCCAGCCTTTGAGCCCTTCATGAAAGTTGTAGAGGCCGAAGAGAGGAAAACGTGGATATATCTTATGCAAGGTTTAGTGGAAGGTTCAATTTTTTTGTGGATTTTATACTAACTCGGGGTCGGATCTGGACAGTAGAGACAGAACTGAATTTGGGGAAAATACACAATTTCTAAAAATAGGTAGAGGGTGTTGGAAATTCGACGAAAATTTGTAGAGGATGGGGATGGTGGACAGAACCTCAAATAAATTTGGGGATTCCAAAAAAAATCAAAAAGTGGGTCGAAGGGGGGAAGAACTAAGCTTATGCTACACAGATCTGAAAAGGGACAGATCAGGAAGACAGAAAGACACTAAAATGGAAAAATATAAAAATAAGGTGAAATGACGGGATAATGTTACTGGAGGTTGGGGATCAAGTGGGGAACCGACCCTGAAAATCTCAACTCCAGATGATGTCGGAGTTGGGAGTTAAAAATCCCGGAGTGAACCTCTGTCTAGCAGAACAGAACCTTGGACAGCACTTCGGAAGCGGTTTCGTGGCGGCTCGATGGCGGCACGAACGGCGGCGGCGGCACCAGAGATGAATCTAGAGATAGAGGGGCTAAGAAAGAAGGGGTCTACACCTTGAAATGCAGAGGGAGGAAAGAGAAACCAGAGGGAGAGAGGTAGGGGGCGCAGGTTGCTTCAAGCAATTCAACAAAATTTTCTTCTCATTAATTCACACAAAACGAAAATTACATGGCATATATAGTTCTACATTAATGACCCAAATGACCCCAGATCTAGGGTTAGAGGAGGGGTATTCAAGGGAGTGGAAATGGGTCAAAAAAACACACAATAAAAAATGAATATAAAGGGGAGTTCGCCCCCCTCCTTGAGAGTCCAAATTGGACTTGATTTCCTTTTTTTAATTCATGGTCCATGTCCAAATTTGGACCATGGACTAGCCCCCATGGGCCCTGGAGTCCATGTGGACCAATAAGAGGGAGGGAGGGGGCCCCTGCTGGACCTACATGCACTTTTGCAAAGAAACCCAATGGCCTTTTGCAAATAAACCCACTAAGACCTACAATTGTGTACCCATATATCACAAGGGTATACATACAAATATAAAAGGACATAAATGTAAACAAAATGTGAGCACCCTTGCTTCGATGTCCCCATCACAAAGAATGAGATGGCCCCAAGGCCAGTTAAAACCAAACAAGTCTGGGTGCCCAAGCCAGCTCGGGTCCCACTGACAACTCAGCTGGGACATGTCAGGGTTGATAGGCCTAGGAAGGAAGAGAGGGAAAGAGAGAAGAGGAATGGGATGCCAGCAGGGGCATCTCACAAGCCACCTGTCCAAGCCTACATGTGACAGGCGAATGCTTCTTTACATGTTGAGAATCATGGCTGGATTGCCAGGAGGGGTCAGCCCGCCTATGGGCCCCCAACACAAGCAAGGGTACCACCACCCGCGGTTTACCCTGATTATGAACAAGAAGACATCACCCAGGCCATGCACAGATATCGCCGTGGCCTCGAGAACACCTCCCTTTGGAGGCAGCGACTGCTACATGCCATCACTGCTGCTGAAGAGGGTCGAGGATATTCAACCGACCCGGATGAAATAGAAGATGCAGAATCGAGGTGCTATGGGCCTCCCCGCCATGAGAAGCCTACGCCGAGAGTTTCGGTGTTTGAAAGATTCTCCTTCCCCAGTCAGCCGACTAGGCGGGTGAAGAGGAGAAATAGAAGCATGCAAATGAATACTTGTCATATGGCCGGGATGGCCAGCCGTTATGGGGCTTTGCCTATGGAGCCCAAAGAAGTCACCAAGATTGTCGAGAGGCCGTGCCCTCTCACAAGAAGAAGGAAGGCCGCGAGCGAGGCCGTGCAGACCCTCGCCGAAACAACAAATCCATAAGAGACTATGGTAGCTTTGACTGCTAATGTAATTACAACTGAAGATGATAATGGGGTGCCATCCACCTCATCTGAAGAAACACCAGCCGAGGATAGGGGTAGCCTCCCCGGCCCCTCTATCAATGATGCGGCTTTGCTGATGTTGCTGCAAAGAAATCAGCAGAAATTTGAAGCATTAAAGAAGCAACTGAGCGAGAGGGATGCCCACACCTCCACGCCCAGACAAGCTGAAATCCCCATTCGGACATCAGGGGGCAGCAGCCAGGCATTTGAGGCCTTGCCGCAAGCCATTGTTGCACAGCGTGCCGACGCCCAATTATGCTGGGGGCATCCCTCCCCCACAACAACAACTACGGCTGCATCGCAGCCCTCAGTCTTCCAATTCCAAGGGGCCCCTACCATGCCTCATGTGGTCGTGTTGACAACGCCGCACATGCAACAAGCTCACTTCTACCCAAGCCCGGTTGATTCGGCGATAATGAACAAGCTCATGGTAGAGCGGATGATAGAAATGAAGCTGGTGAAAAGGAGCGATGGTGACTCCACCTCCCATGATGTTTATAGGGTTCCATACCCTCCTCATCCTGCTGCCAAGAGGCTGCCCCCCAACATTACTAACCCTCCAAAATTTGAAAAGTTCAATGGGCAAGGGTCTCCTAGAGAGCATATTGCCTACTATATCAATGTAATGGGAAACTTGGCTACTGACGAGTCATATCTACTCAAATTCTTTGGGTCCACACTAACGGGGCTTGCCTTCGAGTGATACTCAAGCTTGCAGATTGGCCTGACATGCAAAGAAACTTCAAAGAAAGCTTCCACATCGCTGAGAGGGATGTGACAGTGGCTAAATTGTATGCAACTAGGCAAAGGAACGACGAGTCCACCCTGGAATATATCAAAAGATGGAGGAACCTCAGTATGAGGTGTAGGCGTTCGCCGCATCAGGAGGATGTCATCCAAATATGCAAGCAGAACTTGAAGAGAGAGGTGCTGGAAAGAATGATAGGCACCAAAATTGAGTCGTTTGATCGACTGAACAACGTTGTAGCGGAAATTGAGTCATTTCTCTCAAAATATTCTTCCACTCCCACCACTTAAGAACAGAAGGCCATGGAAGTTGACAAACGACCGGCGTCTCAAGAAATGCACACAGTCTACTTCAAAGCCTTTGAGCAGCAGAAAGAAAAAGACAAAGAGGTGCTTGAGCCTCTCCCGTACAAGCCCGCCGATCGACGAGAAGGCCCTTCCGTACGAGATAAAATGAAGAAGCTATACTCGCTCGCTCGAGATAAAACTCGAGTCTTATTCGAATGGGCTACAAAATACAACAAGATCACTCTCCTAGAGCCGAAGAGGTCGGGTGATCTCAGAAGAAAAGATGACCCTCGTTTCTGCCCGTACCATCAAATGCTCGAGTATGCTATTGAGGAATGCTATGTCTTTAAAGACACTATTGAGTCTTTATTTAAGAAGGGAGAGCTGCAAATGGGGGAGCACAAAGTCGATCCCCCGCGCCCGCATGAAATGCCCACTCTGGGGGTAGCCATCAATATGATATCTCTATATCAGGAGCTACACGAAGAAGTGGTGGAGGCCTGCACTCTCCACACCTATGAGGCCTATATCCTGGCGCCAGCAGAAGATCAGGGAAATTGGCACACCGTGCCATCAAACAAGAAGAAGGGCATCGCCTCGCCGTGGCCCGAGAATTCACATACGGGGCATCACACCTCAGTCGGAACACCCCGGCTGTGACCCCCGTCTGGTATGAGAAAACTCCCCGGGTGGTTTTCAGAAGGTTCACCAGCATTAAGAAGAAGCACATCCCCATGTGGGTGCATAAGGAAGCCAGTGCAGCAGTTGAACGGCTTCAAGAAATCATTAATGGGCTAGATGAATATGAACAGCCCGAAATCCAGCCCGTCCAACTGAAGGAGTATGTTCCTTGGGAACACTTCGAGCACCTGGAATTAGCAGAAGAAGCTCAAGTTGAAGCTGAAGAACCAGAGATATGGGATGAACCCCCGCAAGAGCAGTCGTCGACTGTGAAGAAAAAGAAGAAGAGTACCAAGAACAAAAGAAAAGGCATCGTCGTAGCTTGCAACACTCTTTCGGCCCTGTTTGACACAGTCTGAATTTCTGAAGAAGATGATGAAAAGATATGTCTCGCGCCAGCAGAGGCAAATCAAGCTGAAGTTTCCACCTCCCAGCATGCTACTAGGTCTGGGAGAAAATGGGGGCATCTCCCCCAGGCTAACTACAACATCATGTTCTGGGGCGAACAACCATACCAAGTCCCTCAGCCTGAAGTGAAAGGCGCAGAAATTCCTCCTCTGTCGGTGCTTTACCCAGAGCATGCAAGCAGCCCAGAGGTCCCCTCCTTTGCCAAATTTCTATCCTCTCGGGAGGGCAAGCGGCCATGTCCGCAGCCACGATCAGGGGCAAAGAATGCCCCAACCTTACCCTCAGCGGTCTCTCTGCTAGCAAATAAAGACCACGCGGGCATTCCATGCCTTGCCGAATTTATGCAAGAAAGGGAACCAGCGGAGCCGGCACGACAGACCCAGGCAGCACCCAAAGAAAAAGATGAACCACCTCCCAAGCCAGTTACATGAGGGTAGGCGTAACAAAGCTGAAGAACTAAAGTTGGCTAATGTCAGGGCCACCAACAGAATAATGAAGCAGCTGAAGAGAATCACTGAAAGATTCACTGTCTGAGAGATACTCTCCCTCGAGGAAGAAACAAGACAAGCAGTTATCACGGCCCTACAAACCCCGGCACACTTTGAAAGCCATTTTGCTGAGGCACAGTCGGGGGTGGCAATAACCTTCACAGACGAAGACATGCTTCTACCCTCCGTCAGTCACAATAGACCGCTCTATATAAGGGGGCAACTGAACGGGCAACCAATAAGTAAAATTTTGATTGACCCAGGGGCTGCAGTAAACATACTCTCCTATCAGGTATATCAAAAATACTATTTTGATGTGCACCTGATCGAGGTCAGGGATATGAGAATTCTTGGTTTCAACCAGAAGTTTGAAGTCCCTATGCGCGAGGTGGAGTTTGAGCTCTCACTCAGCGACTTCACCACTAAAAAACCACCATATTTTATGCGGCCAGGGAGGAGCCTGCAAAAGGGGATGATGATTACAGGTTCCCTGAAAAAATCTAGGACCCGCTTGTCTTGATTGTAGGACTCTCGTATATAACTAGCCACGCGATGAAGTTGGCCAGAAAGTAGCAGGTCTCCTTCTGTCAGCCCTCCAGTCAGAAGAAAATGTTCAAAGAATTATGGTATCCGCCAAATATGGACAGAAGATTGCTACAGATTACTCAACACCCGGGGTTGGGTTTCTCTGTAGAAGATTATCACGAAGTCGATGTGCTCTCTACCTACACTTTGGCGAGTGAAGACCCCTTGGGGGCAATTTATGATGAATATATACTTGAGGGGCTATGAACTAGCGGAGCCATCCGCTGAACTAGAAAGCTCATGCCCTTCCTAGCCACGGGCGCACAATGATCATAGAGTTGCTACTCCATGCAGATGCTGGGAGTCCATCTCTGTGGAGGCAATTACAATTCCCAACAACGACTCACAATGGTCAAAAGCTGAAGAAAGTCACCCCTCCCTTAAGGGCTCTCCACTTGTGAGCCGCCATCCAAGCTGCACAAAATCTACACCATCAACACCAGGGCTGCTTCTCTAGCACACTCAACAGCCCACTGGCTCAGAAGGAGGCAGAGCCGAAGTCCCACCACATGGCGAAATAAGACAGGAATGCATCTACGATGTCCTCGAAGCTGAAGAAGATGACGAGGGCTTCATCGACTTACAGTCGGCTCCCCCATAAATAGAAGACAACGGCCAAGCCATTGTTGATGAATTGGTCGAAATAAACCTCGGCACGAAAGATGATCTTAGGCCGACCTTCCTCAGTGCCCTCTTACTATCCAAAGAGAGAGGGTAATATATAAAGCTACTCCAGGAATTCTAAGATTGCTTTTCTTGGAATTACAAGGAAATGCTAGGCCTCAGCCCTACAGTTGCCCAGCACATACTAGCCGTTGACCCTAAGGCAGAACTGGTGAAGCAATCACCTCGAAGAATGAGGCCCGAATTAATAAGCCAAATCTGTATGGAGGTCGACAAGCTCATAGATGTTGACTTTGTGGCTGAAAATCAATACACTACGTGGCTGGCCAACGTCGTACCTATCAAGAAGAAAAATGGCCAGATTATGATTTGCATGGATTTCTGAGATCTGAATAAAGCTTGTCTGAAGGATGATTTTTTGATGCCAATCATCGAAGTCATGATCGATGCCACTACCGGCTATGAGGCATTGTAATTTATGGATGGATCATCCGGCTATAATCAAATCTAGATAGCTGAGCATAACAGAATCCACACAGCCTTCCGATCGCCTAAAGGGATATTCCATTACAAACGGATGCCCTTCGACCTCAAAAATGATGGCACCACTTATCAAAGGGCGATGACCAAAATATTCGACGAGTTGCTTTACAACAAAGTTGAATGCTATATTGATGACTTAGACGTCAAGACAAAGAAGAGGGAGGATCACTTGGCGGACCTCAGAACTATATTTGAAAGGCTGTGGCAACATGAGTGGAAGTTGAACCCGATGAAGTGCACTTTTAGGGTCTCCAGCGGAAAGTTCCTGGGTTTCGTCGTCAGAAACATGGGAATTGAAATAGACCCTGCCAAGATCAAAGCTATTCAGGAGCTACCTCCTCCAAGAAACCTTACAGAACTACGGTCATTGCAAGGCCAGTTGGTCTACATCCGTAGGTTCATCTCCAACTTGTCCGAGCGATGCCAGCCGTTCTATAAGTTAATGATTGAGTCCCGCGATCAATGACACCCAAGAGGGGGTGAATTGGGTGTTTACAAATTTTAAGAAAACTTTTGGCTTTTTGAAATATGTGATAAACACTAATTAGGAAGTTGAAAGTTGTTAAACAAATTCTCTCAATCTCTCTGTTCCCACACGAGCATGTAACAAAATAAAACAATCAAACCACACACATGCACAACCCAAACCACAATGCACCGCGATTTTAAGGTGGTTCGGATGCAACGACGGCAATCCTACGTCCACCCCTCACCAAACCCGGTGAGGCTTCACTCGGGGATAAATCCCCAAACGGAGACGATGCTCTAACCACACACGCAGGACGACACCTGCCCACACACACAGGGACGTGCCCCAACACACACACACACACACACACACACACACACGGAGACGAAGTCTCCAACACGACCCGACAGAAGGATCAATAACACACACACATGCTGCGACAAGTGCAGCACTCCACACACACAAACACTAAGATCTGGATAAAACCACACACACACGCAGATCTAAGAAGACATATGCACACACGAATCAAATACGACACACACACACACGACCACAGATCCAACAACGATCCACACACACACGAGTTTGCAGTTTATAAGAAACACAAATTTGAAACCCAAAGCACAAGACACCAAAACAAATAAACCATAGTTTAGAATGCTCCTGATTTAGGCTCCCTCCCCCTGAGAGTATGATGCAGATCTTGCGTTGATTCCTTCTTTGCTTGAATGGCTTCAAACTAAGCTTGAATGGACCTTGAGAAGCTTTATCCTTTCACCTTGAGCACCCTCTTCTTGAATCTGTGCTTGCTTGCTTGCTTCTTTTCTTCTTTCTCCTTGGATAGCCTTTCCTTGATCTTCCTTGAATGCTTGCTTGCCTCTTCACTTGAATGGAAGTATATTGGCTTTAGATTTTCCTTCAATGTGTTGAGGAAGGATGGAGATCTTGCTACACAAAGTACTATTCACGGAGCTACAGTACCCTCTCCTTTCACCTTGGACAGCCTCCCCTTTGATCTTCCTTGAAGCCCTCTTGGTTGGTTAGGGTTATTGGCTCCAATGAGATGTTTTATAACCTTTGAATGGTACATGGAGAACCCCCAGACCAGATCCACAAATCCCTCCTAGATTGTGGGCAGTGGGATTAAAGAAATGGGTGAAAGATTCCTCTCCACGAGCTTGAAATCGAAGTCAACAAAAGGGGGCTCGGGACTGGCGGTCGACCGGAAGGTATGGGGCGGTTGACCGGAACCTGCTGTAGCCAGAACTTTTAAGCTCTGGCAAAACCGGTCGACCGGCCCTATAGTGGCGGTCGACCAAAACCTGCAAAATCTCCATCTTTTCAGTTCTGGGAGAACCGGTCGACCAGACGCCTAGGGGCGGTCGACCGCTACCTGTAAAGATTTGAATTTTTAGGCTCTAGAAAATCTGGTCGACCGGCCAAGATGTGTTGGTCGACCGGAAAGACCTATACCTGTAAAAATGAAGTGTTAACTCAAGGAAACATATCCATAAGTCAAGAGCTTCATGTCCATATCAAATCCATGCATTTTTGGGTTTGGTTTATGCATTAGACCATTTGAGCATTTCTAAATTTTGTTCCAGGGGCTCCGCCCCCGGAAACCCCCGCAAGGGGGGCTGCCCCCTTGACCCCCGTGACCTGACCGCGCAGGTCGATCCGCGGGCGAGGGCGCACAATGGCCTGAAGGGTTTCATGTTTAATGTGCATGAATGAGGTGTATTAAGGAGAGGTATATGAGATACACATGGTGAGATCGATGCTAAGATAAGGTAAGAGTCTCACCAATGGTTCTTGACAGTAAATGACATATAGCACCTGTTTTGGATTGTAGAGGAGCAGAGTTTTGGTTCACCAGGTGACTGCCATGAGTTTGATCTTGGATGCAAGATAGTCAGGGTTAATACCATGCTTGTTCACATTAAAGAGGTTATGAAACCTCTTGCCTCTTGTAAAACCAACATATGCAAACCAAGGATCAAGACCATGTAACTGTTCCCATTTGCCATCTCAACCATACATAGATAACAAGAGCATGAGCAATCAACCATAAGTTTAATTATCATCACTTAATCACACATTAAGTTTAGTTATCATCAAAACCATAACTTAACAATCACAACAATCATCAAAACCATAACTCAACAATGATGAAGGATACCCCGTTCCATTGGGGCGAAGAATGTCAAAAAGCTCTTGACCAGTTGAAAGAATACTTGAAGACCCCGCCAGTGCTGGGGGCACCTGTCAAAGGGAGGCCGCTGATTCTGTACATAGCTGCCACCGAATGCTCTCTGGGGGCAATGTTGGCCCAAAATAATGAAGAAGGGAAAGAACAAGCTCTCTACTACCTTATCCAGAGGTTGGTCGGGGTCGAAGCAAAATATACACCTATTGAAAAAGTCTACCTCGTACTGGTCTTCACAGCCAAGAAGATGAGGCATTACATGTTGTCACATGAAGTGGAACTAATATCCAGGACTGAATCGGTCAAATATATACTTTCTCAGCCAGTCCTGAAAGGATGACTAGGTAAATGGGCTGTCATCCTCATGGAGTTTGACATCACCTACGTGCCGCAAAAGGCCATCAAAGGCGAGGCCATTGCTGATTTCTTTGCAGCGCATCTGGTGCCTGAAGATTCTCTACTGATTACGGAGCTTCCCAAAGATGAAACTCTAGAAGTGGGCCAAGTCCAACAAGCCACCTGGCAGCTATACATTGATGGGGCCTCAAGAACGGAAACATCCCCGTCGTGACAAACAAGAATAAGATCGAGGGCAGGAGTCATCCTCAAATCCCCTGAAGGAGAGGTGCTGCACACCTCTTGCTCCATCAACAAAGCATGCACGAATAATGAGGCAGAATATGAAGCCCTAATTATCGGTCTCCAGGTTGCTCTTAACATGGAGATCCGGATGTTACAGGTGTGGGGATTCGATGTTAATCGTCCAAGAAATCCAGGGTCAGTTTGAAGTCTGAAAACCTAGGTTACTCCCCTACCACGCTAAGGCGAAGCAACTCATGGGCCAGTTCTACTTCATTGAAATAAACCATGTCGGCCGAGGTCAAAATGCACAGGCCGACGCATTACCAAAGCTGGCAAGCTCACTGGCAATCCCGCCTGATGAATCACTTAACATACGAGTGATAAACCGACGGCAGGTCCCCAGTATGATGGAAGAAGTGTCAGGTGAAGAAGAACCTGAAATAGCAACCGCAGAAGTGGTCGACTCACCTGACTGGCGAGAGCCCCTCATGCAGTGGTTTAAAGACTAGCAGCTACCCAAGCAAAGGGAACAAAAGACCTAGCTGATCTGAATGAAAGACTCCAACGAAGTCAGAAATGGAATTCTATTCCGAATTGTGGCAGACGCCAGAAAGAAAATACTGCTACGATGCCTGTCTGTGGAAGAGGCCTGGAGAGTCATGAAGGAAGTTCATGTCGGGTCAGCCGGGGCACACCAGGCCGGGCCAAAAATGAAGATCAAAATTAAAGAGCTGGGCTACTATTGGCCGACAATGTTTGACGACTGCTGCAAGTATGCTAAGTCATGTCAAAGGTGCCAAGAGCATGTAATGGTCCCCAGGAGACCTCCAACACAGCTACATCTGACAGCACCCAGTTGGCCATTTGCCCAATGGGGAACATATGTCGTGGGCCCACTGCTCGCATCTTCTTCGGGATGCAAGTATATCTTGGCAGTAACAGACTACTTCTCCCGCTAGGCGGAGGCTATAGCCCTGAAGGAAGTAATGTGAGAAATCGTAGCCCGATTTATCCGACGAAATATAATATTTTGATTCGGCATTCCCAACCGGATCGTCTCGGACAATGGAAGCCATTTCCAGAATCAGAAGTTGTGACGACCCAGACTCCGGATATCGGGTAAACCCGATATCACTTGGAACTTGCGAGGCCTCCCAAGAGTGGAAAAGCTCCGAAGGGATAAAATGTATGTTTGAGTATATTGAACTTCCAGATAAAGCAGTAAACAATTAAATTTTTATGATCAGGATTGCTAAAATAGCATAAATAAAATTACATTTTTATATAACAATTCAAACTAACAGAGTCCAGTCTAACAAAAGTACAATACAACAGAAAAGAGAACGTACTCTCTAGTCGGGGGTAGCCCGAACTGGCAACGCTGGCACTAAGAACCACACACTACACCTCCAAGCACAAGGAAGAATAGCTACACCTGAAAAGTTAGGGGTGATCCTCCTATCACTGGCTCAGTAGGGATCCTGTAGAACCATACCACGAAATAAAAGTGGTAAACATCAGTGCTAACAACTATTGCAAAGCAGTAACAGCAGGAGCAGGAACAACAGTAAAGAGGAAAATAGCCGTACTACGGAAACATGGCAGCCGAAGGAACTTCGGCCCTCTAAACCACTCCAAACATCAACAGAAAGGCAAACCCCGATCTCACAAAGTCAGACGTTATCGATCCATTAGCAAATCACGAAACCCTATCGTGAAATCCTACAGAAACAGGCAAAAGCCTCACAATAGATGTACACTATCAAAGGCACAAGTGATACATGATCTCACAGTCGTGTACGCTACACTGACCTTAACCTCGAGTGAAGCCAACCACAGACTACTCGGCAAGTCATGAAAGCACAAGTCATGCGTCAAGTGACAGAAGCACCTCTGCACTAGAATTACAGCCAGATGCGTCCACTGACGTCTTACACTGCACTACAAGTATCTCCCACTCACCTAGAACGGCGATAACTAGACACTCAATAGGAACCAAGTACAAGGGACAATAGTAACAAGTGACTAGTCAAGGTCAGGCCCGTCAACATCCGTCCAAATGCCCCTAACCACATGTGCACACACAAACTTAATGTCTTGAGCTTGGCCTCTAGCTAGTTTTCCCCCACAGTAGGACGCTACTGCAAAGCAAGGGGACCCACAATAACTAGCCTACAAACCGTCTCTATCGGGAACTACCCAGTCACCACTCCAAGGTGGGCCAATACACAGGCAAGTGTCGTTAGGCTATGACTAGTGGAGGCTCACTAGACATAGAGACTCTAAAACAGCAAACACTGAAGTACAGACAGGGTAAGCACACACCTGTCGCACGTACTACAGAGCATAATGTAGTATACAACTACTACTAGACTCAGGACAGTCAACTGACCTGCTGAAACCGATCCTTGAGTCACAAGACTCGGGTCAAGATCGTCACACATCACAGCAACACGCCGTTAATCAGCATAGTCCCTAAGTCAAAAACCACGGGAAACACATTATGGAAGACGGTATAGAACAACCAGATCCAAAATAGCTATAATGATAACAATGAGTCCTCGGCCCCCGAGCCGCACAATGGACTCACAATTCCGCATAACGCGAAACACGGAACGTGAGGGATCACCACAACCCTCAAATCACATGGCACATAAATCGAGGTAAGATGACATCTCCAAGCACCTAAACTAGGTCTCGATCCTCGCAGGATAGACGAGACACTCACAAGGTCACGTGTCAACCATTGGGTCACAACCGGGTTGACCGAAAACCATAAAGACCCTCAAAATAGTACAAAACACTGCTCGGTATAGTGGCACTCCTGAATGCCCTATTACACGGTCACAGCCCTCATAGGACGTCCAAGACATCCACAGAACAATGGGCTAACCAAGGGGTCGAAGTAACATTAACTAAAAACCAAACCGGTGAAGAAAACACCCAGAACAAGAAGCAGTTATCACAGGGCCGTCACCAGACAGCCCAAGTGAAACGCGATCTCCCAGACGACAGCAACTGCATGAACGCGGTCAGGTGAACGACCACGTTCACCCAGATGCTTGACCAAAACCAGAAACGGTCTCCCCTTGACCGCTACCAAGAGAGGCGGTCAGTCGTACGACCGCGACTCGCAAACCAACTTAAACCGGCTGAAGAAACCCTAACGCGGTTGACCAACGACCGCTTATACTTAGACGCCGTCTACCAGATGACCGTGTCTACTTAACGCGATCGGTAGACGACCGCGTCTACTAACTGTACTTCAAAGACTAAAGTGGTCTAGACCAGACCGCTTCAGGTAGAAACGATCCTCCTCGGACCGTGACAACACGAACGAGGTTACTGAACCGACCGTGTTCTCTAGTCCGAAAACCATAGGAACACAGAAAATCTGATATTTCCATGCCCCAATCATCCCAGAACGACGGGGAAACAACCATAAACACAATATCAACCTTCCACAAGCCGGAAGGGATCAAACCAACCTCAAAACGGTAAGAAATGGGTGATTCCATGAATTGACCCAAAACGAGTCACATGGACAAACGGGCTCATACCGGCCCCAATTCACAACCAAATGCACTAAAACTGGCGGGAAATGATTCCCAACATGCCAGGGGTTCAAATGAATCTATTTAAACTACAAACCGTCGCCTGGAACGACGAACACAGCTCACACCCCCCGAACATACATTTCACCCAAACATGGTAAAACCCACTCGAACTCACACCGTTCGGCTCCAATCGCGAGAGAACGCAGGAAAAGAGTAGGGCATCTATCCCCCTACCTCCACCGAAGATCTCACGAGCCGAAACAGCCAAACCTCGCCGAAAATGATCATGCGAGCAACCCACGTCGGCTTTGAATCCACCGAACGGGATCGCGCCTACGCCACGCTCCATTCTTCACGCCATCACGCTCCACGACACCTCCATGGCATCTCCACGACATCCCCGGGCCTCCTCCATCTACAGCTAGAGCAGAGGGGGTGAACGGAGAGAGAACAGAGGGAGAGAGGGTGAAAATGGCGAGAGAAGAGAGAGGAGAGAGGTGAGTGAATAAAAAGGAAAAAGGTAATAAGAAATTAAAAATTAAAAATTTTCCTAAAAATCCAATTTTTGGCACAAAATTCCATAAGCTCAGAAAAATAGTCTTCGCGATCCTCAAAACGAGTACAATGCACCTGTAGCGTCCCAGAGTCGCAAAACTCAATGGTTCACTCTCCACAGGGTTCCGCAAGTTATACAAGGGAGAAATCCGAGTGGATCGTAAAATACGTTTCAGGACCCACGAATGCGCTCCGAAAGCTCTCCGATTCCGATATAAAGAATCCAGGATATTACAGAAGGTCTACCGATTGGTCGAAAAGTATAAGATCGACTGGAGGACATCCACTCCGTACAACCCGCAGGCGAACGGGTGGGCCGAAGCCTTCAATAAAACCCTCCGCACCCTCTTGGCAAAGACTGTCAGGTCTAGAAAAAAAGATTGGGAAGATAAGATGTACGAGGCGCTCTGGGCGTACCGTACTATCTATAAAACTCCAACGGATGTTCACCCTTCTCTTTGGTGTACGACTCGGAAGCAGTCGCCCCTATTGAACTGGAAGTGCCCTGTCTACGGGTCGTGATTCAGCATGAAATGGTCAGAGATGACCAAAAAAACACAGAGTGAAGATTGGAGGAGCTCTCCGACCTAGAAGGGAAGCAACTCCAAGCTCAGTAAAATATACAGGTCTATCAGGCCCGCATATTCGCGCCTTCGACAAGCTTGTCAAAAGGCATGAATTCAAGAAAGGTGACCTCGTTATGGTCAAAAGAAAGGAAGTAATGGCTGTGAATCCCAAGGGTAAGCTAAATGAAAACTGGCTTGGGTCCTACGTGGTTGAAAAGGTCTACGAAAGAGGTGCATATGTAGTTGTCAACCATATGGGAGAAACTCAATTCCCACCCCTTAATGGGAAAAACTTAAAACTGTATTACCCACCACTTCCCCAATTCAACGAACAACTAGGCCCCACCTCTCACGTGGAGCAGGCATGTTTCTTAGATTTCCTGTGAGGCAATGCAATATCCACTCAAGAAAAAGAAGAAGAAAAGGAAGAAAAAAAAGGGAAGAGAAAAAAAAGAGAGAGAAAAGAAAAGGAAGAAAAAAGAGAGAAGAAGAAGAAAGAGGGGAAAGGAAGAAAAAAAAGAGACAAGAAAAAAAATCATCAAAGTCACCGGGGGATATCAATTCATCAAATCCCATCAGAATTTAAACCATTTCTCCTCCGGCCCAGATCATTCATCTTGACCGAATGACCTAACAGCTGTACTCCATGCAATAGCAAAAACCTCATTCACAGCTCAACACTACTTCATCCTGTCCCACCGGCACATAAGCCTCTGACTTGGACCTTAATGCCCCAATTTGACCCTCAAATCGACTTATTTGAGTGGTTTTTCTCATTTTTTGAAAATTTAGTTTTCCTCAGCTTTTTCGCATTTTCCCAATTTTCCCTGGGTTTTTCTCCAATTTTTTGGGGATATTCTGAATTAGAGTCATGACCCTGGACGCCAATTATTTGAATAAACCACCGCTCAGTTGACGCCAATTCTTTAATTTTTTTAATTTTATTGGAATTAAAATCCGTGCCTTCAGCCTGGCCACCAATTCTTGATCTTGCGCCTTAACAGAGGACGGTAATTCCTTCTAAAAGAATTAGCGCCCGTCCAGGTAGGCGCCCATTCTTCCTTGTCAACAGGAAGTAATGCCAGAGAAGAGAGGCACCAATTCTTTGAAAACATATCTTGAGTCGACACACAGTTCTTTTGAGTCGACGCACTCCCTGCCCTTTTGAAAATCTGCGGCCAAAACCCTGACACTAATTCATTTCGAAATTCCTGATATTTTGAATCTGCGCCTCTTCACGAAGGCACTACTTCTTTAATTGACGATTGTCACTTGGACGTTAATTTATTTATCTAATAAATTTATCCAAAAATTCATGTTTTCTTGAATTAACGCCTTTTCACAAGGGTGATAATTCTTTAATTAGTGACCAAACCTTGGACGCTAATTCTCTTTCTATTTCTGGAGCTTTTAACTCCGTCCAAAATCTGCATTTATCGTTAATTAGCGTCAGCTATCTGGACGCTAATTCTTTCTAATTTTGGAAATTTCCAAACCGTCCATATTTAAATCTTAATTGATGATTGTCTTCCTGATGTTAATTCAATTTGAGACCACAGTGTCAGACGCCAATTCTAACAGAATTCTGAATCCGAACAGAGCCTCCTTCCTTCTTTGTTTTGGCCTCCTTTTCCACTTCGGGAAGGGTCCTAAGAGTTTCTAAGGTTGGGAGGACACTTGGCCAATAAATATTCTCTTCCAAATCCCATTAAAATTAGTTTTTCTAATTTCTCTTAAATTAAACTCCGAATTTCTTCACTATAAATAGGACCCCTCTCTCCCTTGTGTTTAAGGGTGCATTCATTGATCAAGGGGAGGTGTTGCTGGACCAAGGAGTCAAGGAGGAGACTCCCATGCGGCTAAAGCTTCATCCTCTTGGAGATCTTCTTCCTCCATTGGAGAACATATTGAAGATTTGAAGCCTCTTTCATGGAGAATAAAACCAATAAGCTTATCATCCCCCTTTTATCTCTTTCTTATATGGCATTTTAATTAGTTCATGCATCATATCTCTTCCTTTTTATTTTCCTTTTTATCTCAACATTGAGATGCTCCTTAGTGTAACCCTTGCACACCTCCCTTTCTATCATTCATCATATTTTCCACCATTTTGCATAGGGGTTTTAAAGCCAACACCAACAAGGTGTGTTCATGTTCATGTTTTATTGTTTATTCTTACTAAGAACTTGATGCTACACACTTATATTCTAATTCATATCTTTCTTTGTTCGTTTGTGTTTTGCAAGGGTAATCAATACAAAAAAAACTCTCTTCATCGGCCGGCCGAATGGAATTGAAGGTGGACCTCACATCTCCCCCACTATTAAAGGTATTCTTCGCGATCCCTCCTTATTCTTTATTGTTATATTCCTTTGAGGCCCATGCGTCTCTGGCGATCACAACCCCCATTAGCATCCATGCATCCTCCTTTTTCCCTTTCCTCCTTTTTATTTCTACATTAATATTAATTCTTTCTTTTAAGTGGATTAATTCCACAATCTACACCTTCGGCTCAAACCTTCCATCTGGAGTCGATGAATAAAAAGGACCCCTTGTTCTGACACTAACCCCGTGTCAACGAATAAACCACCTTGACATCACAACCTCTTGTCCCACCGACGAATAAACATGTGGCCCGGACCTCCTGCCTGAAGCCATGAACAAAAGGACCCTTCCACTCTGGATCGGACCTTCCGTCCGGCTAGAGAACAAAAGGACCCTTTCACTCTGGATCGAACCTTCCGTCTGGCTAGAGAAAAAAAAGACCCATTTCGCTCTGGATCGGACCTTCCGTCCAGCTAGAGAATAAAAAGACCCCTGTCACTCTGAGTCGGACTTCCCGTCCCGGCTAGAGAATGAAAAGACCCCCCCCCCCAACTCTAGATCGGACCTTCATCTGGCTAGAGAACAAAAAGACCCCTTCACTGTAGATCGGATCTTCCGTCTGGCTAGAGAACAAAAAGATCCTTCCACTCTGGATCGGACCTTCCGTCTGGCTAGAGAACAAAAACATCCTTGCTTTGACACTCACCCCGTGTCAATGAAGAAACCACGTTAGCCTCTGGCACCCTGTTGGCAATGGCGAACAAACCTGTGGCCTAAACCTTCAGTCTGAAGCCATGAACAAAAACTTTGCTTTGGCACTCACCCCATGTCAACGAATAAGCTGTGTCAGCACTCAACACCTCGTCACTATCGACAAATAAACCCTTGGTTAGGGCCTCCCGTCTAAGCCAACGAATACACGAACTTTTCTCTGTCCCACCGGGTTCATTACAAAACCTTTGACTTAGACCCTCCGTCCAAGTCGATGAATAAATAACCCCCTTTAACCCAACACTAGCCGCCAGTCCCACCGGGATTGGCCCAACTCCATTGACTTAAGACCTTCCGTCTGGGTCGACGCAAGAAACCCTGTCTCTTTGCTTCGGTATTGACTGCATGCTGATGACTAAACCATTCTCGGGCCGAACTTCTCGGCCTGTGTGCTCACTACGGTGAAGTGAACTCCTCATCCCTTCACTGAAGGGGTGAGCGCTTTCCCGTGAACTCACATCAGGTTGGCGGTCTATCGGCTTGTGAAATGATATGACAAAGAATCTACACCCGCAAGCCCCACGCACTCGTCCCTCGCTTACGCCACCCACGGGTGGGGGGAATTTGTGGACACTAAAAAAAAGGAGAGAATAGAAAGAGAAAAGAAAAGAAGAGATGAGAATGGGCCAAATGAAAAGGCCCAAATAAAAAAAAAGAAAGAAGAACAAGAATGGGCCAAATGTAAGAGGCCCAAATGAAAAAGGAGAAGGGAAAAGGGTGTTGTGCCCCTGTGTGGTTTTGATGATGGCTGACACACCATGAGTCACACTGAGGTGTGCTAATTAATATTGATGACTGATTGACTGCTTGAATATCTGATTGTTTGCTTGAATAGCTAATTCATGAATATGGCTAGATTGGGTTAACATAGTGGCTAATTGTTCATGCAGTGCGTTGACGCAGTTGGAGATTGGGTTGACGCATTGGCTGTTTGTTCACTAGCTGCGTGGACGCAGTGGATCAGCGGGGTTGACGCCATGTTGCTTTGTCTCCTTTGTGTTGCTCATTAAGTCTCCAAGTCTGCACACTGCCTTTGTGGTCCAAGTCTATACAGCCTCATTCCTACCTACGTTCCAAGTCAAAGTCTGCACATTGTCTTCGAACCCGATATCTGCACAGTGGCCTTCACACTTGAAGTCCATACATTCGATGTGCAGAGTTGAAGTCCATACTGTGCCTCAGGCTGAGGTAGTCCATACACTGGTCGGTGGCAAGCCTGTACACTGGCCTCAGCGTTTTCACGTGAAGTCTACACATTGGTCTCTACTTGAAGTCTATACATTGGCTGAGGGTCTTCAAGTCCATACACAGTTGTCTGATGCATATTGATTGAAGTCTGTACATTGGGTTTTCACATGAAGTATGTACAGCCGTTCACTGTTGTAGTCCATACACTGGACTGTTAGGTCATGTCTACACTGGGTCTCAATGTACACACTTATTCATTGTGCTGCTTCACGCACAAAGTCTGAACATCCTTCAATGAACTTTGAAGTCTATACACTGATTCACTGTTCATCGCCTTTGGGCATCAAAGTCTGTACATCGCCTTCAATCTTCAAGTCTATACACTGGCTTATTCTTCAAGTCTGTACAGCCGTTTTGGATTGTATTTCAAGTCTAGACTTTGCACTGTTGCATTCATCGTCTTCGTGTGGTGTTCTGTCTTCGTGTTGATTTTACTTCGTGCACTCTTCTCTAAGTTCAAGCCCGTGTCTGTGCTGTCTCCATGTCGTCCTCAGTTCGAGTCGGTTCTTTGTTATTTCCGTCTTCGTGTTGTTCTTCCTAGACCTCGTGTCTTTCTTGTGTTGAAACCACACTTCGTGTTGGTTTCTATTTTTTCATCTTCGTGTTGTGGTCAGCTCGTGTCGTTCTCGTTGCTATTTGTTATGTCGAGTTGCTTTTTACTTCGTGTCGTTTTCTCTGAAGTGTTAAGCGTTATTAGTGTGTATCTCGTGTCGGTCTCTTCGTAGTGTTTGTTTTGTTACAGTGACACTTCGTGTCGTTCTCGTTTTACCTCGTGCTGTTTTCATCTGACCTCGTGTCATGCTCTCCTTATCTCGTACTGTAGTAATCCTGTGTTCTCGTATCATTTACTGTAGCTACTCGAGTCATATTCCTGCTTTCTTTGTTTTATCACGTGTCGTTTCACCTCATGTCGTTCTATCTGCTGTTTATTATGTCGTGTTGTTTCTTTGTATTCGTGTCTTCGTGTTATTCTTGTGTTTATGACCTAGTGTCGTTCTCTGTGTTGTACTTGTTTTGTCACCTTTGAACCTCGTGTCGTTATATGTGTAGTGTTTGTTTTGTCACCACTGTATTTCGTGTCGTCCTCAGTGCAGTGCACCTCTTGTTGTTTCTATACACCTCGTGCAGTTTTAGGTTCTGGTGCCCTGAGTTTTAATCGTGTTAATTCCTTGCAGGAGAAGAAGAAGGTGGTCCGAGGAAATATTCCCGAGTGACTAGCAGCACATGATCCGAGGCTGAAATGAAGCCTGCTGAGAGACTGCCACGTGGTCCGAATGCTTAGGGCTGGAAATGTGGAGGTCACACGTCGAGGGTGATGATGATGATGCTGCTATATATATGAGCCTTCTTCCACAGAAGAAAAATCATCGAAGAAGAAATGCCTGCAGAGTAGAAAGCCCTTCGATCCAGAAGAAAAGAAGAGAAGAGAGAAGAGAGTGAGAGTGAGAGCAGAAGAAGAAAGAGAGAGATAGATAGTGCCAGTGAGAAGAGAAGAAGAAGAAAAAGAAGAGTGGTAGAGTGAGAGAAGCTGTAGAAGTAAAAAGAGAAAGAGAGAGAGCTCGCGAGTGAGAGAAGGAAGCAGAGAAGAAAAGGAAGAGAAAGAAGAAGAGAGAACGAGAGATGGGAAGCTTCATCTGAAGACTTGTTCCTACTGGACCGTGGATCAGATCCAGGCCAGTCAGCTCCATTGAGAGCCACATTTGTGTTTTCATCTTTTACAGCTTTCTGATTGCTGTGTCATTTTCGTTTATTGTTTTTCCTTTATTTTTCTGATTATCTTTGTTCTTCCGATCGCCCTGTTGGTGATCGGGTTCCTCCTGTTGGTTCAGGAGAAGGGAGATCTGATCTCCGGGTTGTAAGTGACAGGTTGTCACTTGTGGGTTCCCTCTGGTTAGAGGAAGGGAGGCTAGTCCTCCGGTTCTAGGCTTGTGGTTGCAAGTCCAGGTGTCCCTCCTGGTCTGGAGGAAGAGAGGTCTTCCACCTCTAGTTTCCAAGTGGCTGGGAGTCACTTGGGTGTCCCTCCGGTTGGGAGGAAGAGGGGAGGCTGTTCCCCTAGTCAAGCTGTGTGGCAGCAACTGTTTGCAGACTGAGTCTGCTTGGTTCTAGCGTTTGCTAGTGAAGCCTCACTCCGGTTGGGAGTGAGGGGTGGATGTAGGTCTGGAGGACCGAACCACCTAAAAATCTATTGAGTAGTGATTTGCTTTGTGTGTTTGCTTCCGCTAGATGCCTGGATAGGCGCGCTCCATCTGCTTGCTCATAAGTTTAATTGAATTAGTTTTATTCTGTGATTGCGTCTAGCTTCTGACTTTTTATTTGGGCATTATTCGTAACAGGATACATTCACCCCCCTCTGTATCCGGGCCTAGCACCCTAACAGTTGGTATCAGAGCAGGTGTCTGCATACAAGGTCCAGCGACCTGCAGACTCGATCTTGCGGTCTATGGTGCTAATTTGTTTTTAGTGCATCAATATTCATGTTGCATTGATCTGTTGTGCTATCATGGGTCATCCCCCACTATTCAGTGGTTCAAATATTAAATTCTGGCTGTATCGTATGCACAAGCATGTTAACTCTATTAATCCACAATTGTGGAAGGTTATCTCTCACAGTCCACATGAACTTCCTAAGGATAAGTCCAAGTGGACTCATGTTCACAAGTTGAAAAATGATGATAATGTGAGAGCTCTAAATTTAATGAAGGCTGCAATCGGTTCTGATGATTCTCCCTCTTTCACAGATTGTAGCACTGCAAAGGAAATGTTTGATAGAGTGACTACAACACACGTGGAACAGGAAGAAGAATGTCTCATGGCAAGAAGGAGTGATCAATCAGATGAGTCCTCATCCCAGGTAATCTCTGAGACAGAGGATATTAGCCATGATGAGTTAGTTGCCATGCATGAGCATCTTCTAGATAAATATGAAAGAGTTAAATCAGAAAAGAGAAAATTAAGAAAAGAAAAAAATTCTGAAGTCAGAAGTCTGAAAACTGAAAATGAAAACTTGAAATCTGACATGATTAAAGAAAAAGATGAGTTAAACAGGTTGAAATCTGAAAATGAGAATATTAGAAACAAACTCATCGGTGAAAATAATTCTTGCAAAACATGTGCCATTCTCGAAGACATGATTAAAGGTTTTGATTCTGATGACAGTTTTCAAAAAGAACAAATCAAATCTTTAAAAGAAGAAAATGTCTACTTGAAAGATCAAAATAAGAAGCTAATGGTTCTTAATACTGTCTTCTCTGAAAGATGGCTGTCAATTGAGAAAGGAAAAACTGTTGTGAAGGAAAATGAGAACAACATTGAAATAATGGTTCAATAAGAAAATGAAACTCTGAAGAACCTGAATGATGTTTTGCAACAATAGCTGATTGTTTGTGAATCTGAGTTATCCAAGTATGAAGTGAGTATTGCTTCATTAAATTCTGAGATTGAAGATCTGAAAAATTCTTTGTCAAAATTCGTTAAAGGAAAAGACAATTTGAATAAGCTGCTTGGTTCTAAAGTGAATTTTCAGAAAGAAGGACTTGGGTATGTGCATGTTAATAAGAAAGTGAATGAAAAGAAGAAGTCAACTGTATTCATGAAAAGCTCTGAACAAGCTAATCAATTTAGTTCTTCTATTTTTCAATTCACTACTGAGAAGGCTGAAAATTCAGATAAGAAACAGAAAAAGATTCAAAAACAAAAGAAAAGTGCTGAATTGAATAAGTCTAAATATGTCTCTGATTTACATGTGCATGCTGCTCACTGCTCACACACACATTCACACTCTCATGAGAATGTTAGTTCTGTCAATCAAGTGAATGTGAATAAAAGGGTAGTAACATGTCACTATTGTGGGAAGGTTGGACATATTATGCATAAGTGTGTAACATTGAGAAATGATGAAAGAAATGCTGTTAATATGTATCCTAGAAATCATCTTAGGAAACCTTCTACTGATCAGAAAAAGAAAATTCAATGTTATTGTTGTGGCAAATTCGGCCACATTGCTGCTCTCTGTTGGCACAGTCAAGGGAAGAAGTTCAAGTCTAAATTTGTTACATTCCATGCGAAAGAAATGTTTCTAGTTACACTAAGTTTCATGAGAACTATGCCTCTGACAGAACCTACCCTGGTTCTAAAAGCAAGTATATTGAATGCTCCCATTGTGGAAAAGCTGGTCATTTAGTCAAAGAATGTTGGCATGTCAAGAAAATGAATGTTTCTGAAGTAAATAGAAAGAAAAATTTTCATGATAATAGAAATGCCAATCATGTTCAGATTTATCCAGCTCATGCTCATGATTACTCATATAAAAAGAACATGAAATTTGGTGACTCTTGTCATTACTGTGGACAGTCTGGTCATGTCATGTCTAACTGTTGGTTAATGAACTCTGATAATTATAATGCTGGAAGATGGTGGAAAGCACCCTTCAAAGGTGTCACTATCATTTCAGGACCCAAGACTGCTTGGGTTCCTGCAGGATCAAAATGATTAATCTTTGCAGGTGTGCCTTGGGACTGAAATAAAAAGGGGTAATGATCCAAGGCACTCAAGAAGAAAACCCCATACTGAACTTTTCAGGTAAACTTCCTGCTCTTCTTGTTTTTAGTTTTAATGCATAGCAAGTTAAATCTGTTTTTTCATAATCATTCTTCATCTGCATTGTCTGAAATGATGCCTCTGAACTCTACTCATCTGAAGTGCATATATGTGATTTGCATGTAGAGTACATTCATTGAAAACCTGAATTGCATATAGGACTGTTGGTTTCACCTTGATATTCATGACCTCTATGGTATATCAAATGGTAAGCTACCAAAAGGCAGGGAAATCTGTCCGGAGGTCCTTACTATGTGAGAGCTGGTCTTTTAGACCAAGTGCTCCGCCTAGTACCATGGGTCATTTTGCTTGATAGGGCAGTCTGAATGTGCATGAATCATTTGGTATCATATGTTCAGTTTTCAGTGCAAACATTGCATGTTTTTAGGGGGAGTTAGTTGCATATCCTTGCATAGCAATTCAATGTCGAGTCTTTGCATGTCCCTGCATACATATAGTGCGTTGCATTTCCTTACATTGAAAATGCCAAAAAGGGAGTTTGAATGCATATTGTGAGGGGGAGTCATTGTATTGCATATAGGTTGTCAAATGCATACATGGGTCAGAACTCATTGCATATCTTCTCTTACTGATTTTGTTGACAAACCTTAATCATATTCTGAAAACTTTGAGCTTCACAATCTCTCTTAACAATTGGTATTTCTACTATCAATTTGGTATCATTTGGCTTCAGAATTCTATCAGTCTTTCATGAAGATTTCAATGGGCTATCTCGATCATAAATCTGAAAACTCTTGAACTAGAAATCTTCTATTATACGTTTTTATGAATGACTGAAATAACTCATGTGGTTTAAGTTTAATGTATTCAATGAGTTTGGCTTTAAAATCTCTTAAAAATATCTGAAGCATGTTTAATAAACCTTAACCATCTGTTTCATGCTATGTCTTGTAAAATCTTCTGAAATCTGCACTTTTGAATATATGACTTCAACTGATTAAGTACATAAAACTATTATTGATTTGAAGCAAATGAATTTTTCTGAAATGTCTAAAGGGTTATTTCTGTCAGAGCAATGACATTGGTCACTGAGAAACACAAGTCCTAAAGGACTATGTCATGAGGTGCCTCAGTTAACTCTGATAAAAGTCATTGAAATTCGGGCAGAGCAATGGCATGCATACTGAGAAATATAACTCACTCATCAAGAAATGATTTGGAGTGTGTCATGATGTGTAGATGCTATCTCTGTTCATAAAGCATGACAGTTAGTCACACTAAGTGCTTAGGGATATTGGCCTCTGATCAAGGTATATCTTCTAGTTACAAGGTGTGAACTGAACTAGAGTGCTCGTAAAATTTGTAGCATGGAAAATTGTTGAACAAATTGAAATATCTGAATATTGATGCTAAAATCAAATTGCTACAACCCTAGACAAAATCATATGACTTCATAATTGCTTGACTTCAATATTGGTGCATGTAATTCTGAAAGAAGTCAATAGATTTGATTGTGTAAGAGAAAGGGAGATTAATCAAGATAAATATGAGGGCTTGGTTCATCTTTATTAAAACATGGTTTTAGATATCAATACAGAATTTTATTGATAAACTCTGCATACATCATGTTTAAACCATGCTGTTCAAAAGGCTCATTCATAAGTCCCTATAATGGAAGAGCTTGAAAAATTATGTTTTGGATTTATGAGATTGATATCTCCTTGAAAATCTTTCTGCTCACTTTCCTTAGATCATTGACCTGAACTTCTCCTTGTCTGCCCCTGTGGTCTCCTTCTCATCTATCTCATAAGATTCCACTTATTGAGGGGGAGTTTCCATGTCATGCATCACTTGCATATCAAGTGGCATCTATTCAGGGGGAGCATTCCTTGTCATACAGAATCATGTTCATATCATTTGTGACCTTGCATTCAAATCCCTCATGATCAGATTTATGCATGATCAACAAAAACTGTATAGTCAACTCCTTTCTTATCAGTTGACTGATTCCATCTGCATTTTTCTGACCATACAAATGTGAGGTGCCACTCCCATTATTACCTTGTTCACTTGCAGCCTTCTGAACCTCAGAATCTTTATGATGGTGGATTTCAGATTGATTCCTGAGATGTATTTCTCTCTACACTGTTGGAATCTTCCATCTTGTTCTGCAATAAGTTCTGATTCTGTGGTATCTTCACTAGAATTCAGATTCTTTGTAATGGCTGATTTCCGATTGATTTATTAGATAACCAGAGTCCATTTCTGTGCTTCAAGAGGAGAGTAGTCAATCATGCATGTTGATAGGGGGAGAGCTGTCTCATTGCATAAGGGAGATCTTCATTTTTTTTATCATGACTCATTCTCTGCATTAGCTCTATATTTTCTGCCATGTCAAAGGGGGAGTATTTGTTGCATTTTTGATTTAATTGCTTCTGATCTTGAGTTGCCCTCATAAGTTTTTTTGTTTTTGCTGAAGTAAAAGGGGCAGTTTAGTCAAAGGGGGAGTTTTTAATTCTCTCTTCAACTCATGTCTTTTTGCTGAAGGCAAAGGGGGAGAAGAATCTAATTTGAGTCAGTGTAACTCATTGTGTTACCATCATCAAAAAGGGGGAGATTGTTGTGCCCCTGTGTGGTTTTGATGATGGCTGACACACCATGAGTCACACTGAGGTGTGCTAATTAATATTGATGACTGATTGACTGCTTGAATATCTGATTGTTTGCTTGAATAGCTAATTCATGAATATGGCTAGATTGGGTTAACATAGTGGCTAATTGTTCATGCAGTGCGTTGACGCAGTTGGAGATTGGGTTGACGCATTGGCTGTTTGTTCACTAGCTGCGTGGACACAGTGGATCAGCGGGGTTGACGCCATGTTGCTTTGTCTCCTTTGTGTTGCTCATTAAGTCTCCAAGTCTGCACACTGCCTTTGTGGTCCAATTCTATACAGCCTCATTCCTACCTACGTTCCAAGTCAAAGTCTGCACATTGTCTTCGAACCCGATATCTGCACAGTGGCCTTCACACTTGAAGTCCATACATTCGATGTGCAGAGTTGAAGTCCATACTGTGCCTCAGGCTGAGGTAGTCCATACACTGGTCGGTGGCAAGCCTGTACACTGGCCTCAGCGTTTTCACGTGAAGTCTACACATTGGTCTCTACTTGAAGTCTATACATTGGCTGAGGGTCTTCAAGTCCATACACAGTTGTCTGATGCATATTGATTGAAGTCTGTACATTGGGTTTTCACATGAAGTATGTACAGCCGTTCACTGTTGTAGTCCATACATTGGACTGTTAGGTCATGTCTACACTGGGTCTCAATGTACACACTTATTCATTGTGCTGCTTCACGCACAAAGTCTGAACATCCTTCAATGAACTTTGAAGTCTATACACTGATTCACTGTTCATCGCCTTTGGGCATCAAAGTCTGTACATCGCCTTCAATCTTCAAGTCTATACACTGGCTTATTCTTCAAGTCTGTACAGCCGTTTTGGATTGTATTTCAAGTCTAGACTTTGCACTGTTGCATTCATCGTCTTCGTGTGGTGTTCTGTCTTCGTGTTGATTTTACTTCGTGCACTCTTCTCTAAGTTCAATCCCGTGTCTGTGCTATCTCCATGTCGTCCTCAGTTCGAGTAGGTTCTTTGTTATTTCCGTCTTCGTGTTGTTCTTCCTAGACCTCGTGTCTTTCTTGTGTTGAAACCACACTTCGTGTTGGTTTCTATTTTTTCGTCTTCATGTTGTGGTCAGCTCATGTCGTTCTCGTTGCTATTTGTTATGTCGAGTTGCTTTTTACTTCGTGTCGTTTTCTCTGAAGTGTTAAGCGTTATTAGTGTGTATCTCGTGTCGGTCTCTTCGTAGTGTTTGTTTTGTTACAGTGACACTTCGTGTCGTTCTCGTTTTACCTCGTGCTGTTTTCATCTGACCTCGTGTCATGCTCTCCTTATCTCGTACTGTAGTAATCCTGTGTTCTCGTATCATTTACTGTAGCTACTCGAGTCATATTCCTGCTTTCTTTGTTTTATCACGTGTCGTTTCACCTCATGTCGTTCTATCTGCTGTTTATTATGTCGTGTTGTTTCTTTGTATTCGTGTCTTCGTGTTATTCTTGTGTTTATGACCTAGTGTCGTTCTCTGTGTAGTACTTGTTTTGTCACCTTTGAACCTCGTGTCGTTATATGTGTAGTGTTTGTTTTGTCACCACTGTATTTCGTGTCGTCCTCAGTGCAGTGCACCTCTTGTTGTTTCTATACACCTCGTGCAGTTTTAGGTTCTGGTGCCCTGAGTTTTAATCGTGTTAATTCCTTGCAGGAGAAGAAGAAGGTGGTCCGAGGAAATATTCCCGAGTGACTGGCAGCACGTGATCCGAGGCTGAAATGAAGCCTGCTGAGAGACTGCCACGTGGTCCGAATGCTTAGGGCTGGAAATGTAGAGGTCACACGTCGGGGGTGATGATGATGCTGCTGCTATATATATGAGCCTTCTTCCACAGAAGAAAAATCATCGAAGAAGAAATGCCTGCAGAGTAGAAAGCCCTTCGATCCAGAAGAAAAGAAGAGAAGAGAGAAGAGAGTGAGAGTGAGAGCAGAAGAAGAAAGAGAGAGAGAGATAGTGCCAGTGAGAAGAGAAGAAGAAGAAAAAGAAGAGTGGTAGAGTGAGAGAAGCTGCAGAAGTAAAAAGAGAAAGAGAGAGAGCTCGCGAGTGAGAGAAGGAAGCAGAGAAGAAAAGGAAGAGAAAGAAGAAGAGAGAACGAGAGATGGGAAGCTTCATCTGAAGACTTGTTCCTACTGGACCGTGGATCAGATCCAGGCTAATCAGCTCCATTGAGAGCCACATTTGTGTTTTCATCTTTTACAGCTTTCTGATTGCTGTGTCATTTTCGTTTATTATTTTTCCTTTGTTTTTCTGATTATCTTTGTTCTTCCGATCGCCCTGTTGGGGATCGGGTTCCTCCTGTTGGTTCAGGAGAAGGGAGATCTGATCTCCGGGTTGCAAGTGACAGGTTGTCACTTGTGGGTTCCCTCTGGTTAGAGGAAGGGAGGCTAGTCCTCCGGTTCTGGGCTTGTGGTTGCAAGTCCAGGTGTCCCTCCTGGTCTGGAGGAAGAGAGGTCTTCCACCTCTAGTTTCCAAGTGGCTGGAGTCACTTGGGTGTCCCTCCGGTTGGGAGGAAGAGGGGAGGCTGTTCCCCTAGTCAAGCTGTGTGGCAGCAACTGTTTGCAGACTGAGTCTGCTTGGTTCTAGCGTTTGCTAGTGAAGCCTCACTCCAATTGGGAGTGAGGGGTGGATGTAGGTCTGGAGGACCGAACCACCTAAAAATCTATTGAGCAGTGGTTTGCTTTGTGTGTTTGCTTCCGCTAGATGCCTGGATAGGCGCGCTCCATCTGCTTGCTCATAAGTTTAATTGAATTAGTTTTATTCTGTGATTGCATCTAGCTTCTGACTTTTTATTTGGGCATTATTCGTAACAGGATACATTCACCCCCCTCTGTATCTGGGCCTAGCACCCTAACAAAGGGAAGGGGCATATGCACAAATAGAAGAAAGCATGTGGGGAAAGAAAAAAAGAGGGATTTTGCAAAAAAAATGGAAATAGGAGGAAAATCGCGGCACTGTACCCCTGTGTCATGCCCTCTCCGTCCGTGTGTTTCTCTACCCCCTCTCATGCAAGCATTTATGGCGTTGCCTTGTTGGCACTCAAAATATGATCCTTCGGCGACCAAGCCGCAAAGACGAATGATACGGCCCACTGAAGCACAGAAGCCGATGAAGATCAACAGACGGAAGGCTTCTCAAGTTGCCAGAGCCTCGAGTCACCTGGAAGTGAACACCGGGGACTTCGCCTCAGGAAAGTCAAGATAAATCCATAATTAACCGGCAGTGCGACCAAGCCTGCCCAATGATCCGGCATCAACCTCGTCATGCCGCAACCCTACACCCGTTGCCCGACCAAGGACGACGGTCTAGCTGGTGGCTCGCCACCTGAATGAAGACTCTCCTGAGGAAGAACGTCCTCGGCCATTCACAACAAGGAGCCGAAGTTTCTGTCAGCAGAAGGTCCCAATCACCCGACACGGGTTCGGCTTCTCGCCATAGTGGGCCCGTTAGTGGCCGATTGGTCGCCAGCCAAGGCGGAACTATCCCGGATGTTGTACCATCCCACAAGGAAGCTTCGAGCACAAGTCCGTCTGAGCTGGAAGCATGAATTATAGTATCGAAGGCCGTACCGGCGGAAGACCCGTATGCTCGAAACCGAACACACATGAAGTTCCGAGCAAGGTCATTCACCGCATGGAGAGCTTCGTCAACACCCGCCAGGGTTTTCCAAGGACCAGGGTGAGAGGAACAGTCAACGGGAGCCTCCGGAACCATCCCCGGACCCATCGGCTAGCCCGCATCGAGCGAACAAGCTAAATCGGCGCACAAAGGGACGTCGGCGCCCCTTAATCCGGCGCCGCCAAATCCGGCGCTCCAATATCAACTGGGGACATATCCCCCGGCGCCATTGAATCCGGTGCGCCCCTTTCCATGGCACCAGATTAACTATGGCTACATATACGCCGTGGCTTCAAAAAAGGAAGAAGAGAGGAATCAAAGGAAGAAGAAGAAAAAGGATAGAAGAGTCGGAGAGCACCAATCAGAGAGGCCTCGAAAAAAAGGGTTCTGGCGAGAGGAGCTCTGGGGTTTTTTTCCTTTGGCCGCCACCGCCGTCCTCTGCTCCGCCCTACCCCTAGTGCCGAAGAAGAAAGAAGAGTCGTCTGCTCCTTTCTCTTGTTTTAGGTGGGTCGGTGTGATTCTCCCGGTGTGATTCTCCTGGTCGATCCCCCTCTTCTGCCGTCTGTTTCCTTCTGCTGTCACAATGTAAATGAGAAGGGGGGAGGGGCGATGATATGAGCCAAACCTTCCCCCCCTCTCTCATTTTTTTCCGTTTATTATCTCTGCATCTGTCTTCATTTGTTTCAATGGCAATCGCGCGACAACGCCGATGCCAGAATAAACCCTGTATGCTTTCCCCCGTGGAATGAATAGATATATGCGTATATATATGTCAATGATGAATGAGTGAATGTTGCCTTCTTCTTCTTCCGCGTCCCATCCCCCCATCTCTGCAAGCCCCTCTTTCGGCTAGTGGGACGACGCCGTTCAACAAGGACGGCGCCGTGATAGGGACGTCGACATATGCGTGCCCCCATCCACTGCGCCGACCGGGGTGAATGTAAAGTGTTCAAACGCATTCGTGTATTTCTCTGCGTGGATGGCTTTTTCCATTCCGTCTCCCTCGGCGCTTATACGCCCTACTACGTTAGGGGCTACATTAATCCCCCTCTCCCCGGGGTTTTTCTCCCTCTCGAGCATCGAAGGTTTCATCGCCAGATACATACGAGCAAATGTATTCTTCTGGCTAATCCTGGGTCCATTCTCTTATTTTCCTCTGTTCTTAACTGTGAACGAGAGGAGTTGAGTTTGTCCCTATATCCCATCTCATTGTCTTCTAAATATCGATATGATAGCCGTTCTGTCAACCCGTTAACATATACACGCATATATGCGCATCTATAGCTACTATAATTAGCCCACGGACCGAACGAATTTCGTGACTATTCTGTATTGTCACCTCTTCGAGGAGATTGGGTGACCGGGGAGAGGGGAACATTCCCCAGATTCACTGCTCTTCCACTCTGACTACAGAGGACCGCCTCTCAGTGGCGAGCTCTCTTGTGGATAAATGAGTGGACATTAAATGTGTTAATCCCAATATGCCCAAACCCACAGTCCTTGATGGACATTGTGGTGGCCGTGAGATGTGTGCCCCTCGTAGGCTGGCCCTCGGGATTTCCTTCTCTAACCGGTCGTCCCGACTTGAGCATTGAGTCGACTCGGGTCGCGTGCCCCTCGTAGGCCAGTCCTCGGGGTCTTTGCTCCCCTAATGAGTTGTCTCATCCGCCCACTCTCACCCACAGACTTGGTGCCCCTAGCAGGCTGGACCTCGGGGTTTTCCTTTCCGTTCGGGTTTTGTCGGCCGCCGTTGCGCCACCCGGCCCTCAGGGGTTACTCCGCTATGTGAGTATTCCCCGCTTCTCCCCGACAATCCTCCGGGACGGGGAGATGCTGCCGAAATTCCGGCTCGAACGAGTCTGACTCGGAACAATCGCCGCGCTCAAGTGTGAACCTCGCGCGTGCCTGTGACTCGGCTTCTGGATGTCTCGGGGCGATCCTTTGAATAAATGACTTAAATAAACTTTCAAAGTTTCCCAAAGTGTTTTAACAAACCCAAGAAATAACAAATAAAACCTCGGTTTCCATGAAATTGCGCTAAACCGGCGCCGTTTGCGTCCGGCGCGCCCCATCCCGGCGCGCCCCAAAAGGGGTCACGCCGTTTTAACCCCCCTTCTACACCTACGGTTCCCACACCGTTTTAAGCCCTTTACCTACGTTTTCTGGCACCGTTTCAAGTATTTTAAGCCTTTTCTCTACGCGTACCACGCCGATTTCATTCCGAATCGTGCCGTTGTGCCGTTTCGGTCCCCTCCCCGTCTCTGGGGTGATTCCCAATGTTAATAACATAATGAAGTAAACCTTTTGATCAATAAATTGAATAAATTCGCTTGTCTAAGCTTGAATTGATCTGCTTCGTATCGTTTCCGTCATGCCTTTAGTCTGAATATTCATGTCACGTTAGTGCATGCCTGAGTGTGCGCACCCTTGGTATATCAAATGGCATTAACGGAAAGTCAGGTTACGCCCGATTGGAAGTTTTGTCACGCGTGATGGTGGTCTTCGGGCCTAAGTCCTCCGCTATGTACCGAGGGTCCGCCTTAATAAATTGTGTGTAGTCGATCGTAGCATCTTGCATGACCACTCGCATGCTCTGCATCTCTTACTCCGGCCTCGACAGCCCACTACCTCGGTAATTAATCAAAGGTTTTCCCTCCTCGTGGGGGATGTAATTAACGTCATGACCTTTATGGTATGACAGACTGCTGGTCTCGACCGAACCACACTCTCGCCCGACACGGGTCAGAACGAGCACACAATAAACTTGTCACGTACGTGACTGGCACGCCCCTGCAGTCAATTAGTTAGTTAATTGCCAGTCAGTTAATTGATTGATCGACACGTGAAATAAACCAACAAACAGAATAGGAATCCCGTCCCAAACAGTCAGGGACCTACTTAACAAAATACCCCTGGTAAAATAAATGATCGCAAATAGTCTGGCACACCCCGTGGGACCAGTGTCACCTTTCATCTCTTTGTCGAGATACTTGGGCTTCGAGGCCCTCCCAAAGGTTGCTGATCGTTGGTTTGTCTGTCTTTGCAGGCGAACGATGACGACAACTGGATTGACTGGCGTCGGCTTCGGTCCTTCGATTGTTGCCGGTCATGCGCAAGGGTACCTGGTGGTGCCTATGGAGTTCGGCAGCTTCCCTACCGCTGTTGGCTTCCCCAACTTCTTGGGGTTAGCCTTTGTGGATATGCTAGAAGTGGAACCCTCGGAGCCTGTCGAGGGAGCTACGAAGAATATGGAGCCTCTGAAGGCCCGATGCTGCCATGACTCGCTCAAGAGTCCAACCCCGGTCGCCAGCTGCTTGGTGCACCATGCTATCCATGGGGCCCGCCCCAATGCTGCCAATAGGAACCCCGGAGGACGTCAGCGCAGGCAGATCCGGAGGAGTACTGCTGTGGTTACCAGAACCCTCTACCAATCCAGCAAATCTACGATGGTTGGCGGCATGCGCGTCTTCCTCAACGGACACGATACTCAGATAGTTCCGGATCGGGTTGTCCCTTCCGTCCCAGTCCGCAACTCATATCAAGCCCTCGCTGGAAGAAGGGCAGAAAGAGAAGAAGCCGGCCATTACGGTCGAGAGAAGTTGGCCCCCGGGCCAAGGAAATTTAAACAGGTGTGGGTCCCCAAGAGAGTCCAACCTGTTCACCAAGCTGCACCCGTCCCCCGCCGTCTTGCTCACGACGGAGGGGAAGGAAAGAGAGGAAGGGGCCTGACCCCGAAAGAGGAAGAAGTGGTTGCGGATCCTCCGCGCCGCCAAAGTTTTCGGGCCTGCGCCCGTCAAGCCAACGTCCCAGCTATGGGACGAAGATTCCAACAACCTGCCGACAGAGCTCGGCTAGCTTATACCCCTCTTGTGGGAGGTCGGCAACTGTCCCCCGTGCTGCATCAAGAACGGGGTCGTGAAGAGATGACCTGTCTGGTCAGGAACTATTTTCGAGGGCTAGGCAACCCCTCGCTTGGGCAACATCAACTGATGCAAGCAGCCGCCGCTGATGAAGACTGCTGCCCATCAATGGCAGATGAAGAAGATGTGGGAGAAAAGATGATGGTGTCGTCGGTTGACGACAATGACTATGACAACGGCTTTGAGATCGGAACCGATGAAACCGCCCCCCGGCGGGAAGAAGAGACAGAAAGAGTTTCTGTGTTCAAGAGGTTGACCTTTCCAGATCAAGTTAAAAGGAGGGTCTATCAACAAAGGAGAAGGATGCAGGTCTTCACCTGCAACATGGCTGGTATATCCAACCGATATGGGGGGCTTCCCGAAGATCCCCGAGAATTGGCTCAGTTAGCCGCAAGGCCAGGGCTTAGCACTCGGAGAACAGAAGCCGCGAGGCAACTCCTGGCGACAGCTGGAGGACAACAACCCCTAGTCTGCCACCAGTGGGATGATGAAGTTGCTATCTTAACCACCAATGTCGTCACGGTGGAAGAAGAAGACGACATCCCCCTCGACATCATGCCTGAGGGTACGTCCGGGGAGACAGCAGAAGTTATCCCCACTACAGCCACTATGGACCCATCAGTCTTGATGCTACTTCAGAAATATCGGCAAGAGATAGACTTGCTAAAGAAGAAGTTGATGGAGAAAACTGAACAGTCCTCAGCTTCTAAACCACCCAAAGTCCAGGGTGAATCATCCCGGGGAGCGGTCCGTCATGACGGCCCTCCACCGCTCTACACACTGCCTCAGTCGTCAGAACCAAGCATGGTGACAATGCAACAACGGCAACCACAGCTCCAGCCGCTGCTACCACCGGTGCTCCCTCAAGTGCACCAGACACCCCCGCTGCCATGTCCTCCACAGGCGACCACCCTAGTCACCCCATACCTGCAGCCGGCGCACTTCTACCCAGAGCCAGTTGACCCTGCAGTCGTGAACCAGATGATGGTGGAAAGAATGATCGAGCTGAAGCTCGCAGAAAGGGGTCAAGGCGACTACATCGCGTTTGATGCCTACCGGGTGCCATACCCACAACACCATGCTGCTAAGCGGCTTCCCCCGGGAATCAACAAGCCGCCCAAGTTTGACAAATTCAACGGGAAGGGTTCCCCGAGAGAACACATAGCCTATTATATGACTGTCATGGGCGACTTGGCCACCGATGAGTCATACCTGCTAAAGTTTTTCGGGTCCTCACTGACGGGGCTCGCATTTGAATGGTATTCTAGCCTCTCGGCCAGGTCGATCAGCGATTGGCCAGATATGCAGAAGAAGTTCAGAGAAAGATTCCATGTTACAGAGAGGGAGATCACAGTGGCCGAACTCTACTCAACAAAGCAGAGGGCCGATGAAAAAGCCCTCGATTATATCAAGAGGTTGAGGAACCTCGGAATGAGGTGCAAGCGGCCCCCGCATCAGGAGGACACTGTGCAAATATGCAAACAGAATCTCAGAAGGGAGGTTCTGGAAAAGATGATCGGAATGGAAATATGACCATTTGATTGATTGAACAATGTCGTGGCCAAGGTGGAAGCTTTCCTGGCCAGACCTGCCCCTACATCTGCTGCCGGCGCGACCCAAAAGGGCAAGGCGGTGGAGCGGCGCCCGTCGCCTAAAGAAACGAACGCTCTTGACATAAAGGCATTCGAACAACAGAAAAGTGAAGGTAAGAAGGGAGTCACCCCACAGCCTGTAGAAGCCCCAGACGGCAAAGAAGGTCCTTCGCTGAGGGACAAGATGAAGAAGGCCTATTCATTTCCAAAGGACAAGACCTGGGTTCTGTTCGACTGGGTAACGGAATATAGCATGGTCACCCTGCCAGAGCCAAGGAGGCCGGAGGACCTGAAGAGAAAAGACAGCCCAAGATTCAGCCCCTACCACCAGATGTTGGGACATCCAATCGAAGACTGCTATGTTTTCAAGGACATCATTGAAGGGATGGTGAAGAAAAATGAGATCGAGCTGGGAGAGTACAAAGTGGACCCTCCTCAGCCACATGAAGCCCCTCGGAGGAGGGCAGGAGTCAACATGATCTCCCTATACCAGGCACTGCCCGAGGAGATCTCTGAAACAAGCACGCGGAGCACCTATGAAGCTCATTTCTTGGAGCCCGTGAAAGAACAGTAGGGATGGCAGCAGGTCCCTGTGAAGCATAAGAAAAAGAGGGCACCCCGCCCGAAAGAGGGGGCACATATCCGTGATGTCACACCACGGCCTGCTCCGCCGGTGGTAGCACCCGTATGGATCACTCCACCTACAACTGTCAGGATACCTACACATAATCGGAGGAGACAAACTCCGCTACTAGTGGTTAAGGAGACCAATCCTGGGGTCCTTCGACTGTAAAACCTCATTGAGGGGTTGGACGAATACGTGCAGCCCGAATTGAAGCCCTTGCTGGTGCGGGACCACGTCCCGTGGCAAGAACTAGAGCAGCTCTCACTCGAACAAAAGGAGAAAGCTGAAGCGGCACCCGACAGAGAGGGCAGTCTATTCTGGGGGCACCTGCCCGTAGAAGCAAAAAAGAAGAAGAAACAAAAGAAGAAGAAAGGGAAGGCTGTTGAGCCGATGAAGTGCAGGTTGTCTCCTGTAATACTCTATCAGCACTTTTCAACCTATCCGGAGAGGAGGAAGAAGAGGAAATTTGTTTCACACCCCATGCTGAGGGAGGCAAGGCCGAGGCCGCAACTGCTGCACATGCCACTCGGTCAGGCCGAAAATGGGGGCGCCAGCCACCACCCAACCACAACATCATGCTCAGGGGGGAGCAACCCTATAAAACACCTCCGTCTGAGGTCAAGGGAGTCCAAATCCCTCCTCCGCCAGGCCTATATAACAAGAGTGGGGGCAAGGGGGTCCCTTCATTTCTTGAATTCATGAAGATGTCCAAGGGGAAGCAGCCTTGTCAGGAGGCTGACCCTACAATCGGGGACGTTCACCCGCAGCTAGCACAATCTGCCGAAGATCCAAGTGCAGATGGAGCTCGCCCCGCAGCAGCTAACAAAGAACACCCAGAAGTCGATACTATGGATTATAAAATTAGAACACCCCCAAATTAAATGATTTGCATAAAAGATGATTTGACAAGATATAGAACTACAATTGATGATAAAAAGGGGGGTTACATGTAATAATCAAAATCCGTGATCGCCACTGAGGCCAACAACATGCCAAATAATATAAAGATCAAGATAGGGCATGTTACATACCTCAGAAATTCAAGAGGGCCAAGAGCTGGCCTGGGGATGAACGCGCTATATCGTCATAGCGCCTTCTCAGGATCTCGCTATGTTCCTATAGCGCGATATCAGACAGGAAGCGGGATGAGTTGGATTCGTTTCTTCCTTGCTCCAAGGCCGGCCAAGGTGCAAGGGCTCCACGTATCAATCTTCTAGTGCCTGCAAACAATCATTAACAACAAACAGAAGGCCCATTAGATCGAGATTTTAGTAGAATCTGCCCCTATTCTTAATCAAAAGCATGTAAAAGAAGGGCTCGATTACCTGGGGGTTTGGTGGTTTTTAAACCCCCATGGAAGGGCCAAAAATAGGTTTGGTGTGTGTGTGAATGCGTGTATTTTGTAAAAAGAGGTATTTTTGAGATCAATATGCAATGCTATGCAAAGATTGGGATGAACGAATTGGGGAGAAAAACTAAGAACTGGGAAGAACACAATATGCCCCTAAATACTCCCTTGGATATGTGAGGAGCGAGGAGTTTTTGATTTGGAACGAAACGCAGCCTCCCCCTCGTCAAGATCTCGAGTTGCATCCCCATCAAAACGACGGCCAAGGGTCCAATTTATAGGCGAAGGATCAAGAAGGAACCCTAGGTCGGAGTTCGATCCCAAACTAATAACTTGGTGGCTCAAATCAAGGCAATCTTGCCGATTAATGAGGGGAAAAGACTCCTATTAGAGTTAGGAACCTTCCTTTGGACGGAATATGATTGGAAACTTACCAAAATAAGGACTTAGATCGAAAAAGGGGAGTCCGGGTCGGACTGGGTTTCTGACTGAGAACGCGCTACAAGCGTATAGCGCGTTCTTCATTATCGTGCTATGACGATATAGCGCGACAATAATTGGCTCACCAAATGGTCAGAAAAAGAATAAATACCCATTGGGTAGTCATTCAATCAAATATTAAATAAGAATAACATCCATAGTGATGCTATAAAGATCAAATATCAAGGAATATCGACTGTTCAAATGATCATCCAATTAGGTCTATAATGCGTTATGAACAAGAAAGTGATGTGAGTGAATAGCGCGAGAATGTCGAATTCGAGATAAGATCCAAGGTATGGAAATTGAATTGTGGGGCCAAGAATAGGGAGAAATCCCAGAAAATCAACCAATTAGGGATCAATTGGGGCATTAACTAGGAGAACAAAGAAATTGCTCAACTTATCGGCCAAAATTGGGTGTCTACAGATGCCCCTCCTTGATATCCGCTTTGCAGGGAAGCGAGACGGAGGTGAAACGGAGATAAAACGAGATGTCACGAGTGGTAGTGACGGAGAGATGAAGTGGAAATGTAGTGGAGCGAACTGATAAGTGGATATCAAGGAAAAGAGACACCCATCACAGTCGTCAAGTGATAGGAATAATCCATAAAACTCCAAGCTAAGCACAAGGTCAAGCTAGCACCAATGACTCCTGCCTAGAACGATAGGCGCGGAACAAAGAAAAGGGAGCTGATCAACCTCTTGCACAAAAGAGGCATCCGCAGTGCGTAGCAACTACGAATTTCACTCAGTTAGTGGAATGGACGCGAGCCCGGCGGATCCATCGACGCCATCGTGCGGTTCACAACTAATGAGTGGACCAAAAGAGATAAGTTGAATTGGATTGAAAGGAGATAGACAAATTCCAGGCAAAGGTCACATTGACCAACGAGATCCAGCGCTCGACCAGGAGCAATCTTTCAAATTCAGAATGGAAATGGATTTCTTTATTCGAAAACTTAAGCATTATTGATCCTTAATTGAGAAGAAAAACTGGACCTTTATGAATGCAAAAAAGGGCATGATGCGTGCAGGGCTAAAATAAAAGAAATCGTTAAAACAAATGCAAAGAAAGAATAAAATATAAGATACTCAAGGATAATATTGTTAAATCAAATAGACTCGGGTCAAGAGTTATTCGCAACCACGGCGTGCGAGATGAAATCCATCGTCCTCAAATTTGTCCGATTTAACGGCCTATCCGACGATTAACTGCACGTTTCTAGATCATCACTGTTTTTGGTAGAGGGGAACTCAGATCCCGAAACGCACGGAGAACCGGCCGATCCTTGAGATAATATAATAATGTAAGTATCATATAGTAATGCAATAAAGGAAGGGATAAAGGAACACTTACCTGATGGCACGCCATTTTATTTTCTCTTTTCTTTTCCTGGGAATACAACGTTAAACGAACATAGAGCAAATTTAAGCAAGCACAAGCGAAGGAACACAAGTTTTTATTCATTCACAGCCTATATTCTTATTGCATTTTCTTTTCTTTTTTTTTCTTCCCCCCCCATTTCTATTTTTTTTCTTTTATTTTCATCATCGCGCTATATATACATAGCGCGATAGTGTCGCGCTATGAACATATAGCGCGTTCATTACGCGCATATATTCAAAAACTGCCCCCCTCCCCTTTCATTCATTCAAACCCATCCTTTCTCTCTCTCACCCTCTCTCCAGCCCAACCCTCTACTACCCTCATCCAATGGAAGGAGGACCTCCCCGACGCTCCAAACGGCGCGTCACCCGCGACCGTCAACAAACTCGCGCGGAGGAGGAACGAGTGCCCTCTCCCGTGGAAGAAAACGCCGACTCGGAGGCGACCGTCTCGGCTAGGCTTGAAGGAGATGAAATGGAGATTCCCCCCGACGAGGCCGAGGAGGTTGAAGGTGCTGCGGCGGCCGAGGAGATAGCGGCGGAGCCCGTTGGAGGCGCGGCGGTTCGAAATTACGATTGGTAAGAAACCGCCCCTAACTTGTTTTTTCTTTGATTTTTCTTATTTTTTCTTTCATAAAGGATGAAAACGGAGGGATAAACGTCCCCTTCGACCAATGTATAGGGTAGAATGCCCATGGAATGAATTTGGGGAATGAGGGGTCGCCCCCTACCTTCGGAAGATGAACGCGCTATGTCTTCATAGCGCGTTCTTGATGAACGCGCTATGACGATATAGCGCGACAAAGAACAGAATGGCAGTTTTTTTATTTTCTGATTTTTTGTTTTGTTTGATGGACACAAATTGATATTTCTTGCTTTTATGTTGTGTGCAGGGTGTGGAGGGTGCAGTTCGTGCCCGGATTTCATGGACACTGGTCCGGGCTGTCTACTTTGCACTACCGGAGTTTCAACGGGCCCGCCTCCGCCAAATGGGCTTTGGAGAGTTCTTGGAAATAGAGGTGTTGAGAGTCGATGTGGGATTGATAAGGGCTCTGAAAGCCAGATGGGATACGGGGTGCAAGGCCTTCCTCTTCCCCTGGGGTCATATGATCCCGACTTTAGAAGACGTCACCCGTATTACCGGGCTGCGGGTGCATGGATCGGCAGTGACGGGCTGCACTTACCCCGACTACCGGGAGATGGCGCGCAGGCTACTGGGCTTGGAGCTGGAGGGGACCGGCCGGACCTCGCTAGTGTCGAGGGTCGCTTTACAGGAGAGTTTCAGCTTGTTCCACACACAGAGGGAGGTGGGGGAGACCATGACGGCTCATGAGAGGAGACTAGAGGCTGGGGCCAGAGAGAGCTTCGCGACCGAGGCTGGCGCACAGGCCGACATGGAGCTGAGGAGGTTTCTTATTCTGATGATCGGCAATCTACTTCTAGCGACTCAAGGTGATGCAGTGAGCTGCCGATTTCTACCTCTACTGGAGGATCTGAATAGAGTCGGACAGTATGCTTGGGGCGCGGCAGTCCTAGCCCATTTTTTTGACAGTTTTGGCATTTCTTCACTCCAATCTTCACTCGGGGGATTCTACCCTCTACTTCAGGTATCTCTTTAAACCTTAAGCTCCATGGATTAAATTATGCACTTACCTCTTATATTGATCACATGAGATACATTTCAGGTTTGGAGTTATTTGTATCTTCCTACCCTCAGGCGTGCATGGGAGGATCGAGGAGATCTACTGCCCCTGGCCAGACGTTGGACCCCAACACGAGACAGCCGATCTCTAAAGGACCAGGTCACCCACATTCAGGAGATGTTAGATATGATGCCCCATATAGAGGTAAGATTTTATTTTTGAAATTGAATTATATTATATGAATGAGATCAATGGCGATGATAAATTGAACTCTGCAGGTGACCTGGACTCCGTATCAGAGGGATATCGGGGTGATGCCCTGGGTGGAGGCGGCCATCCCATACTTCGGGAGAGAGATCTGGTTGCATGCCCTCAACCTGGTCGAGCCCTTATACCATAGGCTAATCATGAGGACACTGGGGCTCCACCAGGCGGTAGTAGAGTTCCCGACCCAGGCGACGGACCCACGACCTGGACGACGTTTTCGAGGCCTCCAGGGGACAGATGATTGGCGACAGCGTGCCCGGGAGCAGTATTTGGATTGGAAAAGGCGTGGCCGACCAGTCCCTGTGGGAGCGGACTCAGATGATGCCTACCTCCAGGCATACTCTCAGACATACGGTAGCCGTGTCTACCAAAGCGCACGTGGACAGGTATGCTTTAAATTCAGTTGCATTTTCATTTACAAGAACTTGATTATACAATATGTGACCAATATGCGTTATTGCAGTTCGACATAGAGGGGAGACTGGCCATGGTACAGGGACTCCTCGACTCCACGATCCGGCAGCGTGAGGACCTCCAGCATACCGTTGATGAGCTGGTAAGTACTTGTAATTTAGAATGATTTGGATTTGAATTTCAATTAATGGTAATGCTTTCTTTTCAGTGCGAGGAGCTGGATGCAGTCCGATCCTCGCATGGTGCTTCATCCTCTACTCAGCCCATCTGCGACCACACCAATCTAGAGAGCCAGCTTGCTAGTGCAGTTGCTCGGGCGGAGGCAGCGGAGGCCTCCCTACAGGAAAGAGTAAGCAATTTGTTCTTTTAATCTTAGTCTTGAAAACTTTTGTTAACATCAGTTATTGACCAAGATTTCGGGTGCAGGAGTAGGAGCTACGGATAGCGGAAGCAGAGCTGAGGCACCGCGATGCGGAGGATCTTCCTCGAGATGTGGCAGAGCTACGCCTCCTACTCGGGGTGGAGAGTAGTGAGCGACAGAGAGAGAGGGAGGATCGAGACAGAGAGAGAGAGAGAGATGGGAGAGAGAGAGAGAGTGGAGCGGGAGCCAGAGAGGGTGGAGCTACGTACCAGATTAGGAATCACCGAGCAGTGGGCGAAGGATGCGGAGGATCGCTATCGGCGGGGGCGTGAGCGGGCTCAGCGCGAGGGATACTCCCGAGCCTATTCGAGCACTGATTATTTAGTTACCTCCTCTGAGCATCAGAGGAGGAAGATGTTGAGAGGGGAGCACGCGGTGACAGGGGTTCAGCTTCTCGGGGATCGATGCCTCCTCCTAGGTCTTCCCGGGGAGGACAGGAGGAGGCTGAGAGCACGCGTAGAGGGGGAGATCAGGAGGGTCGAGGGGAGAGCTAGAGAGGTTGTTTTATCCATTCTCATTTTGTACTATTTTGACATACATAGTGGAATGAGACAGTCTTTGATACTTGTTTGCACTTCTTGTGATTGTTCTTTTGATTTTGCGTGCCCCTGCAAAAGATATCTCTGTAATAATGCCATGCAAAAAAAAACATTTAGAATTTTTCGAAAGCATGCAAATTTTTATAAGATTTTTTGAAAAATATGAAAATTTGGGAAATACTCAAAAACAATTTGGAATTTTGGCAATATTCAAATTTTTTTTTGGAATTTGACAATATTCAAAATTTTTTGGAATTTGGAAATATTCAAAAAATTTTGGAATTTGGCAATATTCAATTTTTTTGGAATTTTGGCAATATTCAATTTTTTTGGCAATATTCAATTTTTGGAATTTTGGTAATATTCAATTTTTGGAATTTTGGTTTAGACATTGCTAGTGCAGCATCAACGGATGTTTAAACCACTGGCTAGGGGTCCTTGTTCCTTCCCCTTTCGCTCAAAACTGTCCAAAGCCGGGTGTGCATTTAAAGGTGGTGCCCTATAACCGACTGCCCTTGATTAATGGTGCCCCTACCAAGGCCATACCTGAGAAACATTCGGTCTTAAAGGGAGAAGAGAAGAATAATTGAGGATAAGCTTTATGTAGGATGGGAGATGTCGGGACTTGAATTCCTTCCAAGGTATTTCCCCTCAAAGAGGTAATCTGTTGTGCCGGGGCTTTGTGCCTTTGATTTTTAGACCCTTGACATGCATACGACCAAGATTTTCCCTGCGGGGACTTTACCACTCTTGTCATGCCATAATTCATATTTTTGTAATTATCAAAATTTTGACTTGATTTTCATAATAGCCCTTTTTGGCGAGATGTATCATGAAATTTGATTTTAGTTTGGGTCAAGACTGCCCCTATTTGAGACTTCTCTCATATTGGGGATTACCTAGGTTGGTCATTTCATCCGTCAATCTCTTGCCCCTGCACTTGGCCGAGTAGAGAAGAGAAAAGACTTTCAGATATACTCATGGCATGGCCAAAGTAGCAACGGTATTTTATCAAAGGAGCCGGCTAAGGACGCCGTGAAGTGTGTGGAATGCCCAGCTAAGGGTTGCTCTTTACAAGCGGGAAGAGAACGTTGAATTCCCAACGCGGGGTTCTTATTAACCAAAGATGCTGCAGAAGCAAGCCTAAAGACTCTTTTATGAGATTTAGTAAAGATAAAGATACGACCTAGGATAAAGGCCTAAAATATCACTCTTAATCTTGTTAAGAAGCACTTTATTTTGAAAATCATGCGTGAAGCAGTGAGATAATGATATCATAAAAATACGTACTTACGCCAATATGTTACCTTGCGATCTTTGTTAGAACAGCTGCCGCGAGAGGCGATTTTGATCATCATGGGATTTGTCCTCAAGTGGCAGATAAAAGGATTGGAAGCAAAGGATTTGGGAGTGGCTTAACAAGAAGGAGTGGTTGCTCAGACCAGACTCAGACGAATAAGGAGAAAAAGAAGAGAGGTGAGGGCTAGAACTCCCTTGCTAAGGCGCGGAGACCCTGATTGCATGGAACAGTCTACAGAAGAAGTGAAAAATTAGTAGGAGGAGTGAGGACTAAAGCCTCGGAAGTAGTGGGAGAAAGGGCAGATGCCCCAGGCAGTGGATGTGGAAGAAGTTGGGTTGGTCCCGTGATTAGGAGGAATTAGAAGAAAAAATTGATAGATGGAAAGAGGCGGATCCGGAGGGTCTGGAGGCAGAGGAGGAGAATCATGAGGGGAAGAAGAATCCGGAGGCTCTGGAGGAGGAGAATCTCGAGGGGCGCGGTGCCCTGGGAAGAAATAGGGAAAAAGATGATGGAAGAGGAGGAAGAAAATGAAGAATGTGATGTCCCGGAGGAGCAGAAAGATGAATCGGAAGAAAAATGGAGGGTCCGGAGGAAGAAAATGCCGAGGTACATGGTGCCCCGGGAAGAGTGGATGAAAAGGGTCAGGAGGGACCGGAGGTTCCAGAGGGATGGCGAAAGAAGGGATGTGATACTCTAGGAGAGGGGATAAGAAATCCAGAGGATCCGGGGGAAGAAGACACCATGGAGCGTGATACCCAGGGAGGACGGGAGAGGAATCTGGAGGATCCGGATATGGAGGTGTGGAGGGGCGCGATGCCCTAAAAGGGAGGTCCGGAGGTTCCGGAGGGATAAGATACCGAGGGACGCGATGCCCAGGGAGAATCAGTAAGAAGCCCAGAAAATCCAGACGTGAGGGTGTGTTGGGGCGCGATGCCCAAAGAGCAAGATTCGGAGGTTCCGGAGGAAGCAAATATCGAGGGATGCGATGCCCAAGGAGAATAGAAAGATCCGGAGGTTCCGGGGGAAGAAGATAGAAAAGGGCGCGATGCCCTGGGAGAATCAGTAAGAAGCCCAGAAGATCCGGATGTGAGGGTGTGTAGGGGCACGATGCCCAAAGAGCAAGGTCCGGAGGTTCCGGAGGAAGCAAAAACTGAGGGACGCGATGCCCTGGGAGAATTAGGGGGGAAAAACTTGGAAGGACGCGATGCCCTGAGGGGAATGGATTAGAAGAGGATGAAGGATCCGGAGGATCCGGAATAATGAGACACCATGGGGCATGATGCCCCAAGAGGACAAGAGAAAAATTCGGGGAGTGCGGATGTAATAGTCGGAAAGGGGCGCGGTGCCCTGAGGAAGATCGGAGGGGGCACAATGCCCGAGAAGTGTAAGGGGACCTGGAGATAGAGGCAGAAGATAAAGGAAACGTGGGGGATCCGGAGGTTTAGGAAGGCGGGTAAGACACGGGTTTGGAAACCTGGGAAGAAAGAAGTGCATGTGGATGCAATAGAATGGATGTGATGAATGCATGGATGCAACAGAATGCATGAGATGCAAAGAATATGAAGAACATGAAGGGCGAGGGGATGAGATCCTCCTCCTTAGCCCCGGAGTGGCCCATGAAAACCATGTGATAGACAAGAATGTGGATGGTGTTGAATAGACGGTGGATAAAGTAGTGGAAGGCCCCTTAGCACCAAGATAACCGCCCCTCCATGGCAGTGAAAGTGTATAGCCAATTGGCCCAACGGATAAAGCAAGAGCCCATGATGAAGCTTCAATGGTAAATGACAACTCCCTTGGAGGGTGAAAAGTAATAGTGTGAGAGAGTTGGAAAGTTGGGATAGGAAGCATTGTGTTGCCCAGGGGTTGTGGCGTATAGGGAGTGTTGAACAAAATGGTCATTTGCCCCTTGTATGGAAGAATGGGTTCAAGATTTGAAAGTTGGAACAAAGGGTGCCCTGCCTGGCCCTTGGGCATAAACTTATACAGCATCAATGTTTGACATTCTCTCTTAGTGAGCAGTGGCGGGGACTTGGCCTCTTCAACCATGCTCGGCACGACAACACGGATTGGCACCCGGAAAATAAACTCTTGCATCTTGAATAGCATGGTTGTGGCCAAATCTTTCTTTTCCGGCTCTTAATCTTCTTCGGCACAAGTACTTACAGAAGGATTCCCATTCCGAGTAGTAAAGGGGGGTGAAGCGGAGGCGGAAGGCTCCATGGATGGTGGTGGTATAATGGAAAGTGTTGGAGAAATGGTGAGTGGAAGTGGAGGTTCAAACACATCGAGCTTCTCCCTTTGCTCGGAAGCAGTCGGGGTTGGTTCGAGTGCAAAAAGGGATAGATCCTGCTCAGGACTAGCCATGGGTAACGGTGAAGGGTTAAGTAGTGGAATAGGGATTATGGACATAGTGGGTTTTGGGGTTAAAGGGATAATGGAGGGTTGAGGTGGCGAACAAAGAGGAGTAGTAATAGAAGGCTTGGCAGAGACTGGCGTAGTGGAGAGTGATGGAGGGTCGGCGGAGGCTGATGGAATGGAGGCTACTGGTGTGGTTACGGGAGGTACGAACGGAGAAGGTTTAGTGCGTTGAAAATGCCGGATGGGGCGAGAGGTGTCAAGTATAGGGGAAGCCGCATGATGCACCGGTGTGGGTGACTGGAGTGTCGACCAAGAGGTCTCATAAATGGGAGTTGGATCGGGGACTGTGGCATAGTCCTGAGCATAGGGGTCTTCTGGCAGTGGAGAAAGGGGACGGCGAAGGAAACTCGGAAGAGGTGCTTGCAGAGCTTCGTCGTATGCCGCCTCAAATTCTTCAATTGCCGGTTCTTCATTAGCAGGTTCAAGTGGACACCGTAGTGAAGGCGTGTATGTGGGTGGTGGAATGTAATGGTATTGTGTATGTGGAGGTGGAGGGCCATATGCGTGAATTGGGTGAATGGGTGGAGGATGGACGGCGTCCACTTGAACGTTGAAACCCGCCGGCTCTTGCTTGCTCGCACTGTCGATGCCGTAGTCGTCTCTCCTATCCTTCCAAGCTTGCTCCATCTTTGTAATGTCATTCAGAGCGGCGTGGAGGGGATTGACTGGAGTAGAAGGAGCGGGCCGTGGGCTCGTAACCCTTTTAAATTGTTCCTCCAACGAAGTGACTTTGTCGAGAAGCATTTGTTGGAGGGGTGTGACCTGAGTAACAGAGGGTTGGCAGGGCCTTGAAGGAGGGGCCGCATAAAAAGGCCGTGAAAGGGGATTAATGGGATGACCCATAGAAGAACCCGGATGGGTCGGGTTGCAAGGAATAAATGGGCCTTGGGGCCGTGGTGGAGGAGGAATAGGAGGAGGCGGGTATTGGACCACCCGAGGAGAAGGGTGAATAGGAGGAGATGGGTGATGGGCTACCCGAGTAGGAATGTGAATAAAAGAGGGAAGTGGGTGATGGGCCACCGGCGTAGGATTGGAAGGAGGATGAGAGGAATGAGATGCACCCTCAACAACGGCCTTAAGGGCTTGGATTTGTTGAGGGGTGAGATGATCTAATGCATGCAAGATCTGGGAGACCTTTTCATCATCGGGAGGAGACGGACCCATAGGAGTAGTGGCTCGCGATTGAATCGAGGGGCCATGAGATTGGACATTGCCCATGGGCCGGGCATGACCATAGGAATGAGTACGTGGTCCCTTGAAGATATGGTGATGTGACACCACCTTGGGGGTGATGACCACAAGACAATATGACCCTTGGACCTAAGATTGCAAGCAAGCAAATTGGCGATGATACTACTCGAGCGGCTCACTCGCTTGGTGCACACTTGTGCCCGTGGGTAACTAAGCGATAATGGAGAGGGTCCGGGGTGGGACAATGGTGCTCTGGTGCTTGGCAAACTTGGGGTGAACCTCAATTGGTCTAGGGATGCCCACTCACGGGCGGCCGTCACACCAAGGGTGTGGGTTGAAATGGCTCACTCACAACTCGCCCGCGATGGACACTCACGTGAACGGTAATTTGGGCCGGGCTCTCGCTCTCTGTCCGACGCAGCAAAGCAAGAATACTAAGCTAAGCAAGTGATATTAACCAGCAAGGAAAGAGGAACCGAGGCTCACCTAGCCGGCATGAAGACGCCGACTCCGGCCGAAGACGGGGGCGAGCGGGGAGGCAAGGGTTTGCGCCCGCAAGCCGCGTCGGTGTCACTTCAAAATCTGAGAAAAGATTATCACATGAACTACACCTCTTGCAGGAGGGGTGATCTTGGGGTGGGGATTAAGCTTATTACATCCAAAACTACCTCCACGTAGGGAGGGGCCTTCAGCCGGCCAAGCGGGGTGGGGAATTACGCAAAGGAAATCCGACTTGCCGAATTCCGCCGGTTCTGCCAATCTACAGGTTGCTAGATAGTGGGGCGGTGATGATGCTGGAAAAAATTCCACAGAGCTCAGATCTTGATGAGACTTGCGCCAAAAGCTTCCCAACTAACTGAGGGTGATGTCTGATTTTTTGTGAAGGCTCTGAAGCTTGGGGCTGATCGGGCTGGCGACTGGAACCTGGCTGCAACTTTCTGTCTCTGGCGGGTGCAGGGTTGGTGCAGTCGGTTGCAGAAGGTACTACGGATGCTCCCGAACTCCGATTGGGATGAAACTGGCGGAGACGCGATCATGGACGGAGTAGCTTCGAGCAGAAGTTGACGGGGCCACAATCCGAAGTCGGAGGAGAGCGAGGTAGCCAGATAAGTAGGGACAGGTCAAACCTAGACCCACAGGTGGCAGACTGCGCACTCCGGAAAGAAAATTCAGAACAAATAGCTTGGGAAGGCGATTGGCATCGTTCCTTCTGATACTGATGGAGGACTGGCCGAAGAAGAATTTTGTAGAAGGAAGTGTGCTCGAATTCCTCCAAGGTTGACCGCTGAACAGCTTCCAAGATCGCTCTGGCCTTTAGTCTGGGATAGATTGCGCAGTCGTTGAAGATGACGTTCCTCGGGACAGCTCCGAACTCGGATGCCGACGAAACCACTTCCGTTGGAAAGCTAACTCGCAGATGATTCCAGAAATGTAGGCCTTGCCACCTGAATCTTTGAGAGACGGTCGTAGTTGCTTCTGCAAGTCACTACTTTTCTGAAACCTGCAACAGGGACAGAATAGGTGGAGGAGAGGGTATGGGGATGGGGATGAAAATGGGCTTATTGGGTGGATGGGGAAGGGGGGTGCGACCTTGGGTGGTTAGGGAGGTGGGGAGATGAAAGGGCACAGCCCAAGAGAGAGGGAAATTCGAAATTTGGCCTAGGGAAGGGCTCTTTCAATCTTGGGGAGAGGGAGGGTTGCTTGGGAGAGTGGAAAGGTGCCTAGGAGAAGGGGTTTCCACCTAGGGGTTGGAGGGGGAATTGAATGAGTGCATGGGGAAGGGGAAGGGGCCTTAATGAGGGGTGAATGGGGAGGAGAGAGAATGAATTTCGAAATTGGGGTGGGGAGGAGAGAGAGAGGGGGGCACAACCCACTTAGAGAGAGTGATAGTAAGAGAGAGAGAGAGAGGGAGATATTGAGAGGGAACTAGAAGGTGTGGAAATTTTCTGGATTCAATATTCAAGCATAATTTTTTACAAATGAGAGAGGGGTGGGACTATTTATAGACCCCACACTTTTTCTAAGACCAAATTGACCCTGACAAACTAACTAATGACCAAACAGTCCAAGGGAGGGGCGCCCCTGGGCCTAGCCCAATGAATTGGGCCCATTAACCTATCAAACCAACATAATGACTTCAAGACTTAGGAAAATGACTTTCTAACCTAGGTACATGACTCAATAAAGAGAAAATTACATGTTTAAGACTCAAATAAAAATAAGAAAATTACATGACTCGACTCACAAACACATGAGGAACATAATGGCGTACACCGACGATCAATCCGAGCTTCAGAAAATGTGGAGGGGCAAGGGATGTCCCCATCATACCCCCGGGGTGGGGAAAACTCGACCCTGTCGAGTATGGGTCCACCGGGGAAGTAGCATCCCAAACGCAGTTCCGGGCAAACCTTGTTCTCCAAACTCGACCCATGTCCATAGCCGGGGAACGGTGCTTCCACTCGACAAAGTGGCTCGGTCACACCCTTAGGCTGGCGAAGAGATCTTGCTTTGCCTGGTATTGCCGCCATGTGCTGACGTCGGGCTCTCGGGCTAGTTTGTGGTGGCACTCCGAGGGTGTCTCTCACAAGGATGGGTGTAGGCTCAAGACACTCACTAGGATCCACTGCGGTACCCTTAGAGGGTGCCGGATCCGCCACGTGGGAAGTGAAATGAATCCCAAAACCCTTTGGTAAGTTCAACCCGCAAGTCGGGTGCCAAGGCTATTCAGAACTTGACAAGGTCCAAGTCCTCGTGCCCTCAAATTGGAGGAGACCCTAGAGTAGAGCCACTCCAAAATCATCATCATCAAGTCGCCAATGTGAAATTTCAAGTGGCGCTCACGAGTTTTTGCCCGCTTTTTATAATTCTCACCGCCTTTTGCTTGATGCATGTTTTGATGCATATGCCATGTACTAAGATGCGGTGTGAGTGAGTAGTTCATGGTATGCAAAGGTGGTCCAGGGCAACTATATGTAGACCTATCATGCATTGATGTTATGAAGACTTTGAAGGATTTGAGAGGACCGGGGCATCCATAGATGTCCCTCTTGTGAGTGAGTGTGATGAATGTTGGAGGACCCGGACATCCATGAATGCTCCTAACATGCTTGAGATTTATGATGAATGATGGTGGACCATTACAACCATATATTGACCACTCATGTTTTCTACTTGACATGTGGGTGATGTGAATGAATGTACCCGACTTATAAATCATGTCAAATGGTGTGGTAAGCCTAGACTCATGCATGTTTATCCCAAAGGTGACTTCCATGTGCATAGATGTGTGATGACTTTTGAACTTCCATGTGAATGGGTCGAAGGGATCTAGGAAGGTGGTTATGGGGTGGGGCATTTCCTCAATCCCGAGGTGTTTGTTGCCTAAGGTCAATGCTCTCATGGTGTAACCCGATTCTAGGAAGGGAGGAGTTTGGGTCAACATGGGCGGTATGGGTAGGGTGAGGTGGGTGGTGAATAGGGGGAGTGGGTTACATGGAGATTTAGGCTCCCATAGAAAAGGGTCAAAGGGATCATGGTAAGGGTCACCTAGGTAGGGGTACTCCATGTTCTCAAGGTCCTCAAATGGTGAGTCATCCTCCTCCAAGATAATTGGGCCAAGGTTGCTAATGGGTTGGCCAATCAAAGCACTTGGGATCTCAATGGTTGGGGAGTAGACTAGGATAGGTTCTTCCTCCATGGGAAGAAGGAGGATGATCTCACTAGTAACTTGGCCATTAGTGTAGATGGAAGTGATGGAGCCAATGGTGGGATATGCTAGGCTATAGGTGTTAGCTTCGGACGGCCTCGTGGCTAGCATATTGGTCAAGTGAATTTGCCCATGTAGGTAGTTCACTAAGTCTCTCAAATCTTCCACACAATAGGAAGTTTGATAAGTGACATGTGGCTGAATGGGAATGATTTGGGATTGATATCCCATGGGTAGGTGGCATGGTTGTGAACTAGGAATGGTGAGACCTTTCTTGAGCCATTGGAGTATGGACTTATCTATGGTGAGGTTGGATGTCTCTAGAGGAGCTAGGCTAGAGGTGTGTGAGTTGTTTGGCCTTTGGATTTCCTATATGTTGGAAGGTGGATTCGGATGGGCATCCTTCTCCACTTGGGTGGGTGTGTGGGTTGCAACTTCTATTGCTAATGGAGTAGGGGGATCTATGGTGGGTGGTTTGGTGATAGCTAACGTATGACACACCCGGGGTGGTGAACAAGCATGGGCTTGGGTTGGGATAGGAAGGTGAAGTGGAGGAGGCCTAGGTTGGGGAAAGATTGGTGTAGGAAGCGGGAGGTGGGTTTGGTGAGGGGTTTTCGGTTTGGGGGTGGTGGCCATTATGGGCCTCGGTGGAGGGGTGGACACGGGGTCCAATTGGGTTTGTGGACATATGGTTGTGGTGGGAGTTTGTAGGTAGGGTGCTGGTGTGGTGGTTGGGGTAGGATAGGTGGGAAGTGATGTGGAATGGGGGATTAGGGTCATGGGTTGGCTAGGTGGGGATGAAGGAGTTGAAGTGCTCCTTAGGTCTTGGTGATTTGAGTATGAGGGGGAAACATATCTAGCCCTAAGTTGCTCCTTCATGTCCCTCCATGTGGTGATGGGTGCTTCCCTTCTAAGTATTCTTAGCCCGACAATTTGCATCCAATAAGTTTGAGCTTGTTTGGTTAGTTGCATTTTGGCGACCCAAGCCATTTTATCCTCGGACATGGGATACCAAGTGAAGTATTGGTCTAATGCTGCTTCCCAATCTAAATATTCTCTAAGAGAGGTTCCATCAAAGGCAGGAAGTGGGTGGGGGACCAATCTATCAGCTACCCTTGGGGTGGGCTCATTGTCACCTAATCGGGTAAGTTGGCCTTTTATGCTATCTAGGCGATCAAAGGTATTGTTCATAGCTCCCATGAGGTATTCAACATGACTGTGGAGGTCATGTGTGTTGGTGATGGGTCTCTCTTGGGGTTTTGGACTCATGGAGAGGGACGATGGGCAAGGTTGGTATGAGGTGGCCATACTAGGGGACAAGAGTGATGTACTTGAAGACTCTAAATGCATAGACATGCCCTAGGACCAACTTGATAGAGACAAGTTGTGAACTTGCTCTGATACCACTTGATGTGACACCACCTTGGGGGTGATGACCACAAGACAATATGACCCTTGGACCTAAGATTGCAAGCAAGCAAATTGGCGATGATACTACGCGAGCGGCTTACTCGCTTGGAGCACACTTGTGCCCGTGGGTAACTAAGCGATAATGGAGAGGCTCCGGGGTGGGACAATGATGCTCCGGTGCTTGGCAAACTTGGGGAGAACCTCAATTGGTCCAAAGATGCCCACTCACGGGCGGCCGTCACACCAAGGGTGTGGGTTGAAATGGCTCACTCACAACTCGCCCGTGATGGACACTCACGTGAACGGTAATTTGGGCCGGGCTCTTGCTCTCCGTCCGACGCAGCAAAGCAAGAATACTAAGCTAAGCAAGTGATATTAACCAGCAAGGAAAGGGGAACCGAGGCTCACCTAGCCGGCGTGAAGACGCCGACTCCGGCCGAAGACGGGGGCGAGCGGGGAGGCAAGGGTTTGCGCCCGCAAGCCGCGTCGGTGTCGCTTCAAAATCTACGAAAAGATTATCACATGAACTACACCTCTCGCAGGAGGGGTGATCTTGGGGTGGGGATTAAGCTTATTACATCCAAAACTACCTCCACACAGGGAGGGGCCTTCAGCCGGCCAAGCGGGGTGGGGAATTACAAAAAGGAAATCCGACTTGCCGAATTCCGCCGGTTCTGCCAATCTGCAGGTTGCTGGACAGTGGGGCGGTGATGATGCTGCCAAAAATTCCACAGAGCTCAGATCTTGATGAGACTTGCGCCAAAAGCTTTCTAACTGACTGAGGGTGATGTCTGATTTTTTGGGAAGGCTCTGAAGCTCGGGGCTGATCGGACCGGCGACTGGAACCTGGCTGCAACTTTCTGTCTCTGGTGGGTGCAGGGTTGGTGCAGTCGGTTGCAGAAGGTACTACGGATGCTCCCGAACTCCGATTGGGACGAAACTGGCGGAGACGCGATCATGGACGGAGTAGCTTTAAGCAGAAGTTGACGGGGCTATAATCTGAGGTCGGAGGAGAGCGAGGTAGCCAGATAAGTAGGGACAGGTCAAACTGGACCCACAGGTGGCAGACTGCGCACTCCAGTGAGAAAATTCAGAACAAATAGCTTAGGCAGGCGATTGGCATCGTTCCTTCTGCTACTGATGGAGGACTGGCCGAAGAAGAATTTTGTAGAAGGAAGTGTGCTCGAATTCCTCCAAGGTTGACCGCTGAACAGCTTCCAAGATCGCTCTGACCTTCAGTCTGGGACAGATTGCGCAGTTGTTGAAGATGACGTTCCTCGGGACAGCTCCGAACTCGGATGCCGACGAAACCACTTCCGTTGGAAAGCTAACTCGCAGATGATTCCAGAAATGTAGACCTTGCCACCTGAATCTTTGAGAGACGGTCGTAGTTGCTTCTGCAAGTCACTGCTTTTCTGAAACCTGCAACAGGGACAGAATAGGTGGAGGAGAGGGTATGGGGATGGGGATGAAAATGGGCTTATTGGGTGGATGGGGAAGGGGGGGTGCAACCTTGGGTGGTTAGGGAGGTGGGGAGATGAAAGGGCACAGCCCAAGAGAGAGGGAAATTCGAAATTTGGCCTAGGGAAGGGCTCTTTCAATCTTGGGGAGAGGGAGGGTTGCTTGGGAGAGTGGAAAGGTGCCTAGGAGAAGGGGTTTCCACCTAGGGGTTGGAGGGGGAATTGAATGAGTGCATGGGGAAGGGGAAGGGGCCTTAATGAGGGGTGAATGGGGAGGAAAGAGAATGAATTTCGAAATTGGGGTGGGGAGGAGAGAGAGAGGGGGCACAACCCACTTAGAGAGAGTGATAGTAAGAGAGAGAGAGAGGGAGATATTGAGAGAGAACTAGAAGGTGTGGAAATTTTCTGGATTCAATATTCAAGCATAATTTTTTACAAATGAGAGAGGGGTGGGGCTATTTATAGACCCCACACTTTTCCTAAGATCAAATTGACCCTGACAAACTAACTAATGACCAAACAGTCCAAGGGAGGGGCGCCCCTGGGCCTAGCCCAATGAATTGGACCCATTAACCTATCAACCCAACATAATGACTTCAAGACTTAGGAAAATGACTTTCTAACCTAGGTACATGACTCAATAAAGGGAAAATTACATGTTTAAGACTCAAATAAAAATAAGAAAATTACATGACTCGACTCACAAACACATGAGGAACATAATGGCGTACACCGACGATCAATCGAGCTTCAGAAAATGTGGAGGGGCAAGGGATGTCCCCATCATATGGTGAGGATTATGATGAACATGTTGAGATTGAGGAGTATAGGATGTGCTATGTCGTGCATCCTCATTAACACAATTAAGATTAAACATGTTATTTTCTCTATCAAGGTAAGCCATTATGCAATCAAAGTTCAAGCAAAACAATTTGCAAAGAAGCACACAATTTGAAATGGTTACCGTTGATTTTTTTTATTTATTTGGACCTTGGTGAATTAATGACTTTGTGCAAATTGATGTGATCACTCAAGGGAGGAACCTAGTTTCAAATGTGGTTTAACTCCGGTGCCAACTAGGAACACTCTCTCACCATGCATAGGCCAACTAAACCCGGGACTTCAAAGGTACAACCTGCCCAGCGTCCGTGAGGGAATCCACGGGTGCGAGGACTTACGGAGGCTTAGCTTAGGAATTTTCGATCCAATGAGACGGAATGCTCAATGGAGGGTCCTTCCTTTACCAAGGGGGTGTGAGATCTCCTAAAAGTGTGGGGAGAGGGGATCTCCCAAACCGAATGCAAAGATGAATGCTATGTTATGCAAGAATATCTAAACTAGAACTAGCAAATAAAATGAAAAATATATTAAAAAAATGAATACACATCAGGAAATGTACAAGATGCAACCAGAGAAGATGACAATCAGAACCCCGACAGAAGGTGTGGGTGAAATACCCTCTGGTGATTAACGCGCTATATGTCCATAGCGCGATCTGATAGAACGCGCTATGGATGTATAGCGCGACCAATGACAGAGGGTGGGGGAACCCAAAAGACAAATAATCACACACACTTTGATGGATTAACAAGTAGGCAACCAAAAGAACGAACGTGGTGGCACAAAGTGTCCCACCGTGATCGCCAATTTGTGGATTATAAAATTAGAACACCCCCAAATTAAATGATTTGCATAAAAGATGATTTGACAAGATATAGAACTACAATTGATGATAAAAAGGGGGGTTACATGTAATAATCAAAATCCATGATCGCCACTGAGGCCAACAACATGCCAAATAATATAAAGATCAAGATAGGGCATGTTACATACCTCAGAAATTCAAGAGGGCCAAGAGCTGGCCTGCGGATGAACGCGCTATATCATCCTAGCGCCTTCTCAGGATCGCGCTATGTTCGTATAGCGCGATATCAGACAAGAAGCGAGATGAGTTGGATTCGTTTCTTCCTTGCTCCAAGGCCGGCCAAGGTGCAAGGGCTCCACGTATCAATCTTCTAGTGCCTGCAAACAATCATAAACAATAAACAGGAGGCCCATTAGATCGAGATTTTAGTAGAATCTACTCCTATTCTTAATCAAAAGCATGTAAAAGAAGGGCTCGATTACCTGGGGGTTTGGTGGTTTTTAAACCCCTATGGAAGGGCCAAAAATAGGTTTGGTGTGTGTGTGAATGCGTGTATTTTGTAAAAAGAGGTATTTTTGAGATCAATATGCAATGCTATGCAAAGATTGGGATGAACGAATTGGGGAGAAAAACTAAGAACTAGGAAGAACACAATATGCCCCTAAATACTCCCTTGGATATGTGAGGAGCGAGGAGTTGTTGATTTGGAACGAAACGCAGCCTCCCCCTCGTCAAGATCTCGAGTTGCATCCCCATCAAAACGACGGCCAAGGGTCCAATTTATAGGCGAAGGATCAAGAAGGAACCCTAGGTCGGAGTTCGATCCCAAACTAATAACTTGGTGGCTCAAATCAAGGCAATCTTGCCGATTAATGAGGGGAAAAGACTCCTATTAGAGTTAGGAACCTTCCTTTGGACAGAATATGATTGGAAACTTACCAAAATAAGGACTTAGATCGAAAAAGGGGAGTCCGGGTCGGACTGGGTTTCTGACTGAGAACGCGCTACAAGCGTATAGCGCGTTCTTCATTATCGCGCTATGACGATATAGCGCGACAATAATTGGCTCACCAAATGGTCAGAAAAAGAATAAATACCCATTGGGTAGTCATTCAATCAAATATTAAATAAGAATAACATCCATAGTGATACTATAAAGATCAAATATCAAGGAATATCGACTGTTCAAATGATCATCCAATTAGGTCTATAATGCGTTATGAACAAGAAAGTGATGTGAGTGAATAGCGCGAGAATGTCGAATTCGAGATAAGATCCAAGGTATGGAAATTGAATTGTGGGGCCAAGAATAGGGAGAAATCCCAGAAAATCAACCAATTAGGGATCAATTGGGGCATTAACTAGGAGAACAAAGAAATTGCTCAACTTATCGGCCAAAATTGGGTGTCTACAGGTACCAGCCAGAAGGGCGCCGAATCTGAGGAAGATGAAGCAGGTCCGTCAGGGCCCGCAAACCAAGACTTCCCATGCCCAGATGGGCTGAAGAGATGAAGCTCTCCAATGTCCGAGCTGGGAGCCGAATAATGAAGCTACTCAAGAAGCTCCCTGCTCGATTTACAATCTGGGAGATCCTTTCTTTGAGTGAAGAGACTCGACATGCGATTATTACAGCTCTCCAGACGCCTGCTCATTTTGAGACATGTCTGGCTGAAGCAATGCCGGAGGCTAGCATGACCTTCACTCCAGACGATATGCTGCTTCCCACCATCAGCCACAATAGGCCGCTGTATATGAAGGGGCACCTGAATGGAAGGGAGCTGAACAGGATTCTGGTTGATCCCGGTGCAGCGGTCAACATCCTGCCTTATAGAATATACGAGAGGCATCACTTTAACGTGCATCTCGAGATAGTCAGAGATATGCGTATTGCCGGCTTCAATCAAAAATGCGAAGTGTCAATGGGGGTGGCAGAGTTCACCCTCACTTTAGCGGATTTCACTACTATGGTGCAGTTCCATGTCATTGACTCCCGCACCTCGTACAAGGCACTGCTCGGCCGCCCATGGCTACATGAAAATATGGTGGTGCCCTCCACGCTCCACCAATGCATCAAGTACAGTCTCCAAGGGAAGGAGGAGAGGATATTTGTAGACCCCTACCCATTCGAGGTGTTCGAATGTCATTTGACGGATGCCAACCTATATACGGGGCCTTCTCAGAAGACCTCAGAAGCTAAGACCCCTGCGGGGGCATCGAGAAGCACATCCGGCTGCAGTTGGTATCCACCACCGCTGCGCGGATATGTCAAGTCCAAGGTGGTCTCCCATATCACAGCATCCGGAGACGTGGGTAGAACAGCACCCCCAACATTATACCCTGAAGCTAATGAAGTGCGGGTCGCTCAACGGCACAATCATATTGAAATCCCGGATGGCCTCACCAAGCCAACTCCCGGCCTTGATAACCCTACTGTCGAGTCTTTCAAAATTTGGGAGGTGACACATGAAGATGGACCTAGCATCTTGTTCTATACGGCTGAAGAGCACCCTACTCGGGAAGACACAGACTGCAGCCTCCCCGAAGATATAAGCAACCTGCCGGTTCCCGTCCAGGGTCTGGCATTCACAACTGATCGGATGGCCAGGATGTTTCAGAAGCAACACATCCCCCCCAATCAGTCTCAAAAGCGCAAGGAAGCTTTCCAGAAAATGTGGTATCCCGCAAATCTGGATAAGGAAATGAGACGTGTCTCTCAACATCCGGGGTTGGGCTTCACCCTGGAAGAATATTATTACAGTGGGCGATACGAGGTGGACACCATCTCCGCCTTCTATCCTGCTGATACCCGGCGGAAGCTGAGCATGTTGAACTGGCTCAACCCAGAAATCAAGAAGTAGAGACTGCGGTCCCCTGCCGATGCTGGGAGCAGGTCTACCCTGAAGAGGCGGCCCTTCAAGCCAAATTCGATACGGCTAGCAGCAGTGAAGCCGAAGATACTGAAGAAGCAGGAATTTCTCCCGCCAGTAGAGTCCTACTGATGATAACTTCAGCACCCCTTCTGCCAATCGGGGAAGCCTCGGTCGACTCTGATCAAGAGGAACACACTGCCAAGAAAGAAAAAGCCACTTCTATAGAAGATACAACTGCCCCAGAAGGCGAGACCTCCTTAACTTCTGCTACAAGACCGGGATGCTGTCCAAGCCCTACAATAAACAACTACCAGCCTGTCATGGCTGCAACCTCATCTACAAAGACTGAAGCTGCTCTCTCACCCTTGGGAGCTGCAACGACAGTGGATTTGATAACAGAACAATCCTCGCAGCCGCTGGTGCAGGAAGCAGAGAATCCTCAAGAGGCTCTAATGATGTCAGATGAGGAAGTCGAAGAACTCAACCCTCAAGATGGTATTCCAGACTTCGTTGACCTCCAGCCGGCACCTCCAGAGATAGAAGACGGAGGCCAAGCCACAGTCGATGAATTGATAGAAGTCAACTTGGGAAATGAGGAGGACCCTAGGCCTACCTTCCTCAGTGCTAAACTATCCCCAGAAGAACGGGAGCTGTACACCCAGCTGCTACAAGAGTACCGGGATTGCTTCGCTTGGACTTACAAAGAAATGCCAGGACTAAACCCCGCTGTCTCACAACATGAGCTGGCAATCAGCCCTGAGGCCGAGCCGGTGAAGCAACCACCGTGGCGCATGAGGCCAGAACTCATTACTCAAATTTGTGCTGAAGTCGACAAGATTATTGACGTGGGATTTGTCGAAGAAAATCAGTACACCACATGGCTGGCGAATATCGTCCCCGTGAAAAAGAAGAATGGACAGATCCGGATATGTGTCGACTTCCGAGATGTAAATAAAGCCTGTCCCAAAGATGACTTTCCGGTGCCAATAACGGAAGTCATGATCGATGCTACAACCGATCATGAGGCCCTATCATTCATGGACGGGTCATCCGGTTTCAACCAGATTTGGATCGCGGAGCATGACCGGGTCCATACTGCTTTCGAACCCCTAAAGGCATTTATCACTATAAGAGGATGCCGTTCGGACTGAAGAATGCTGACGCAACTTATCAGCGCACAATGACCAAAATCTTTGATGAGTTGCTCTACCACAAGGTCGAGTGCTACATAGATGATCTGGTGGTCAAAACCAGAAGAAAAGAAGATCATCTGCAGGACCTCCGGATCGTCTTCCAGAGGCTGAGGCAGCATGAGCTAAAAATGAACCCCATGAAGTGTGCATTCGGAGTATCGAGCGGAAAGTTCTTGGGCTTCATTGTCCGATATCGGGGGATCGAGATTGACCCCGCAAAAATCAAAGCAATTCAGGAGCTACCTCTACCAAGGAACCTCTCCGAGCTGAGATCACTATAGGCCGCTTGGCTTATATCCAGCGTTTCATTTCCAATCTGTCAGGGCGATGCCAGCCTTTCCACAAACTGATGATGAATGATGTTCCCTTTTATTGGGATGAAGATTGCCAGACAGCCTTCGACAAGCTGAAAGACTATCTGACGACTCCTCCAGTGCTGGGCGCACCGGTGAAAGGACGGCCATTGATACTATACATAACAGCTACACATAACTCTCTGGGGGCAATGCTGGCCCAGAATAATGAAGAAGGAAAAGAGCAAGCCCTCTATTACCTCAGTCGGAGACTGGTCAGAACTGAGGAGAAATATACTTATATTGAGAAGGTCTGTCTGGCGCTGGTCTTCGCAGTTAAGAAGCTGCGACACTACATGTTATCGCACGAAATCAGCCTGGTATCCAAAGAGGACCCCCTGAAATATATTATGTCCCAGCCGGCACTCAAAGGTCGCCTGGGCAAATGGGCAGTAATCCTTATGGAGTTTGACATCTCCTATGTGCCGCGCAAGGCCGTCAAGGGCCAAGCTATTGCAGACTTCTTCGCTGAGTACCCAGTAACCGGGGACTGCCCGTTGGAACCGGAGCCTCCTGAAGATGAAACCCTGGAAGCCATTCAGGTGCAGCCCTCTTTATGGCAGCTATATTTTGATGGCGCTTCCATAATTGACACCTCTGCCACTAGATCGGCCAGGGTCAGGGCAGGAGCAGGCATAGTCCTGAAATCCCCAGAGGGGGAAGTGGTGCACACATCTTGCTCGATAAACAAGCGTTGCACGAACAATGAAGCAGAGTATGAAGCCCTAATAATCGGGCTGTAAATCGCTCTATCCATGGGAATTCAGATGCTGGAAGCATTCGGAGATTCCATGCTAGTTATAAAACAACTGGAAGGAGAATTCGATGTGCGAAAGCAAGAACTTCTCCCCTACCATCAGCTGGCAACCCGCCTGATGTCGAGATTCTACTTCATCAGCATCAAGCATATCAACCGAAGCCAGAATGCTCAGGCAGACGCCCTCGCTAAGCTGGCCAATTTGTTGGCGGTCCCGCCAGACACAAGCCTCAACATAACAGTGATCAACCGCCGGCAAGTCCCCTGTGTAACAGAAGTCTTAGCCGACGAGCAAGAAATTGAGGTGGCAGTCGTCGAGGAGGTTCAGCAGCCCGATTGGCGAGAACATCTCCTGCGGTGGTTTCAACACCAACAGCTCCCAAGAGAGAAAGAACAAAGAATGAAGCTCCTGAGGGTCAAAGACTCTTACGAGATGAGAAGCGGAACCTTGTTCCGAATAATGGTGGATGCCCGAAGGAAAGTCCTACTTCGTTGCTTGTCTTCAACAGAGGCGGGACAGGTGATGCAAGAAGTCCATGCGGGATCAGCTGGAGCACACCAGGCTGGCCCAAAGATGAAAATTGAGATAAAGAAATTGGGTTACTATTGGCCCACTATGTTTAATGATTGCTGCAAGTTCGCCAATGCTTGTCAGAAATGTCAAGAACACGCTAATGTGGCAAGGAGACCTCCAGTGCCATTACATCCTACCCTATCAAGCTGGCCGTTTGCTTAGTGGGGCACGGACGTGGTAGGGCCGCTACCAGCATCTTCATCAGGATGCAGATATATCTTAGCAGCTACAGACTACTTCTCCAGATGGGCAAAGCCGGTCGCATTGAGAGATGTAACGGGGGAACTGGTCGCAAGATTCTTCCGGTAGAATATAATATTCTGATTCGGGATCCCCAGCCGAATCATCTCTGATAATGGCAGCCATTTCAGAAACCAAAAGGTTTATCGGCTAGCCGACAAATACAAGATTGACTAGAGGACATCGTCCCCCTACAACCCTCAAGCCAATGGACTTGCAGAAGCCTTCAACAAGACACTATGCACGTTGCTGGCAAAGACTGTCAAGTCTAATAAAAAGATTGGGAAGAAAGGATGTACGAAGCGCTCTGGCCCTATCGTACTGTCTACAAAACCCCAACCGGCTGTTCACCTTTCTCCCTCGTCTATGGGTCAGAGGCTGTGGTGCCGATCGAATTAGAAGTTCCTTCACTGCGAGTTGCCATCCAGCATGGACTAGCCAGCGGTGAACAGACAAATGCAGAAAGAAGATTGGAAGAGCTCACCGAGCTCGAAGGAAAACGCCTCCGGGAACAACAAAACATCCAACTCTACCAAGCTCGCATGGCCCGTGCTTTCGATAAGCTGGTGAAAGGTTGAGAATTCAAGAAAGGAGACCTGGTGATGGTTAAAAGAAGAGAAGTGATGGCCTCCAACCCCAAGGGGAAGTTGGTCGAAAATTGGATCGGACCATATATCGTCCGCCGAGTATATGAAGGGGGTGCCTACGTCCTGGTGGACCACAAAGGAGTCATCCAATTCTCTCCCCTTAATGGGAAGCACCTAAAACTGTATCACACGGTTCAAGCAGCGCTCCCCGAATGATCTACCTTCATCCTTGGTCTAGTGGCACTCCGTCATAGTCGAGCTACCCTTATCTTGGTCTAGTGGCACTCCGCCCTGATCGAGCTACCCTTATCTTGGTCTTGTGGCATTCCGCCCTAGCCGAGCTACCCTTATCTTGGTCTAGTGGCATTCCGCCCTAGCCGAGCTACCCTTATCTTGGTCTAGTGGCACTCCGTCCTAGTCGAGCTATCCTTCCTTGATTTAGTGGCACTCCGCCCTGATCGAGCTACCCTTATCTTGGTCTAGTGGCACTCCACCCTGATCGAGCTACCCTTATCTTGGTCTAGTGGCACTCCTCCCTAGCCGAGCTACCCTTATCTTGGTCTAGTGGCACTCCGTCCTAGCCGAGCTATCCTTCCTTAGTTTAGTGGCACTCCGCCCTGATCGAGCTACCCATATCTTGGTCTAGTGGCACTCCGCCCTGATCAAGCTACCCTTATCTTGGTCTAGTGGCATTCCGCCCTAGCCAAGCTACCCTTATCTTGGTTTAATGGCACTCCGTCCTAGCCGAGTTACCCTTATCTTGGTCTAGTGGCATTCCGCCCTAGCCGAGCTACCCTTATCTTGGTCTAGTGGCACTCCGCCCTGATCGAGGTATCCTTCCTTGGTTTAGTGGCACTCCGTCCTAGCCGAGCTACCCTTATCTTGGTCTAGTGGCACTCCGCCCTAATCGAGCTATCCTTCCTTGGTCTAGTGGTATTCCGCCCTTGCCGAGTGATGGGGACATCGCTTACCACTTCCCATTTCTCCAAGGGTCCTGATGCTCGCCATTGTGTTCATCTTGATTTTCTGAGTCTAGCTATGTAATTTTCATATCTTTCTTTGAGTCTTAACCATGTAATTTTCCCTTTTATTGAGTCAAGTACCTAAGTTAGTGAGTCATCTATCTAAGTCTAAGTATCATTAGGTGGCCTGGTGGGTTAATGGGCCCACTTCAATGGGCTTGGTTCATGGGCACCCCCTTCCCCCCTTGGTCATTTGTCAATAGTCCAAAAGGTGAGGACTTTTTGTAAATTGAGAGTTTCCTATAAATAGGACCCCAATCCCTCCATGGAGAACTAATGAAGTATTAAGTGAAAATTTCCACAAGAATTGTGTCTCTTACTCTCTCTCTCTCTCTCTCTAAGGGGTGGATTCCCCTCCCTCTTTCTCTCTCTCTTCTCTCTCTCTAAAGGGGGCGACCCCCTCTCTCTCTCCCTTGGGCGCCCTTGCCCCTTCACCTTCCTCCCTTGCCACCTCATCATCCACATCACCCCAACCCCTCATCTTCCCAAGGCCCCATCACTCCCACCATTACTCTCACCAAGTCCCAAGCAACCTTCCACCTTCCAAGGCAACCTTCCCCATTCCCAAGCCAACCCCTCCATCTCCCAACACACCCTTTCCCCTCCCCAAGACTTCATTAACCAACCACCATTAACCCCACATTCAAACCAAAGGAGAGATCTCTCCTCCCTCTCTACTTCCCAACCCAAATTCGCAGCTCCCCCTTCCTCCACTTGCTAGACCACCTCCCAGCCCCTTTCTGCCCCTCCCACACCTTGTATCACCTCCTAACAGACCCCCACATAGTCAGGTGTCACCCCCACACCCATCCACCCCATTTCCCACCCCATCTACTCCGTCTCCCATCACCTATCATCACCCTATTCATCTTAGTGCGCAGGCAGCAGTCAAGGGTCAAGGTGCAGAGTCAACCACATCTTCACCGCACATCTTCTGGAGGCATATCCTACATTTCGGAAAGCTCTTCTAGTCGTCTTCGCAGGCGAGGTGATCCCGCCCCAATTCAAGTTCGGAGCTGTCCGGGAGAGCCATTCTTCACCGACTGCGCAGAACCAGTCCGGCCAGAAACCAGAGCTGCCATTCAGAAGCTACTGCGACCACACCGGTGCTCCACTTTGTGCGCCAGTTGACCGGGGCGAAGATCCACCAGTCCTCTGTCCAGCACAATAAGCGGGACCTCGTTTGGAGTTCGGAGCTCGCCGTTCCGAATTATTTTTCCAAGGTGCGCAGGTCAGTCCTGTCAGGGACTGATCAGACCCCCTCTCACTCTTCGGGTTCCACCTCCCTGCTCCGACCTCTTCTGGTGCCCATCTTGGTTGCTGATCGAAGAGATTCGACCACGCTCGCAACCGTCCTGATCCCGTCTCGATTGGATCACGGGAGTGATCGCGGTGAAGTCAGAAACCTACTGCAACAACCTGAACTCAGTCCAAGGCAGAGCAGAGCAACGCCGGTCCAGCGTCTGTCCTGGCCAGTATTGATAACGTCTGGTGCCAAAAATATTTAGGCTTCATCCTGGGTCAGTCACCAACATTTTGGCGCTGGTCTCGTTCACTTTTGAGTCCGGGAGCGATCATAGCGGAGTCGACAGAGAGTGCCTGTCAGCGGGCAGAACCGGCGGACAGAACCCCGAGAGGGCAATCCGGCTCCGTTCTTAGCTTCACACCCCTCCCCGCCTGGCCAGCTTACCGCCCCTCCCTGTGAGGAGGTAGTGTTTGTGTGTAATCCACTTTTCCCCACCCCGAGATCCACCCTCCTGCGTGAGGCGTAGTGCATGTAAATAATTAGCAGGGATCAAGCTTTATCGACGCAGTGTGCGGGGAACCCACACTTCCCCGCTCGCCCTCGTCTCCGAACGGGGTTGGTTTCTTCAAACCAACCGGGTAAGCTCTATCCCTTGCTCTCATATCAGTAGTTTGTCCATATAATATCTGTGAAATTGCTCCGTTGGAAGCGAGAGAGAGCGCCCGGCCCCGGAGTACTCCACTACCGTGTGGTCACCGTGGTTTGTGAGAGAGAGTGACCCAGTGCCCCACTTGGCACCCGGCCAGCCCCTTAGTTGTGGGCATCTTACCCTCGGGAGGGAAACCTTAGCCCTACTGGCCCTTAAACCAGCCAGGGTCTTGATCCACCACCTCCACTCGGCATTACCGAGTCACCTCGGGTTCGTGTGTGCAACGGCGATTCAGCGATTTACGCACCCCGTGCTCAAAATTGATTGTGTTTGCGTAGAAGGTCCGAGGGCCCTTGTCTCTTTACTGCATTTTTCTAGTGGTGTCACATCAAATGGTATCAGAGCAAGTTTTAGACTTGTCTCTACGAGTCTAGTCCTAGGGCATTGGCATTTGGGTCTCCCTTACATCTCATTTTCCAACGCTCCTTGCGTGACCACCCTAGAAAAATGCCCCAAGTCCCCATGGAACGATTTTACACTGTCATCAACAAACTTTATAATTGTCTAGATACCCTCACCACCCGGCTTGATCGGATTGAAGCAAAAAGGAACCACGGCCCTAGAGCTTGGTCACCTCGGGATGAATTTGGATGGGAAGCCAATGAACCCCCACTTAGGAACTGTGGCCTTAGAGTCTTGCCTCCACGGGATGAGTTTGATGGGAAAAGGTTAGACTATGATCCCTATTATGACTATGAGAGGCTCCAACATTACGGGCATGAGGAGAGACGTCCCCGGGATAACCTGGATAACCATCCCTCTAGAATGATGCGATTCTCTAGGCCTCCTAGGTTCACTCTCCGGCCGGGTGATCCCAAGGACATGGGACCCCGTCCCAGCCCAGCCCCACTCTTGAAGACCCCCAAACCATGTCCAAGTAAGAGTACCCCATTTCGGCCCACTAATCTTCCTCCCACCCCTCCTCCGACAAGGGTCACCCCTAGTCAAAACATGCCCCAGCAAGAAGGGAGTTCCAATGGACCAAGTGTGGGTGAGACCACCCAGGGGAATAGACAACAATGCTTTGAGTGTAAAGGCTTAGGACACTCCATCAATCAGTTCCCTTCACAAGAGATGTCCAACATACTGACTGAAGAAATAGTTACCCCTATCAAAGGGGAACTTGAGGAGGTCACCGAAATCCATGAGGCTCCCCTAGATTGGGAAGAAGAATATGAAGACCAATGCGAAGAGTTGGGTCAAGAGAACTCATCCCTACCCAAAGAAAACCCATTGAGCCTAACTAGGTGCACCCTCCCCCGTGAGTTACAAGATGCCCAACCTCGGCCTCCACTACTATCCCTCCCCATCCTATCCCCAGTCCCCCACTACCCACCACCCCAAGAGCGCCATATGCCAGTCATCATCACCCCACCTACAAAGGACCTACTCACCTCCTTGGTAGAGGAAACCATGATCCCCACACCCGACCCCATAGTAGGGAACACCCCAGAACCACTCCCCACCTTGGAGGAAAATCATGCCCAAAACGAGGAAGAAATTTTGCCTTTCATGCCACCCCCTCCAATTGAGAGTGAACTTATCATAAGTGGGCCCTTGGTTAGATGGCTAGTAGAAGACCGGGCTCACCCTATCCTGCCCCATGCCTACCCTTCCGTGGAACGACACCTCCCCATAGTACCCTTATCCACCTATCACACCACAATCCAATCATCCTATCAAGTGGAAACATTAGGGGATCTTCTTAAGGGTCTGGCTTGGCAAATGGAGTTAACTGGCATATTGACCATAGTGACCGACCGACCTAGGAGCCTTGACCTCCTACACCTATGTGTCAGATCCATCTCCTCGATTTACACTGTGGGTTGCTACACTAGCGACCTTCTTCTATTCCTCCCTACACCCGATGAGTCCGATGCTATCCACGAATTGGAATTACTTATTTCGGGTAGAATGCCAAGCCCTCCATTCATGGCCAACCATCCCGCCAAAGACTTCGGTTCAATTACTTCATTAGAGGAGGAGGACTCACCATCATTTGAGGACCATGAGGACATAGAATACCTCTTCCTTGGCAACACATTCCATGACCCCTTTGATCCCTCCCTATGGAAGCCAATGAACCCATGGGACCTAGCCACCTTACCCACCACCCACCTTTTCCTACCCTCACCCACCATGTTGAACCTAACCCACCCATTCCAAAACTTAGCCCACACTATGAGAGCCATGACCAAGGGTGACATCCACCTAGGAAATATGGAATTGACCCATCCCAAGAGGTTCACTTTCTGGGACCCCTTCGACCCCCATGAGTGGAAACCCCCAAATCAACCCCCACCTAAAGATGGGACCATCTTGATAGGAATGCATGTGTCACAACATTTTGCTTCATCAGGTAGGGCTAGTAAGTCAAGTCGTCTCATTTGTGTCATATACACACTAGGTCCAGTGCACGACAGGTTTACATTTGGATATGCAGGTCCTCCCCCACTCATCATCCATCTTATGCATGATAGGAGTATACATGGAAGTCCAGGTCCTCCGGCATTCACTGCACCCATACCTGATAGAGCCATTTATGGATGCCCCGGTCCTCCTAAGTCCGTCAAAACCAATGTGACACTTGATAGGGCTGAATTTGGTTGTCCAGGCCCTCCCTTCATCTCTAGAGGATCAGCATTCATGACACTACATAGTACCCGTCGCGAGCACATCAACAAGAGCAATGAGGGGTACAGAAAATTAGCCGATTCCCACCGTCACCACCAAGAATTCCATACAGGTGATTTTGTGATGGTGAGGACCGAGAGACTATTCCCTGGGAATGTCTCCAAACTGAGGTCGCGTGGATCAGGTCCCTTCCAGGTTCTGAGGCGGATCGGCACCTATGCTTATGTGTTGGACCTCCCCGAGGAATACGGAGTAAGCCCCACATTCAATGTGGCTGACTTAGTGCCATACGGAGGTCCCACGGTGACACCTAGTGAGGACATCGAGCCCGCTCCACCCCTTGAGAGAGCCACTACCCGTGAGAGAGCTCCACCAATCCAGAGAGGCCAGCGTGAGCAAGTGGAGCGGATATTGTATGAACATGTCAATGTCATCTGGAGCAAAGGGTATGGGCGCTACCTTGCTTGGTGAAAGGACCAGCTATCTTTGGTAGACTTGTGGGCAACCCTGCCGTGACTCCCTCCGAATACGATAGATCTTTACTCGACAGAGTCGAGTTCTCTGCACCCCAGGAGTATGATGGGGACATCGCTTACCACTTCCCATTTCTCCAAGGGTCCCGATGCTCGCCATTGTGTTCATCTTGATTTTCTGAGTCTAGCTATGTAATTTTCATATCTTTCTTTGAGTCTTAACCATGTAATTTTCCCTTTTATTGAGTCAAGTACCTAAGTTAGTGAGTCATCTATCTAAGTCTAAGTATCATTAGGTGGCCTAGTGGGTTAATGGGCCCACTTCAATGGGCTTGGCCCATGGGCACCCCCTTCCCCCCTTGGTCATTTGTCAATAGTCCAAAAGGTGAGGACTTTTTGTAAATTGAGGGTTTCCTATAAATAGGACCCCAATCCCTCCATGGAGAACTAATGAAGTATTAAGTGAAAATTTTCACAAGAATTGTGTTTCTTACTCTCTCTCTCTCTCTCTCTCTCTCTAAGGGGTGGATTCCCCTCCCTCTTTCTCTCTCTTCTCTCTCTCTAAAGGGGGCGACCCCCTCTCTCTCTCCCTTGGGCGCCCTTGCCCCTTCACCTTCCTCCCTTGCCACCTCATCATCCACATCACTCCAACCCCTCATCTTCCCAAGCCCCCATCACTCCCACCATTACTCTCACCAAGTCCCAAGCAACCTTCCACCTTCCAAGGCAACCTTCCCCATTCCCATGTCAACCCCTCCATCTCCCAAGGGAGAATCCCATCTCCCAACACACCCTTTCCCCTCCCCAAGACTTCATTAACCAACCACCATTAACCCCACATTCAAACCAAAGGAGAGATCTCACCTCCCTCTCTACTTCCCAACCCAAATTCGCAGCTCCCCCTTCCTCCACTTGCTAGACCATCTCCCAGCCCCCTCTCTGCCCCTCCCACACCTTGTATCACCCCCTAACAGACCCCCACATAGTCAGGTGTCACCCCCACACCCATCCAACCCATTTCCCACCCCATCTACTCCGTCTCCATCACCTATCATCACCCTATTCATCTCAGTCCGCAGGCAGCAGTCAAGGGTCGAGCTGCAGAGTCAACCACATCTTCACCGCACATCTTCTGGAAGCGTATCATACATTTCCGAAAATCTCTTCCAGTCGTCTTCGCAGGTGAGGTGATCCCGCCCCAATTCGAGTTCGGGGCTGTCCGGGAGAGCCATTCTTCACCAACTGCGCAGAACCAGTCCGGCCAGAAACCAGAGCTGCCACTCAGAAGCTACTGCGACCACACCGGTGCTCCACTTGGTGCGCCAATTTACTGGGGAGAAGATCCACCAGTCCTCTGTCCAACACAGCAAGCGGGACCTCGTTTGGAGTTCGGAGCTCCCCATTCCGAATTATTTTCCCCAGGTGCGCAGGTCAGTCCTGTCAGGGACTGATCCGACCCCCTCTCACTCTTTGGGTTCCACCTCCCTGCTCCGACCTTTTCTGGTGCCCATCTTGGTTGCTAATCGAAGAGGATTTGACCACGCTCGCAAACGTCCTGATCCCGTCTCGATTGGATCACGGGAGCGATCGTGGTGAATTCGCCAACCTGCTACAACAACCAGAACTCAGTCCAAGGCAGAGCAGAGCAGCGCCGGTCCAGCGTCTGTCCCGGCCAGCGTCAATAACTTCTGGTGCCAACAAAATTCAGGCTTCATCCCGGGTCAGTCACCAATATTTTGGCGCTGGTCTCGTTCACTTTCGAGTCCGGAAACGATCACAGCGGAGTCGACAGCGAGTACCTGTCAGTGGGCAGAACCGGCGGACAGAACCCCGGGAGGGCAATCCGGCTCCGTTCTTAGCTTCACGCCCCTCCCCGCCTGGCCGGCTTACCGCCCCTCCCTACGTGGAGGTAGTGTTTGTGTGTAATCCACTTTTCCCCACCCCGAGATCCACCCTCCTGCGTGAGGCGTAGTGCATGTAAATAATTAGCAAGGATCAAGCTTCATCGACACAGTGTGCGGGGAACCCACACTTCCCCGCTCACCCTCGTCTCCGAACGGGGTTGGTTTCTTCAAACTAACCGGGTAAGCTCTATCCCTTGCTCTCATATCAGTAGTTTGTTCATATAATATCGTGGAATTGCTCTGTTGACGGTGAGAGAGCGCCTGACCCCGAAGCACCCAGTTTACAAGTGGTCATCGTGGGATTGTGAGAGAGCGACCCGGTGCCCTTTCGGCACCTAGCCAGCCCTTTGATTGTGGGCACCGTACCCTCGGGAGGGCTACCATAGCTTTGCTGGTCCTCTACCAGCAAGGGTTTTGTTCCACTACCTCCACTCGGCATCGCCGAGTCACCCGGGAATCGTGTGCGCAGCGGTGGTTTGGCAACTTGCGTAATTCTCTACTCTTGTGCGTTGTGCTTGCTTGGTAAGTCCAAGGACCCTCGGTCTAGTTGATGCATTCTCTAAGTTGGTGTCACATCACCGAGCTAGCCTTATCTTGGTCTAGTGGCACTCCTCCCTGATCGAGCTACCCTTATCTTGGTCTAGTGACATTCCGCCCTGATCGAGCTACCTTTCCTTGGTCTAGTGGCACTCCGCCCTGATCGAGCTACCTTTCCTGGGTCTAGTGGCACTCCGCCCTGGCCGAGCTCTCAAAAGAATACACCATATTGCCATCACGGGCCTTACGTCCGAATCGGCGAAAGATCATTCCTTTGCGTTAGCATTCAGCCCTTGCTAACGAATGAACCGCTCTACTCGACACGAGGCCCGGTGTTCCGGCCAACAGCCGTCTACTATCAACCAAGGGTCTGACATTATACTTCAACCTACCACCCTTTATATCAAAAAAAAAGAGAAGAAAAGAAAAGAAAAATGGGGTTAAAAATAGAGATACCCCGCCAGACTTGCTCCTATATTAGGACAAGTGCAAAAATGGCTATAACCCAGCTGTGGCGAAAACCCGAAAGGGCGCTACGGGCAAAATCGGGTATCCCGCCACGTGAAAACCCGAGAGGGCGCGTGGGCAAAAGCAAGAGGGGGCTGGCTTCGGCGAAAACCCGAAAGGGCGCTTAAGTCAGTAAAGTGGTAATTTAAAAAAAAATTCCTCTGTTGCTCTTCCCCCGACGAAACTCCAAAAGGGACAGTCATCAAAATCCCACCGAGATCCTCTAACAAACCCATGTTCGACCCTCGTCATCATCGGCGAGATCGGTCGATCTCTACCCCTAACTTGGACCTTCCGTCCCTGTTAATAATCCTACCTTTGCTTCGGCATGTGACCCATGCTGATGAACAAATCCATGTTCGACCCTCGTCATCATCGGCGAGATCGGTCGATCTCTACCCCTAACTTGGACCTTCCGTCCCTGTTAATAATCCTACCTTTGCTTCGGCATGGGACCCGTGCTGATGAACAAACCCGGGTTCGACCCTCGTCATCATCGACGAGATCGGTCGACCTCTACGCTTAACTCGGATCTTACGTCCTTGTTAATGAACCATGTCCTTTGCTTCGACATTCAACCAGTGTCGACGAACTAAACCAGGGACCAATCCTTGTCATCATCGGCAAGGCCAGTCAGCGTTCTAGCAGTTAAGTTCTTCTGTACTCTAAATTCAAAAAAAAAGAGAAAAAAATAGGGTTAAAAATAGAGATACCCTGCCAGACTTGCTCCTATATTAGGACAAGTGCAAAAATGGCTATAACCCAGCGGTGGCGAAAACCCGAAAGGGCGTCGCGGGCAAAATCGGGTACCCCACCACGTGAAAACCCGAGAGGGCGCGTGGGCAAAAGCAAGAGGGGGCTGGCTTCAGTGAAAACCCGAAAGGGCGCTTAGGTCAGTAATGTGAATATAAAAAAAAGAAATTATAAGTGAATGATGAATAGTGATGATCCATCCCCCGTCCTGAATACCCTTTACAGGGTCGAAGCGGAGTCTTCATCCGATGTCCCGCCTCTATATATATATATATATATTTCCTACCCCTTTTCGACCCTTGTCACCATCGACAAGATCGGTCGCAACCCCTTCCGATTCTTGTCATCATCGACAAGACCGTCTACCCTTTTCGACCCTTGTCACCATCGGCAAGATCGGTCGCTACCCTTTTCGACTCTTGTCATCATCGGCAAGATCGGTCGCTACCCTTTTCGACCCTTGTCACCATCGACAAGATCGGTCGCTACCCTTTTCGACCCTTATCACCATCGACAAGATCGGTCGCTACCCTTTTCGACCCTTGTCACCATCGGCAAGATCGGTCGCTACCCTTTTCGACCCTTGTCACCATCGGTAAGATCGGTCGCTACCCTTTTCGACCCTTGTCACCATCGGCAAGATCAGACGCTACCCTTTTCGACCCTTGTCACCATCGGCAAGATCGGTCGCTACCTTCTTGACCCTTGTCACCATCGACAAGATCGATCGCTACCTTTTTCGACCCTTGTCACCATCGACGAGCCCGATCAACTACCCCCCTAACCTGGGCCTTTCGCCCTCGTTAATAAACAAAGTATCATTGCGTCGACATTTAACCCATGTCGATGGTTAGAACACACCCTTGTCTTCATTGGTGAAGTTCATAAGGCACATCCTCCTATGCTACCCATGTCCCGCCCTAGCCAAAATCCAGTTCCGGGAACGGCTATGCTGCGGTGGAGTGAACACCTCACCCCTTCGCTGAAGGCGTGAGCGCTCTCCTGCGCCATCGGCGCGTATCCCTAGACTTGGATGAGCGGCCAAAAGAAAAGAGGGAAAGAAGTCACGATTGAGGTGACAAATAGAGATGTTTCATTAATGTGAGTCGTGAGAATACATTTGTGCCCGGGGCATTCCCCAGGGGTACATAAGCTCCAAAGGCAAAAAGAAGCAGAGCTCGATGCAAAAAACAGAGCAAAGCAAAGCTACGGCAAAGGGCGCCGGAAAATATCTACCAACTCCAAGAGGCCTAGTGAGGGGTATTGGGTTAACTCCTGCAACCGAGCCTCGGTAGCTGTCAGCTGTGATAACCTCTCATCCAGCGAGACAAGTCGTCCTTCCGCCAGATCAGCTTCTTCCGTTGTCTGGACCTCTAGGCGCTCGGCTTCCTGTAACTCGGCTTCGACCTTGGCAAGTTTCGCGCGCAACTCTTCCATCCGCGCCGTGAGGAGCAACCGACGTTCTGAGATATTGCCGGCAACACCTCTCAACTGCTCCAGGGTCACCCTCAGTGAAGTGGTAGCAGCGCGGCAATCTGCCCTCTCTAGCTTCATAGCCGCCAGCTTATCAAATACCTCTCGGCTGAGGAAATCCCGCCTGTTGGCGTGCTTTAGCAACATCACAACCCGCGGGGTCCAATCATCCATTGGGCAGCCAAATGCTAATAGTGACCGGGAGAGGTGTTCTATCAGGCCCCTCAGCTGCACATAGGTTAGACCCGGGGAAGCTGACACGGCTCACTGGAGATTACCCAGAGACTGCCACACCATGTCACTGGAGAATTGTAAGCCCAGTGGCGAAGTCTCGGGGAGCTGAAAGTCCACCTTGCTATCTATCTCGGCCCAGATGTCGTCAGCCACCCTGAGGGACGTCGACGGCATGGTCTGCACGGCGCCGACGCCCGGCCCGACAATTGCAGCTGCTACAGCTGAAGGGCTCTCCACGATGGTGACTTCTTTGCCCGTCCTTTGAGGTGAGGTTATGACAGCCATCTCAGCAGCTGAGGGCGCTCGCTCCTCCTGAACAGTCTCACCGGCCGCTAAAGGAGGGGAGCTTTCTATGACAGACAAGGCTTTAGTAACATCGGCCTCTTCTGCAATGATTTCTCCTGCTTCTATTTCCGGGGGGCCGCTTGGCTTCAGCAATAGTTCTTCACCGGTGACCGAGGCTTGAGGCCTCGCAACCTCGACTGGGTCGCCAACTCCAGCAGTTGTGTCAGGCTCCTCTGAGGCCGCTGCAGTAGCATAGGTCTGTGGAAGCCGTAGGGCGATGGGCCGCACAACAGGTGGAAAGGCCGATCGGCTCATGCCTAAGTCAGGAAGGGGTATGCGAACCATCACAGCTGGCGGTACCACCTCAGCCTGCATCATATATGTGTATGTCAGCCAGCTGGCTTGGAAATAAAAAGAAGTGCTACAGGCGGGAGTCGGAACATTTCCTACCTCGACCGGCACTATATTTAGGCCTCCAAAAGTGGCCTCTGAAGGTTCTGGCCCTCCTCCTGCGGTCGGGTATGATGGCCCGTGCTTGACTCCCAGTAGTCTCGGAGGACTAAATGTTAGAAGGTCACTTTCATAAGCTGAAGAGGCCCCAGCATCCTCAGCCTCGGTGTCAACCGGTGGGAACCCCTCGTCATCGCCGGAGCCGCCACCATAATCAACTCGCTCAGAGGAGGAGGACTCTTCCGCATGTTCTCGAATCTCCAGTATCTGAGCGGGAACCATGCTACTAGGAGGAGGCCCCTTAGCCGGAACCTCCTCGGCGGTCTCTACCTCGGAAACACCAGTTGGCTGGATACCTTGGGATTCTTCCCTTGGAGGCACCTGCTCTCCAGTAGCAGCTCCCGCCATGGCCCCGACCTCGGGGAGCATTGTTGGTCGAACATCGACTGGAGATAAAAGACAATAAACAGTCAAGGCCCGACTGAAAGCACGATGGACCGCCGAGCTCCACAGGCAAGCTGCAAGTTACCTTCCATCTCCTGATGGGGTGTCGGTGAAGGCAAGTTACCCTCAACAGAGGCCGAGGGTGCTTCCTCCTCTCTCTCCTCAGCCGCGGCTCCAGTCACCGCCTCCAACCCGACAATGGCAGAGGTAGTGCCAGCAGCTAAAAAAAAGGAAGGATGATCAACCGAGGTGGCAGAAATAAGCAAACAAGCCATACAGGAACAATAAGTTATCTTCGCCCTCAGGCCCTTGCATCCAAGCAGCCTCAAACTTGGAGAATGATGGAACCCGAGGAGGGGTGACTATGGGTTCCTCTTCAGCGGCCTTCCTCCGGCGCACCCGGGTAGTGCGGGAGTCCACCCTCTTGGCCTTCTTGGCTTTGCTGATAGCCTCTCTGACCTGGGACCTGGTTCGCTTCCGCGAATCCCTAGGGGGCAGCGGTGTTGTGGTCGGAGCTGGCTCTGGAATATTAAAATATGAAGGCTTCTGCGCCTTAGATATCAACTCCCTGTAATGTTTGGTCGCCTCCACAGAGAGGTGAGCTGCAAAAGCGCATAGGTGAGAAAGATGCATACTGACTATGAAAGGAGCAGCTTTAAGGCTGAAAGGAAACACAAGCATTACCTGGCGGCCCTGTATATCGGGGGCTGAGCGACCAGTAAAGTAATACGGGCGCCTTATCTCGAGAAGCCGCTTCACGAATAAGCCAGCACACGTCACCAATCTTCTCACTTTTCTCCGCCAGCTGCGCCAAATCTTCATGGCCACAGGAGGATAAGTGATGATATAGGCCCAAGTGGTCCAATTCCCAGTCGTCGACATACTTGAAAGACACTAGAAGCTGATGGTCCCGGATGGCTTCTAATGGACCATAAATTGAAAGCCCGTGAGAATGAAGCAAGGCGAATATCCAAGGGGTGCTGGAATACAAGTCAGCCCATCTATCTTCCCTCCTGATGAAGGTCCGATAGGGATGAAAACGGTCAGCTTCTGGGCGCCAGCCCGCCACTACAGGTAGAAGTTCCTCCACCGGGAGGGGGATCGTCTGGAGGGCGATCCGGTCACTGCTAACCTGGCACAGCCCCCAGAGAGTCTTGATGTAGTCACCCTTCTGGATCTCCGGCATTTTCGGGTCGGCCTTGGACGACCTACCCTTCGCAGCCTTCCTGGCCTCCAGATATGCCATCACTTCGGTGTTGAACTTGGACTTCAATTTCTTCAAATAGGATGGATCAACATCCAAAATAGGCTCTCGTTGGGAATCTAAGAAACGACGTTCGGCAACATGCCAACAGTCTTTTCGAAAGTTCCGATAGAAGCCCGTCCGTGCATTCCACCACTTGATGAAGTCCGAAGTCACTCGGGGCAGACGAGCCGGGGTTGGCACCCTGAAGGATACATCCTCCCGACGATGGAAGTAGTCCCACCATGTGCGGGCTTCATCCGTAGTCGTCTGACCAGCCCGATGTCTGTTCGGGAGATTGAACCGGGCCGTATCTGAAATTCCGACCAAAGCGGAAGGGGTAGTACGGCTCCAGCCACAGTAAGCCGCTCTTTCTAAATACAAGGACACTGGGGCGGATAGACAGTGCCCAATCAACCAGTTCTGGCTCCAAGATTGACCTCGTGCTCTTGGTCCCGGTGAGCTGGTGAATGAATTCCTCTGTCTCGAACAACCGGCATTGCCGCATCCAGTTGACGAGAGGGCTAGAGCTAGCGGCCAAACTCCAAAAATGTAGAACTCCTGGGGAATCTGTCGGAACTGTAGTCAGCTTCCCCCGAATAGCAAAAAGCTGGTCCGCCAATGAAGACGGCTCAGCACTAGCAAATTCGATCATCCGAGGCACAGGACGATCCGACTGCATCGACCGGGGAGCTGCTTCAGGAAACAAGGTGCAGACCCAGGCGTTGAAGAAGTGGAGGGGGCCGACCGTCCGTGAATTTTTGGGGATCCGTGACTTGTGCAAATCCCCCAACATCTTATATGTAAGGCATAGGGACACCGGGCACAAGGACAACTTCGTCCCCCAAGCCATCAAACAGGCAGGGTAAATGGCCTCAGGCCTGATTACCGTCTCGTCCCCCTGGGGGAGGGCGAACGAGAAAAGCCAATATGTCAGATACGCAGCACAATGTGTGACTGCGTCAACTCCTGTGGGATTCGGGCCCCCTTGTCGCCCTCTCCCTGAAGCAGCAGGGTAATTTGTCTGGCGTCGAGCCCTCTTCTTCCGCTTCACCGCTGTCGGAACCACCGTGGGGAAGTCCTCATATTGCTGCTCCCCGCCGAAGAAGTATTGAAGCCACGTGCCCATCCGCACGCGTCTCTTTTCACCAGGCTTTCGCGCTTCCCGTGAGTCAAGCGTCAAGCGCAGTAGTGTGCGGTATGCCTTCATCAAATAGCGGTAGGCGAAGCCCGTAAAGTATTTACCTTCGCCATCTGTCTGGTCTTTCAGCCAGTCCGGGAAACAAACTTCTTCGTACGGCTCCCCGTCTATCGGCAAGCCGCTCAGCTGGGAAAGACTCCAGAGGTCCAGTGAAGTCTCACCCTCTGCAGTATAGAAGGTGTTGTATTCCGGGCAGAAGACCTGAATCATCCCGCAGCACAGACCTCGGGAGATCGGGTACCTGTACCGGGAAGCATATACACTTTGATAGACACCGGCATGTACCAGGATGGGAGCGTACTGCCGCAATACAAAATCTGTAAACTCGACTGCTCTCGGTCTGAAGGCGTGAGCATCGGTGGCTTTGAGTTCTCCGAACCATCCCACCGAGATCTGGTGCTTGAACCGGACTACCAAACAGTCCAAAAGGAAAGGCTCATCTCGGTACCCCCAATGCAGCGGGGCGAGGAACAAACCATACACTGGCTTCTCTCTGTCGACGCGCCCGGCAGTCTCATTCCAGCGGGCTGGCGTGAATTGTGGTGCTCTTGTCAGTAGCCCGGCCTCTGGAGATAACTCCTGCACACCAAGAACGGCCCCCCATTTTCTGAGCTCGCCTGGAATATATATGGGCATGCCATGAATGACCGACTCGGTCAGACTATCTCTGTCCGCCAGCAAAGCTCCCTCAGCTCGACGGACAAGAATTATATCGCGCTTCCTACCAAGGTTGAAGCGCCCGAGGAATGCCATCAAGTGTTTAACCTTGTGGTGGTCCAGTCTGACGCCATCCTCTCGCTCATACTTGAAATGATTACCGTCGAGAATCAACAGGCGGCCGGTGTCAATGGTGTCAGTCTCTGAGTCTGAAGACTCAGCTACCACGGCTATCCGCCTGGATCCTCGATCAAGGGAGTGGACATTCCCCCATGTCACAGCCACTCGGGATGCAGAGGAAGAAGGGCCGGATGCCATGTTGCCTGCAAGGCAGCGTCCAGAAGAGAACAAGCAAAGTCAGAAATCAGTTGATCAAAGCAAGACTTCTGACAAAATTTCGGCAGAGTCTCCCCAGCTCGGGGGTTTGCCAAAAGAAAAGTGGAAGCCGTCCACTAAGGGAGCAGCCCCTAAAAGCAGCCAGAGGCGCTAAGCCAAGGCCAAATGGGACACCCGAGGGATCTAGCTCCGAGGACAAGTCCTACGAGGAGCCTCCCGGGGCCCGAAGAGTGGGTTCAGAACCCAAATGGAATAACACTCCACTCACCCTCTAAAACTCTAGCTCACTCGGCGCCGCGGTGGAGAGAAGTGAGGAGAGAGAAAGAAAAGCTGCGAATGAGCAGTGAAGAAGAAGAAAACAAAGAAGGGGCCCTTATATAGGGTGGCCCCCCAGCGTTAAAATGGAGCGCCCCAAGGCGCGCCGTTTTAAATAATTTACGCGCCGTTGATACCGGCGCCGTTTTAACCTCCAAAGTTAAAAGGGTGTGCCGCTTTAAGCGGCGCCGTTTCAACCATCAAAGCAAAGGCGCGCCGTTTTAAACGGCGCCGTACAAGCCTCCGATCGCGCCGGATTAGCTTCCGATGTCAGAATTAAGTGCCGTTGCGAGTTTCCGCCACCGGAGGAGATCAATCCGGACGAAGCTCATCCGTCGGTCCTGCTGCACTCCTGCCTCGCTTGCACCACCCACGTCTGGGGGGCATTTGTTGGCACTCAAAATATGATCCTTTGGCGACCAAGCCGCAAAGACGAATGATACGGCCCACTGAAGCGCAGAAACCGATGAAGATCAACTGACGGAAGGCTTCTCAAGTTGCCAGAGCCTCGAGTCACCTGGAAGTGAACACCGGGGACTTCGCCTCAGGAAAGTCGAGATAAATCCACAACTAACCGGCAGTGCGACCAAGCCTGCCCAATGATCCGACATCGACCTCGTCATGCCGCAACCCTACACCCGTTGCCCGACCAAGGACGACGGTCTACCTGGTGGCTCGCCACCTGAATGAAGACTCTCCTGAGGAAGAACGTCCTCGGCCATTCACAACAAGGAGCTGAAGTTTCTATGAGCAGAAGGTCCCAATCACCCGACACGGGTTCAGCTTCTCGCCATAGTGGGCCCGTTAGTGGCCGATTGGTCGCCAGCCAAGGCGGAACTATCCCGGATGTTGTACCATCCCACAAGGAAGCTTCGAGCACAAGTCCGTCTGAGCTGGAAGCACGAATCATAGTATCGAAGGCCGTACCGACGGAAGACCCGTATGCTCGAAGCTAAACACACACGAAGTTCCGAGCAAGGTCATTCACCGCGCGGAGAGCTTCGTCAACACCCGCCAGGGTTTTCCAAGGACCAAGGCGAGAGGAACAGTCAACGGGAGCCTCCGGAACCATCCCCGGACCCATCGGCTAGCCCGCATCGAGCGAACAAGCTAAATCACCGCACAAAAGGACGTCGGCGCCCCTTAATCCGGCGCCGCCAAATCCGGCGCGCCAATATCAACTGGGGACATATCCCCCAGCGCCATTGAATCCGGCGTGCCCCTTTCCATGGCGCCGGATTAACTATGGCTACATATACGCCGTGGCTTCAAAAAAGGAAGAAGAGAGGAATCAAAGGAAGAAGAAGAAAAAGGATAGAAGAGTCGGAGAGCACAAATCAGAGAGGCCTCGAAAAAAAGGGTTCTGGCGAGAGGAGCTCTGGGGTTTTTTTCCTTTGGCCGCCACCGCCGTCCTCTGCTCCGCTCTACCCCCGGTGTCGGAGAAGAAAGAAGAGTCGTATGCTCTTTTCTCTTGTTTTAGGTGGGTCGGTGTGATTCTCCCGGTGTGATTCTCCCGATCGATCCCCCTCTTCTGCCGTCTGTTTCCTTCTACTGTCGCAATGTAAATGAGAAGGGGGGGAGGGGCGATGATATGAGCCAAACCTTCCCCCCCTCTCTCATTTTTTTTCCGTTTATTATCTCTGCATCTGTCTTCGTTTGTTTCAATGGCAATCGCGCGACAACACCGATGCCAGAATAAACCCTGTATGCTTTCCCCCGTGGAATGAATAGATATATGCGTATATATATGTCAATGATGAATTAGTGAATGTTGCCTTCTTCTTCTTCTGCTTCCCATCCCCCCGTCTCTGCAAGCCCCTCTTTCGGCTAGTGGGACGACGCCGTTCAACAAGGACGGCGTCGTGATAGGGACGTCGACATATGCGTGCCCCCATCCACTGCGCCGACCGGGGTGAATGTAAAGTGTTCGAACGCATTCGTGTATTTCTCTGCGTGGATGGCTTTTTCCGTTTCGTCTCCCTCGGCGCTTATACGCCCTACTACATTAGGGGCTACATTAATCCCCCTCTCCCCAGGGTTTCTCTCCATCTCGAGCATCGAAGGTTTCATCGCCAGATACATACGAGCAAATGTATTCTTCTGGCTAATCCTGGGTCCATTCTCTTATTTTCCTCTATTCTTAACTGTGAATGAGAGGAGTTGAGTTTGTCCCTATATCCCATCTCATTGTCTTCTAAATATCGATATGATAGCCGTTCTGTCAACCCGTTAACATATACACGCATATATGCGCATCTATAGCTACTATAATTAGCCCACGGACCGAACGGATTTCGTGACTATTCTGTATTGTCACCTCTTCGAGGAGATTGGGTGACCGGGGAGAGGGGAACATTCCCCAGATTCACTGCTCTTCCGCTCTGACTATAGAGGACCGTCTCTCAGTGGCGAGATCTCTTGTGGATCAATGAGTGGACATTAAATGGGTTAATCCCAATATGCCCAAACCCACAGTCCTTGATGGACATTGTGGTGGCCGTGAGATGCGTGCCCCTCGTAGGCTGGCCCTCGGGGTTTCCTTCTCTAACCGGTCGTCCCGACTTGAGCGTTGAGTCGACTCGGGTCGCGTGCCTCTCGTAGGCTAGTCCTCGGGGTCTTCGCTCCCCTAATGAGTTGTCTCATCCGCCCACTCTCACCCACGGACTTGGTGCCCCTAGCCGGCTGGACCTCGGGGTTTTCCTTTCCATTCGGGTTTTGCCGACCGCCGTTGCGCCACTCGGCCCTCAGGGGTTGCTCCGCTACGTGAGTATTCCCCGCTTCTCCCTACAATCCTCCGGGACGGGGAGATGCTGTCGAAATTCCGGCTCGAACGAGTCTGACTCGGAACAATCACCGCGCTCGAGTGTGAACCTCGCGCGTGCCTGTGACTCGGCTTCTGGATGTCCCGGGGCGATCCTTTGAATAAATGACTTAAATAAACTTTCAAAGTTTCCCAAAGTGTTTTAACAAACCCAAGAAATAACAAATAAAACCTCGGTTTCCACGAAATTGGGCTAAACCGGCGCCGTTTGCGTCCGGCGCGCCTTAAAACGGCGTGCCCCATCCCGGCGCGCCCCAAAAGGGGTCACGCCGTTTTAACCCCCCCTCTACACCTACGGTTCCCACGCCGTTTTAAGCCCTTTACCTACATTTTCTGGCATCGTTTCAAGTATTTTAAGCCTTTTCTCTGTGCGTACCACTCCGATTTCATTCCGAATCGTGCCGTTGTGCCGTTCCGGTCCCCTCCCCGTCTCTGGGGTGATTCCCAATTTTAATAACAGAATGAAGTAAACCTTTTGATCAATAAATTGAATAAATTAGCTTGTCTAAGCTTGAATTAATCTGCTTCGTATCGTTGCCGTCATGCCTTTAGTCTGAATATTCATGTCACGTCAATGCATGCCTGAGTGTGCGCACCCTTGGTATATCAAATGGCATTAACAGAAAGTCGGGTTACGCCCGATCAGAAGTTTTGTCACGCGTGATGGTGGTCTTCGGGCCTAAGTCCTCCGCTATGTACCGAGGGTCCGCCTTAATAAATTGTGTGTCATCGATCGTAGCATCTTGCATGACCACTCGCATGCTCTGCATCTCTTACTCCGGCCTCGATAGCCCACTACCTCGGCAATTAATCAAAGATTTTCCCTCCTCGTGGGGGATGTAATTAACTTCATGACCTTTATGGTATGACGGACTGCTGGTCCCGACCGAACCTCACTCTCGCCCGACATGGGTCAGAACGAGCGCACAATAAACTTGTCACGTACGTGACTGGCATGCCTGCGCAGTCAATCAGTCAGTTAATTGCCAGTCAGTTAATTGATTGATCGACACGTGAAATAAACCAACAAACAGAATAGGAATCCCGTCCCAAACAGTCAGGGACCTACTTAACAAAATACCCCTGGTAAAATAAACAATCGCAAACATGCCTTTGCACACGTCTACACGTTTGAATGGCTATCCTCCTGCGTGGCCAATAGAGCGAACACCAAAAGTGGCGACCCCTCTTCCTACGCCTCTCCTCCGCCGTTATCCACCTGCTCGGCCACGCTCCCAAGCGAAGCAACGACGCCAGCCGCGCCGTTGACAACAAAGCAGCAGCAACATCAGCAACGGCAGCAACAACACCGCGCGATCGACAACACAGCAGCAATAGTGATGCCAGCGGCCGGGACAGCAAAAAAACAAGAAACCAAAAAAAAAGGAGAGAATTATGAGGGCTTCCCTCCGAAATAAGGGCTTCAATCCCCTATAAAAGACCGCCCCGGTGAAGCTTGAAGTCCCCTTGGAAGCCTTGAGAAAAAAGGGTCCATTGGGAAGTCTCGAAATAAATCCCTTTAGGTCCTTCCGAGAAGCATCCTTGAAGAGCCTCCGAGCTACTGCCATAAAAGAGAGAAAGAGTGAGTGAAAGGGTGGTTTTCCTTTGTATTTTCTTCCCTTTCCATTTTTTCTTTCTCTATGATTTGTGAGGCTTCATATAGCCTAGATGTAAATACTCATGTTTAGAAATTAATGAGATATGGGGCCCTTAGTCCTGATGTTTATTTTTATGAACTCCGATCTCTTCTCCTCCAATGCCATAATGTATGATTTCTATTTGCTCCTCTCTGTTCTTCTAGGAGATAGTGGATTTTCCTTTTAATTCCAAGCATGATATCTATACAACGATGTTTACATCGATTCGGTGGCCACCGGCCTGAGGTTTATCCAAGCCTAAGGATGTGACTCCAATGTCCCCAACCGCCAGGAGTCTCTCTTGTGGCTTCGCCTTTCATTTTATAATGATTACGTTTCCTTCTCAAAACCCCACTTTGGGATTTGGACCTATTTCATGGCCATGATGCCAAAGGGGTGAGAAATATGGGATCTAATCCCAATTCGATCGTCTTTCTTCGCGAACATCGGCTCCCAGAGTCTTGATCACTCTCAAATCTCCGGGGACTCGCTTCCTTATAGCGTGGTCCCTGGATGATCCCTTAAAGAGAGTGAATATGGATGGCCATGTAATCTGGCGATACTCTAAAATCACATCTCGGGATCGGGAACGGGATCGTGGCGTCCCTCGGGTCATTGGAGCCCCTCGTAGGCTAGCCCTCAGGGTGTCCACGCCCGGTTCGGATTATAGGATGTTGCCACTTCCGTGCGCATCCTTGGGTGTTGCCTCTTCCATGGGCACCCTTCTCATTTTGCGGCCATCTCGGAGTTCCTTACCCGTGGATGCGTACCCGATTAACCCCCCCCCCCAAATGCTCTGGGTCTAGGGGAGGTGCTGTCAAATTTTGCCGGGCAATTTGAGGATCAACAACATATGAAGAACGATGGCAAGTGGATTGAATCCAAGGGCGTCATGAACTTATCATTGAACAAAGAAAGAAACAATGTGAACTAATATGTGACAAGCACAAAGGAATATGGTGAATTCTAAAAATTGCCATGGGCGAGAATGAACAATATTAAAAAAATGATGATGAAGTAATGAATGAAATGAAATAATAGGAATGAGCTCCTAAGATCCAGTCAATAAGCTTCTACATAAGTATTTGTTTGCATTTTTGCATGATCATCCATGGGCAGTTGATGCTCCTCCAAAAAAGAAAACCACAGATTTTAGAATTGGCCCCCGGGTGGGTCCACCCCAAGGGTCGACCCCTCCTTGGGGCTGTTCTGTTTGGGGCCACCCTTGTGCAGAAGTCTGCACAGGGGTCGACCCCTCATCCAAAGGGGCGACCCGCCCCCCCCTTCTTTGAGGCCTTTTCTGCCATATATAAGAAAAATGAGAGAGAAAGAAAGAAAAACTAATCAACAAATCGCATGAGCACTTGCATGATAGTCTCTCCTTGAGAATTCAGAACAGATTTCATGGCCATGATAAGTTCACCAAGTTTTCATGAAATGATCAATGATGCGTGTGCTCACTAAATTTGCATGAACCCGAACGAGTTTACCCTTCTACTCATTATTCAAATACATGCATGGCATTTCCCTTACACATGCCTTGATTCATGATTTCAGATAGGATTGCATGAACATTCTATTTTCAATTGCTTGCTTGCCATGACTCCCTCGGTATATCAAATGATGGGCGATGGAAACCTGATTTATGTCCGGGTGGAAATCCTCACTATGCGTGAGTAAAACACTCTGCCTTGTACCGAGGAGTACTCTACATAAACGCATGATCAAACCCTTGCATGCTAAGTATAGGGACTTACGAAGTCATATCCCTGCATGATTTCAGGCCATAAGTTCCTTGGTGCATGAACCATACATTGATCCCTATTTGTTCTTCTATCATGTGTCTTGTTTTCAGGCAGAAATAGCGAAAGCTGGGTCGACTTGCCCAGGCTCCAAGTCGACTTGCCCCCTTCCTGGCCAGCCCCTTCCTCTTCTGACGCAGGGAGCAAGTTGACTTGCCCCCCTGGGCAAGTCGACTCCCCCCCGCTAGCTCATCTCTAAAAAAGAAAACCAACAAACAAGTGTGGTGCGGACACCCGAGCAGTTGAGCGGCGCGACACGCCGAGCCACCGGTACCGCACACGGAGCACGACTCGAGCCACCTCAGCGTCCATCTGGCTCGGAGACAGCCTGGAGACTCCGCCTTGAGCCTCCCAATTTTTCATATTTAATTAGACTTTATTTGTGTGTAAGGTGTGTTTATTTCATTTTATATGGTTTGCAATTATGAGTGTACGAGGGGCTTATTTGTAAAATGGGACCCCTGGGCCCCATGGGACCCCCAGGCCCCCTCCCATTGGTCCATATCAGCCTTGTGGGGTTGGTCAACATCCAAGGTGGACATCTAGAAGCCTTGACTAGTCAATTGTCCACATGGGGGACAAGGGACTAAAATGGTCAACAATTCCAACCAAACCCACCTACCATGTCCCCCCCTTGGTCAAGGTGCGCCCCCCTCCCCATTTGTTTATTATTTTTGTTGTGTTTTGATCAAACTTCATCCTAGCCATCCATCCCTAACCCCTGGATCCAACGGTGGAGGATGGATTAGAAGGGTGACCTATATATGCTTGTATTTTCCTATTTTCATGAATTAATGCCATTTGAATTGGAAAAAAGCTTGAAGCTCCAGCCTTGGTGCGCCCCCTTCTCCTCTCCCTCTCCCCCTTGAAGCTGTGAAGGCTTCCTTCTGGTGGTGAGACTCCACCCTATCAGTTTCGGTCGCCGCCGCCGCCGCCACGAGCCGCCACCGCACCACCTTCGCCATCAACGGAGTTCTGCCCGCGCAGTACCACAGAAGCTTCCACGAATTTCTTGTCTCAGCCACGAGCTCAGATAGATCTGGGGATTTTAGTGGATGTTCCAGAGGTGTCAAGGACTTCTCACAAATTTTTTTTTGCCATTAAGATCTCGTTTCATATTTTTTTATTTTCGTCCACTCTTCCATTTCAGTTCTGCCACAGTTCTATCTAGATTCATCCCCGCCCTGAGTTTCATGTCTTAGGTCCACTTTTTGATTTATTTTGGTTCGCCCAATTTTACTGGAGGTTCCACCCATCCACCCCTTCATCCACAATGTTTCTCAATATTTGGTTCATTCATTTCATATTTTCTAAAAATCGTTCTCAGTCCCAGCTACAGTTCTGTTCCCCTGTTCCCAGATCCGACCACCAGTCACCCCAAAAATCATAGTAAATCACCACCACCTCCAAATCAAATTCCCAAAATAGTCCCAGTTCTGTGGTTTGATCTCCTACAACTTTTAAGAAGAGCTCAAGAGCTGAATCAGAGGTTTACTAGGCGGTCAACTGTGGTTCTCAGACAAGTATCCTGCAAACCTGAGGTTTCGGTTACTGTACAACATGGGCTTGTAAATTCATTAAAGTTCTGATCCGACTAGATCCAGCAGATCTCTCTAGGTTTAGATTGAAGCATTTGAAGAGAGCTTTCCAACGATAGCTCATGCGTCCCGATCCGACGTCGGGATTGATCGCAGCGGCCGTTTTCGCCGGAGCGCGCGCCTGAAAACAACAACTAAAAATCCGTGGGCAGCAACTTCAAAGCTTGGGAATCGGGACCGATCGACCCCCGATCGGTGTTCCCGGTCGACCACCGTCCGTGGAGGCGCGCCACTAGGGGTCCTCATCATAGTGGGTCCCACCCCCCCAGATCTGGAGGACTGCGCCATCCGTGGGTCCCGCGGGCCCGCAGAACCCGCCGTTCGGACAGCACGAAAACGCGGAGTTCGGCACCGCCGGGCGACATCAAGATGCTGCCCGTCAACCCGAGTTGCGTGATTCCCGGGCTCCACATGTGACCTTTTACCTCCCTGCGTGGAGTGGGTCAAATCTTTGTATTGCTGTGATATTATTTAACCGGGAGTCCGTGATTCGGCCGGGGTTGTCTTCGCCACGCCGGGTGCGTGGAGGTAATGGTCCGAACCTCTTGGCGTTCATTTGCTTAGCTAGTATACGGTCTTTTGCCGCTGCCGAGAGCATAGGTACTAGCCCGTGTGTCCATGTCACCGCTGTGAGAGTGAGTGTGACCCGTCCCGTGACTCGATCCGAGTCCGGAAGTTGAGTCGGACTACCCTTGACCTCCGCCGGTTTCTTAACCGCGCACGGTCCGCGCTTTCCCTCGCTTGGGACGACGAGTGAGCTTCCACTTCTGTTAGCGACGTTTTGCCACTAGGAGCTCGTAGTGTCGGGCTTAGTGTCTCCCTGGTGTGTGCTGCTGGTCGCGTCTTCATCTAGAGTCCGAGGGTGGCACCTAATAGTGTCGTCTCCCGTGTCCGTCCCGCATCAAAGTGATAGCCATAAAAATCATAAAAATGATAAATAATGAAATATAATAATAATATAATAATAATATAATAATATAATAATGATAATAACCATAACAAAGAAAATGAATGGAACAAAAGATGAATGAAAATGAAACTAAATTCCCATGAACTCCCCCCAAAAAAGAACTGAAACTACTTTCGCTGTTGGGTTCGGTCGACCGAACTCAGGCTTCGGTCGACCGAACTCAGGCTTCGGTCGACTGACCCGCGACTGAGTTGACGCAGCGGTTAGCTGCGTCGACCCAGGGGCAGGCCTCCCTACCCTGGGAAGTTCGATCAATGGAACTGAATTTTTGGTCGATCGAACCCCCCCATTTCAACCTAGAAAAAGGGGGAAACAGCAACAAAACACAAACAACAACAACAACAACAAAAGCTCCAAAAAAGGTAAAAACAAAAATTGGGGAAGATAAATCATGCGATGATGAGAGTGATAGAAAGAATATTATATATATATATATATATATATAATAATAATAATAACAATGATAATGAACATGAAAATAAAATGCCACAAAAAAACCAATAACGAAGAGAATGAACTTAAATGCCCTCGTTAAGGAATTAACGGCATTTGGTCCAGAAGTCCTCACCTCCTTAGACCTGACGTGAAGGAGATATCAGCGACGCCCAGCAAGCCACGCCTGGCCCTCAGGACCACCCCAATATGGCCATGGCACGACCTTGACCCGGGCCAATAACCCGCTGAATTTGAACCGTTTTGACCGAGATTTAAATGAATCCCTCCACTTATTCGGATATCAAACTTGCCGTGCCTCGGCAGACATTGGGGCCTTCCCCGATTTTCTTTATCGTTTAAACATCAATTTTGCCGTATCCCGGCATACACATGTCCCGACGTTACACCCGTCCTTCCGATGTTTTTGACACGGACTTGTATCCAAATATGAAATGGTCAATATATGACCAACATGATTTGTATCCCATCTTGCACCCTGATATAGGGGATTTTAATGCTCTTTAACATATCCTTTGCTCACTCCATGAAAATTAATTTTCAGGCCATAAGGCCCCTTTTCCCGACGATCAATCAAGGGTTTTCCCCTCTCTGAGGGGATGTAATTAACACCATGGCCTTTACGGAGCAGTGGGTTTTAGTCCTGACACGCAATCTACTATCGTCTTATCGGTCAGACGGCGCGCACCTATGGCTTCTTTGAAGCCCGAATAAACTGTCACTTTGTGACTGGCACGCCCACACACTAAATAAATAAATAAACAAACCGAATAAATAAATGAACAAACGAATAGATAAAAAGCGATCCCAAAAGTGTGTCCACCACTCCACGACGTCCATCCTGAGGTGATCACTCGTCAGCTGAAGTTGGATCCCAAATGCTACTGGTTTAATAGTGCAAAAGATGATGTAACGGCATACAACAAGCGATCATTCAGAAGCAAGTGAGTGAGAAGCTGTGCTTCGGACTACTCTAACCAATCTAGTATCCAGACTGGGTCGTCAATGTAGTCTTAGTCCCCAAGAGCAGTGGGAGGTGGCACATGTGTGTTGACTACACCGACCTTAACATGGCCACTCTCAAGGATAGCTTTCCAATACCTCGAATCTACCAACTCGTCGATGCGATAGCCGGGCATGAGATGTTGAGTTTTCTGGACACCTACTTTGGATACGATCAGATCAGCATGCATGAGCCCGACCAGGAGAAAATGGCTTTCATCACTGACCACGGCTTATATTGCTACACAAGGATGTCATTCGAGTTAAAAAATATAAGAGATACATACCAATGTCTCATTAATCACATGTTCGACTCCTAGATTGACCGCAATATGGCGGTATACAGCAATGACATACTCATCAAAAGCCTATAAGCGACCGACCACTTGCAGGACCTAGCAGAGATGTTCGACACTTTACGATGGTACAACATGAAACTTAACCCGAACAAGTGTGCATTTGGGGTAAGGTCGGGCAAGTTCCTTGGGTTCCTGGTAACCCATCGAGGCATTAAAGCCAATCCCGACCAAATCAAAGCCATATTGTAGATGAAACGACCAAAATGTGTGAGGGACGTGAAGTGCCTTAGCGGCCGCATCGCCGCCCTCACTCAGTTCTTGTCCAGAGCTGTCGAAAGGTGTCTCCCCTTCTTTTGGTTAATCAAATAAGTTAACAAGTCACCGGAGAACAGAGGGCACGTCGACTAGAACCAACAGTGTAAGCAAGCCTTCGAGGACCTCAAAAGGTACCTTTCATCGTCACCAATTCTCTCTAAACCCCTCCCCGGTGAACAACTACTCCTCTACTTGTCTATGATGCCGAGCACGCTTAGTGCTGTGCTCACCAGACAAGATGAGAGGAGCATGAAGTTGGCCTGCTATGTAAGCAAATGTAGCACCCGGTAAATTTTGAAGGCTAAAATGGAATATATATATATATATATATATATATATATATATATATATATATATGAAAAGAAAAGATAACATATACATGATGATAATTACATATTCTTGTAAATAGTTGAATAAGTAAGAAGTTGGGTATAGCATTCTTTGAATAAATAAATAGGTGGCTACTTAAAAATTCCTTTTAAATGAAAGTAAAAATGGTCCTAGGTTCGAACCTGCCTCTGATACCTAAGATAATAATTAATGAGGTAAATAGAGTGAAGAAAATTATAAGAAATGAAATCCCTATAGGAAATGCTACGTTAATTAAACTCTCAATCGATATCATGACCCACATATAATATACCCTTAATATAACCCCATAGGAATCGGCTTAGCTTAAGGCCAATGGGTCTTATACGCAAAAATATGTATATATGTGTAAAACTATTAATAAATATAAGACGCGTATATAAAGGTTAATAAATAACAAATGAGTTGAGATAATCAAAATATTGAATACAGCTCCTAAATACCTGCATGCGAAGTTCAAATAATATATATATACCTTAACAAGGGTCTTAGAAATACATGCCCATCTAGAATAAGGAGTTGGGATAGACTTGAGCTTTAATAGTAATTAATAATAAATATGTCCTAGCCCAACTAGTTAAATAAACGAAAGGAAAATCAGTAGAAGGTCCCAGTGCTAATCGGGTTAACATGATTCTTCTTTAGACACCGGAATTTGGTAAGGGGTTTAGTATATATGTTATCCTGGTCTAAACATAATGTAGCATCTCGGATAAATTAAAAGAATTATAATTCCTAAATAAATCTAAAATTAGAATAGAAATAATTATACGCTTAATGGACTTGACACACATTTGTATTTTAACAGGCAAAAATAAATAACCCAATTGAATTAGCGTCCACGGTAATGACCGCTATTCAAATATAACGCCCGACATACAGAACGCTATTTATTCCTCCATCTGAAACATTTAAAAAAAAGGGAATTGCGCCCTCTTAGAGAGATGCTAATTATTAACGGTGCCCTATATGCTGGACGCCCAAAGCCCGACAATATTTAATTCCACAGCAGACCCACCTACCTCACGTGCATGCCCTTGTGTTGAACGATTTTAGGGTTTCGAGAACAAAATAGGGCAGGCGGCGGTCTTATCTGCAGGTGATTAGCCTAAATAGAGTAATGCTCGGACGTCCATGGGTTAGCTGTTAAGGTTTCATTGCAAAATAAGTCTAGTGGCCGTAAACTGGGAATGGCAGGAGTAATGTCGGGTAAGTTTTAAAACCTTGCCATCGTTAAGCATTAGAACCCTCCAGAATCTTGCCATCATTCATTCTACTACCTCCGTTAGAGAATCTCCTCTCTATAAAAACTCAACCCCATCGAACGTAGCGACCCTTGTTGCTACTACTACTTGCCGATCGATGTCCTCCTACCGTGCTACCGTGTTCCCCTTCTTCCTCCCGCAAGGCATTTTCTTCTTCCATCTTCTTCCTGTAGTAGACGTGGACGTCTTCTTCCCCTGCTTCCTATTCTTCCTCCTGCTGTGATCACAACGTGAAGGAGGCTTCTTCCACTGTTTCTTCTTCGTCCTTGTACCTCGTCTCTCACACTTCAAAGGTAGGTTTTCTCTAATCCCAAGACCAAATCCTGATTAAACAAATTGAAACTAGTGAATGCATGCATGTTTTACATATAGATCATCGTTAGAAATCATCGCTTCAGTTTTTGATTTTAAAGAAGAACTAGCCTCCAAAGTATTGGCCGCTATTTGAAATAGCGCCCCACACAGCGGACGCCATTCTTTCTGGAGTTATGCAAGCTATTTCGTAATATTCATATTTCGAGAATCTGCGCCCACTAGGTGGGACACCCATTCCTTTCTGCGCCTAGGGAACAGGACGCTAAATCTTGTGAGGTTGCGTGAATAGTTATGGATTTCAAAAATTTGTTTTACTGTGCATGTAAAAGAAATAGCGCCTGATCTGACAGCCGTAAATTATTAAATTGCGACCTGTAGACAGGACGCCAAAACCCTGAGTTATTTATTCAACACAGATTAATTCCATTTCCTATTATAGCTAAACTAATATGCGCCTGTTATATTGAACGTTCATTTATATTAGCGCCTGTCCATCTGAACGTTAATTTGTTTAAATTTTGAAATAATATCCATGCCTTGAATCTACTTTCGGGAAACTGTAAAACGTTGGAAATGAGCGCCTTCCTGGAAGGATGCTAATTGTATTGAAAATGAAAATACCTTAATTAATGTGTGCCTGTCATCACAGACGCTGTTTGATTTAGCGCCTGCCATGCATGACGCTATTTCTCTTGATCGACTGGTTTAATGTGTTTCCAACCCCACCGTGGGGCACCGCTTGGCACTCTCATCCCATTCCATGGATGAGGTCCCTGTTTTGATTCTATCAATTACCCTCAACTCTCCGAGGTGATTGAGCCCTCCGTTGGATATTCCGTTCCTTCGGACTGGCGATTTCATCTTAGAGACCTCCGTCAGTCTCCGCTAGCCTTGGATTCCCTCAAGACAGCCGAGCAGGTTGTATCCTAAAAACCCTTTACACGGTGTCATAGTCATGTCCCTCTGAATAAAAATGACGCCCAGCCCTCATGAAATGTCGTTTCTGGCTTTTATGGGAAATTTTAACTTTCTGGTAATCTGCGCCCAGTGTAGCAGACGCCATTTACAAATAATGCCCTGTTTGGAGGACGTTATTTACTTTCGTGCCTATTTATCTATTTCCAGAATGAGCACCCATTGCTATGAACACCAATTCTATTCAGCGGCTTCCCTGACGGACGCCATTTACCCGATTTTATGAAATGTGTCGGATTTTTAGCTAAGTCATCTCTACACGTGATATCTTCCTTGATTTCCAAATTCGTGAATCCACCTTAATATCTTACAATGATCTATTCATTTGAAATTCTTGGCTACTATAAACTATACTGGATGTCAAATCATACTACCAATGCCTGCGCATATAGGGCCCAATCTGGTCTTGGGAGAAGCACCCGAAAGTACTTGTGCCCATGGGAGTTAAATGATTACGGTGTGACATTGCATTGGAGTGCATGACTATCTTGATTATGACGTTCCACAATCTCTCTCTCTCTCTCTCTCATGATTGTACATGATATTACTTACGTGCGTGACTTGTGTGGCCCGGAATGGGCAAGTACTTGAAGAAATAAGTAGCCATTATCTCGTGACATGACTCGACGTTTACATGCCCGGTCCCCTTGATAATTTTACGTGATACACATGATATCTTGCTAGCTCGTTCCTGTTATTTATTTCGATTCCACTCTCGTGGATTACTTGCATTTTCTCGTACATGATCATGCCACATTGCATAATTCATTAATTACTTAAAGCAAGTCTGGGTATAGAGACATAATTCCTACTGAGCGTTCACTCATCCAGTTTTATTTCAACATTTTTCAGGTAATTAGGTGGCTGGCGAGATTGAGACTCACACCGGCGGGACAAGTGTGCAAACGAGCTCTGTAAATTTGTGAACCTGAGTCTTTTATCTTTCTTGAGTCTAGCTTAGCGTCTCTTATTCACTTATCTTGTCTAAGTCTATTAGCGCGTCATCTCCTCTTCTTTCATTGTGATGTAGTTGAGTCTTCTAGTTTTGAAATTTTAAATTGTAAGAGACTTATATTTGAAATAAAATTTTATTATTACTCAAAATTATTTGGTCTTATGCGATTGCTCTTGATCATTCACAACTGTTTAACTGCCACGTTCCGAGCAAACGACACGTTCCGCTGCTATCGGTTCGGGACGTGACAGCAAAGCTCTTCAAGGGGAAGAGTTTCGGCATTGGCAAACCAAAAGTCGCATTAGCCCTAGTCACGGCCGCACGCAAGTTGTGACCATATTTCCTCTCCCACGCGATCATGGTCTTAACGGACTAACCCCTACGTTAAATCCTCCAGAACCCTGACGCATCGGGGAGACTGGTGAAGTGGGCCATAGAGTTGGGAGAGTTTGACATAAGCTTCTGCCTGAGGACCACCATCAAGGCCCAAGCTTTGGCTGATTTTGTCACCGACTGCACACTTCCCGACGAGGAAGGGTCGCCCACTCCTTCGGACCTGCTTGGGAATTGTATGTGGACAGATCCTCTTGTGCGAGCGAGAGTAGGGTAGGGTTGGTTCTCTTATCACCCGATGGAGTCAAGTTGCAGTATGCCTTACACTTCAATTTCTTGGTCACGAACAATGTGTCTGAGTATGAAGGATTGATGTCTAGCATTTGTATGGCAAAGCATCTCAGAGCCCTCCACCTTTGTGCATATAGTGATTCTTTCCTTGTCGCCAGCCAAGTTCACGGAGAATACGAGGCTCTAAAATTCGTCATGATAAACTAACACCAGAAGACTAGACAGGCCTGTTCAGGTCTCTCTTATTTCAAGGTAGTGCACATTCCAAGAGTAGAGAACGCCCAAGCAAGCACCCTTTCTCGCTGGGCTTCGTCCACTATGATGGTGAGCTCTCGGTCGGTGCTGATTGAAGAGCTTTAGCAATCTAGCATCGAGGAACCTGAGTCCCAAGTCAACGCCATTGACTATGAGCCATCGTGGATAGATCTTATCCTCGACTATCTCCTACACTAGCATCTACATGACAATCGCTCAGAAGCCAGGTGCATGCGGGCTCGAGCGAAACATTTCACGCTGGTTAATGGACACCTCTTCAAGTGTTCACTGTCTTCACCGCTCCAAAAATGTCTGTTACCCACCGAAGCCAAGCATGTTGTCCCTGAGGTCCATGAAGGACTATGTGGCAGCCATGTTGAAGGGTGAGCACCCGCCAAAAGCTTACTCAGGCAGGGATATTGGTGGCCCACCTTATAGCAGGACTATCTTGAGTACATACAGAGCTGCACCCAATGTCAAAAGTACGCACATCTGCTTCATCAAACTACAACGCAACTTCACACCCTGATGGAGCCTCACCCATTTGATCAGTGGAGGGTAGATATCCTGGGTCCCTTTCTAGAAGTTCAAGGGAGGAAGAAATTTCTCATCGTCGCCATCAACTACTTTACCAAATGGGTCAAGGTGGAACCTCTCGGGAAGATCACCGGTGAGGCATCCTAGAAGTTCATCCTATGCAATATCATATACCAATTCAGGATCCCACGCGTCCTCACAATAGATAGTAACAGATAGTTCAACAGTGCTATCTTCTGAGATAAGTGCTCGGAGCTAGGGATATGGAACCACTATACATCAGTGGGATATTATAGGTGCCGAAATTGGGCCCAGGTGATGACAGTGCACTGATTGGTGGAAGCGGATACAAGGTCGAACCGCAAATGCAGAACTCTACCCAGTCAAATTCTAACACTACAGTGCAATGCAACAAAGTGATTGACAGGGAATTTTACCTGATTCACGCACGAAGGATGATCGCACAGTAGCCTTTAAGGAGGGAGCTTATGGTGTTCTATATTCTCCATTCTCGGTCAGCCAAGAACGCAGAGCCCTGTGGTTCGTTGCACTGAAATCCTGAAACACAATTATAAAAGGAAAGAAAACACTACCATTAGAACTTGTGAAGTGAAGTAAATGTTTAGAAAATGAAGGTGAAATAAAAATTGGTGGTAGTGTTTACCTAGAGGGGTGTTAAGAAGGGGGGATAGCCTAGACTTTCGACTACCCGCCACCCCTTTTGTTTTGGATTGAAATCTCTATATTGTGGGTACTAAAGGGACTTCTATCGTGCAAAGTAAATGACAAACTATGTGAGCAAGCAACTATATATGTAGCGGAATGAAAGTGGATGAGGAAGAAGAGAGGACTGCTCATCAAACCAAGAAGGCGGTCAGATGCACATCTATTTGGAGGATCTGGGCGACCAACATTCTAGCCATTTAGATGAACTTGGCGGCCAGAGATGTTGCCATCCTCTGTTGGGGAAGGGAGCTTCAGTAGCACGCGATGACAACCATATGCAGACAACTTCTCAACGTCTCTTGGCCCTCGTCTCGCTATGGGAAGGTAGCAGGGAGTAGTGGGGATCGCACTTAGCTCACAGGGTCACTCTCTCAAACCAACCTCTACTCCGAGATCTCTCCTCCGATCTGTTCTCCTTTCTCCCCCGCCCTCTAGGGCGCCAGGGGGGCTTTTTGGGGGGTAGGAAGTTTCCCTCCATGATTTGAAGTTCAAAAACCCATCCGAATCCATGTGAATGCCTTAAGGGCCAATCTCTGGGCAGGGACATGGTGCTTGCTCACGCAACATCCCCCTAGAGTGGGTGGCGCCATGGGGAGCATCCTCGGAGTGAAGGAGAATGTGGGTCATGGGTTTGACGGACGGTTACAAGAAGGCGGCCAGATCGCTGGCCGTTCACATGAGGTGGGTGACCAGGTCACTAGCCTTCTTCTAGTCTAGGCGGCCGTCTATCTGGCCATCCAGGATCTGATGGATAGCCATCGATATGGCCACCCAGCTTGTGGACTTATCCCATTTTTGAAGGTTTGAGCCCAATAAGGTTATCAGGCTAGACTTAGAAGCTCGGGGGATCATAACATACAAAAAATTGTGTTACTTCTATGGTGACTAAATAAAGGTCCGTGGGATGACCAAAATTAGACGTCTACAAATGATCCTCAGGCCAATAGTCTAGTAGAGAACGGCAACATGACTCATCTTTACGACATCAAGACCTACTTGCAGCAAGTCGGCGAGTCATGGGTGGACACCATCCCAAGTGTCATGTGGGCACACCACACTACTGCCCGAGCAGCCACAAGGGAGACTCCATACCATCTGGCGTACACTACCAGAAAAGGCGGGATTTCAGACGGCCAATTTCTGTCTGAAATCCGTCTGAAATTTCATGGGAAGACACTTTTGTAACGGATTTCAGACGAATATCAGACGGAAATAGGCCGTCTCATATTCTTGGTTACAAATTTTGGACAGATTTCATTTCAGTCACAAATTCCATCTAAAATTTCACACGGAAATATTTCCGTGTGAAATATCGTCTGAAAATATAATTTTCGGACAGAATTAATTCAGTCACAAATATCGTCAAAAATTTCACACGGAAAGTTTTCCGTGTGAAATACCGTCTGAAATTATGTCCGTCTGAAATTTCCCACGGAAGATTTTTCGTGTGAAATAGACGTCTGAAATTTCAGATGTACGGTCTCAGACGGCTAATTATCGTCCATATTTTCGTTTCAAAATTCAGACGTCTGCATCTAAAATCCGTTTGAAATTTCAGACGGACAACGTATGTTCAGACGGATATGCAACGGTATTTGGGATTGCACGTTCAGACGGCTAAAAAGTCGTATATAATTCCGTCTGACATTTCAGATGGATCCGTCTGAAAATCCGTCCGAAAATTTTCCATTATTTTTTTTAAAAAATACAAAATTATTTTAAAAAACATGTTAAAATTACATCAAATATTAATCAAACCAATAAGAAATGTACCGAAAACAAAACACATAATAAGAAACTCAACACGAATCCCCTACTGATCAAATATCCTCTGCATCGTCCATATCCTCCTCCCTGCTCTGCTCATCTCCTCTTCCGCCGCCCGCAGAAGGATCCTCCTACGTTAAAAAAATAATAACATTCATTCATAGATAAAAAAAATTAGTGCAAAGATAAATTAAATAATTTATTACATTGCATAATTTGAAATCAAACATAATATCAAATCGATAACTGCATAGATTTTATAGACCCCAACTAACCTAGTTGTCATCAGTATTTTAAATTAATTACATTTAGAGACAGCACTTTTGAGCGCAGGGCACAAACCGAGTATCCGATTTGGATTCCGTCAGTTCTCACAAGTCACTTTTATCTCCCAGGTCCTGTTGGAACAATCGGCACGCCGATCAGACCGGTATTTCAGATTTTAGACTCCCGGACCCCGACTTCTTTAATTTTAAACTAAGTGTATTAACAAAATGTACTTTTGAGCGTCGGGCCCAAACCAGATATCCGATTTTGGATTCCGTCAATTCTGACAAGTCACTTTCATCTCCCAGATACTGTTGGAACAATCGACATGCCAATCAGACATGTATTTCAGATTTTAGACTCCCCAACCCCTACTTATCTGTCATTTAAATTAATTACATTTAGAGAATGCACTTTTGAGCATCAGGCCCAAACCAGATATCCGATTTAGATTTTGTCAGTTCTGCCAAGTCACTTTCATCTCCCAGGTCCTTTTGGAACGATCGGCACGCCGATCAGACCGGTATTTCAGATTTTAGACTCCCGAACCCGATTATTTTAAATTTAAACTAAGTGCATTTACAAAATACACTTTTGAGCGCTGGGCCCAAACCAGGTATCCGATTTGGATTCCGCCAGTTCTCACAAGTCACTTTTATCTCCCAAGTCCTATTGGAATAATCGGCATGCAGATCAGACCGGTATTTCAGATTTTAGACCCCCGGACCCCGACTTCTTTAATTTTAAACTAAGTGTATTTACAAAATGCACTTTTGAGTGTCGGGCCCAAACCAGATATCTGATTTGAATTCCGTCAGTTCTGTCAAGTCACTTTCATCTCCCAAGTCTTTTTGGAATGATCGGCACGCCGATCAGATCGGTATTTTAGATTTTAGACTCCCGAACCCGATTGTTTTAAATTTGAACTAAGTGCATTTACAAAATACACTTTTGAGCGCTGGGCCCAAACCGGGTATCCGATTTAGATTCCGCCAGTTCTCACAAGTCACTTTTATCTCCTAGGTCCTGTTGGAACAATCGACACGCAGATCAGATCGGTATTTCAGATTTTAGACCCCCGGACCCCGACTTCTTTAATTTTAAACTAAGTGTATTTACAAAATGTACTTTTGAGCGTCGGGCCCAAACCAGATATCCGATTTAGATTCCGTCAATTCTGACAAGTCACTTTTATCTCCCAGGTCTTGTTGGAACGATCGGCACGTCGATCAGACCAGTTTTTCAGATTTTAGACCCCCCAACCCCTACTTATCTGTCTTTTAAATTAATTATATTTAGAGAATGCACTTTTGAGCGTCGGGCCCAATCTAGATATCCGATTTGGATTCTTTCAATTATGACAAGTCACTTTCATCTCGCAGGTCCTGTTGAAATGATCGGCACGCCGATCGGTATTTTAGATTTTAGACCCCCGAACCCGACTTCTTTACATTTAAACTAAGTGCATTTATAAAATGCACTTTTGAGCGCTGGGCCCAAACCGGGTATCCGATTTGGATTCCACCAGTTCTCACAAGTCACTTTTATCTGTCCTGTTTGAACAATCGGCATGCAGATCAGACCGGTAGTTCAGATTTTAGACCCCCGGACCCCGACTTCTTTAATTTTAAACTAAGTGTATTTATAAAATGCACTTTTGAGCGTCGGGCCCAAACCAGATATCCGATTTGAATTCCGTCAGTTCTGCCAAGTCACTTTCATCTCCCAAGTCTTTTTGGAATGATCGGCACGCCGATCAGACTGATATTTTAGATTTTAGACTCCCGAACCTGATTGTTTAAAATTTAAACTAAGTGCATTTACAAAATACACTTTTGAGCACTGGGCCCAAACTGGGTATCCGATTTAGATTCCGCCAGTTCTCACAAGTCACTTTTATCTCCCAGGTCCTATTGGAACAATCGACACGCAGATCAGATCGGTATTGCAGATTTTAGACCCCCGGACCCCGACTTCTTTAATTTTAAACTAAGTGTATTTACAAAATGCACTTTTGAGCGTCGGGCCCAAACCAGATATCTGATTTAGATTCCATCAGTTCTGACAAGTCACTTTTATCTCCTAGGTCTTGTTGGAACGATCGGTACGCCGATCAGACTAGTTTTTCAGATTTTAGACCCCCCAATCCCTACTTATCTGTCTTTTAAATTAATTACATTTAGAGAATGCACTTTTGAGCGTCGGGCCCAATCTAGATATCCGATTTGGATTTCGTCAATTATGACAAGTCACTTTCATCTCACAGGTCTTGTTGGAATGATCGGCACACCGATCAGACCGGTATTTCAGATTTTAAACCCCCAAACCCAACTTCTTTAAATTTAAACTAATTACATTTACAAAATACACTTTTGAGCGTTGGGCCCAAACCGGGTATCCGATTTGGATTCGCTAGTTCTCACAAGTCACTTTTATCTCCCAAGTTTTGTTAGCATAATTGACATGCCGATCAGACTGGTATTTCAGATTTTAGACCCCCGGACCCCGACTTCTTTAATTTTAAACTAAGGGTATTTACAAAATGTACTTTTGAGCGTCGGACCCAAACCCGATATCCGATTTGGATTCCGTCAGTTCTGACAAGTCATTTTCATCTCCCAGGTCCTGTTGGAATGATCGACATGCTGATCAGACATGTATTTTAGAGTTTAGACCCCTAAACCCCTACTTATCTATCTTTTAAATTAATTACATTTAGATAATACACTTTTGAGCGTCGGGCCCAAACCAGATATCCGATTTAGATTCCGTCAGTTCTGACAAGTCACTTTCATCTCCCAGGTCCTGTTGGAATGATTGGCATGCCGATCAGACTGGTATTTCAGATTTTAGACCCCCGAATCCGACTTCTTTAAATTTAAACTAAGTGCATTTACAAAATGCACTTTTGAGCGCTGAGCCCAAACCGGGTATCCGATTTGGATTTCGTCAGTTCTCACAAGTCACTTTTATCTCCCAAGTCATGTTGAAATAATCGGCACACCAATCAGACTGGTATTTTAGATTTTAGAGCCCCGGACCCCGACTTCTTTAATTTTAAACTAAGTGTATTTACAAAATGCACTTTTGAGCGTCGGGCCCAAACCATATATCCGATTTGGATTCCGTCAGTTCTGACAAGTCACTTTCATCTCCCAGGTCCTATTGGAATGATCGACACGCCGATCAGACATATATTTCAGATTTTAGACCCCCCAACCCCTACTTATATATCTTTTAAATTAATTACATTTAGATAATGCACTTTTGAGCGTCGGGCCCAAACCAGATATCTGATTTGGATTCCGTCAGTTCTGACAAGTCACTTTCATCTCCCAGGTCCTGTTGGAATGATCGACACGTCGATCAGACCGGTATTTCAGATTTTAGACCCCCGAAATCCTGAATTAAATGAATTCTTCTAAACTAAGCTAGTTTTAAAACACACTTAGTTTTGAATTGAGTTATTTGAGCGATGGGGTCAAACCGGATATCCAATTTGGAATCAGTCAGCTCTCACAACTCACGTCTACCTCGCAAGTCGTGTTGGAACGATTGACACGTCAATCAGACCGATATTTCAGATTTTAGACTCCCGAACCCCGAATTGTATGAATTCGTCTAAACTAAGCTACTTTTGAAAACACACTTACTTTTGAAGTGAGTTATTTGAGCGTCAGGGTTAAACCGGATATCCACTTTGGAATCTGTCAGCTCTCACAACTCACGTCTACCTCGATTATCGTGTTAAACGATTGGCACATCGATCAAGCCAATATTTTATATTTTGGACTCCCGAACCCCAAATTTTCCTAATTCTTCTAAACTAAGTTACTTTTGAAAACTAACTTAGTTTTGAAATTAATTATGAATATAATTGAGTAATTCTGTCAAAATAAAAATATAATAAACACGAACCTGATGGGCCTGTGCCGTGGTGGTGGTGGATCCATGAGGGAGAATTCCCGCCTGGGAGAGGAGGCCACTGATTGCCTGCAACATGGTGGCCTGCTGGCTAGACATCTCCTCTCGGATCTGCCGCATCTGTTGCTGCAAATCAGAAATCTCCTATCGGAGGATGTCTCTGACGTCGCTGGCAGGAGTACTGGGGGTGTGCGGAGGTATACTGAATGCACTGCTACTGGTTTGGGCAGAGCCTGAACTCACACATGATGATATCACCGCGCTAGAGTCCAGGCTATCCCCAAAACCATATAGCCGGCCTTTCTTCGGTACGCCAGCTGCTGCCACCCATTCCACCGGATCGAACTTTGACTGATGCGTGTCTCCCTCCCCATACTTCTCTGTCACAGCTCTGCTATATGTTTCCTACAAATTGAATAGCTTGACTAGTCAATTTCATATAAATCAATCCGATTTAAATGAACGGTAGAAGTTGCATATGTAGATAAACTTACCGCTACTGAGTGAGCTCTCTCACTCACAAATTGATATGTCCCCTTCTTTTTGTGTGTTCTATCAAATACCTCGAGGAACGACGGAGCTCGATTAAGCTTCACAGCATGTTATACAATTCATAGTAAAAAAACGTCATATATATTAGCAAAATGTAAGAAGATAAATTGAAACATTACTTACTGAAGAGGCGTGATCTCGCGCTGGACCTGAGCTGGGGGGATGATCACCGGTTAGTGAACTGCAAGGAAGGGAAACAGATCAGGGGGTCTAGGGATGGTTCCCTAGGGTAAACCCTCCGATGCCTAAGTCAGTAGAGCAATGGTGGAAGCTGTGAAGGGAGGAGGAAAAGAGAGACGCGAGATCCCTCTACACCAAGGTGGTAAAGTGGTTCCTGCTCAGGGAATTTTAGGCGTGTGTTTGCCCTTACCTTCCGCGAGAGGGAATCTCAGGTTTAAATAGTGCGCAAGTCTCATGAGTCCCGTAAGCTGAGGAGTTTCAGGCGCGAGTTACGTCCTCATCATGTGATCTTTACGTCATCAAAAACTCCTACTCATAAAGGGCTCTCAACGGCAGCGTGGATAAGCAATCGTCGGTTAAACCCAAGCATGAAGGGTGCCAACCCTATCCGGGTGATAGGCATAGCTCGGATGAAGATAGGTCGGAGTGGGCGCTGAGCACTTGCCTCTATCCCGGTGAGGGGATAACTCGGGCATGGATCTTCCTCCATTCTGATCGACGTTCGGGCCTTCCGAGCCTAAGGGCCGCCGAGGAAGGGTTTGATCCCGAGTGATCTTATTGGGCTTTTTATCCTAAGTGGGTCCTGTGGGGCTGTCACTTGGATGAGCTGGGCATCGTTTGGTCCTGACGGACATAGTTCGGCTGCTCTTAGATGGGCTACAGAAATCCCCCTCTCCACTTGTCCCCCTCCTACTTCCGAGCTTTAGTAAGCTCGGAAGAGTAGCTGTTTAGGGTTTTGGACCAGCGTGGCTCAGGTGGGTGGAGATCTGGCAGTGTTAATAAGCCACGTGTCGTGGTCACCTGGGCCCTTAATAATGATGATCATGACAGATTTGAACTGAAGGGGCCCCCTTTTCACGGAGGTCGGAACGACGTGCCGCCTTCGCCTGGGAATATAGGCGTTGTGCGCTTGCCGTTGTTACAGACTCCCCCCATTTTTAGGGTTTAGCTCTCCTTCATGCTTGCTTTTGGGGCTTTTTGATGCGTCGTGAAGACACGACGGAAGAGCTGAGACTTGCGGCGGCGTTTACGGAGTTGGCGGAGATAACTGCAGAGGCAGTCTGACAACTTCCTCTTCCTCCAAAGTCTTCGGGGTCCCGGGAGTATTTTTCTTCAAGTTCCTCTCCGGATTCCATGGCAGATCAGCGTCTGGATGTCGAAGAGTGGGAGGGCGAGCCTGCGGTGAGGGTGGCGGCTCCAAACTGCCGCGAACTGGGAGAGGCAGAGGTGAAATGGCTGTAGAACCAGTTTTGTCTGCCCCACAAGTTTTTCTTCGCCGTGGCTGCCCCGCACGAGTCGAGCTTGGATTCTCGTACGGGCCACATCTGCACCTTCCTACTATCGTGGAAGGGTTGGTTCCGCCTTCCCTTCGAGTCCTTTGTTCTCAAACTTCTCAATTTCTTTCAGTTGGCGCCCGAACAGTTGGTAGCCAACTCTTATCTTCTTCTTTCCGCCTTTCGCATCCTCTACCGTCAATGCGGAGTTCCTCCTTCCTTGGACCTCTTTCACTATTTTTTTGAGTTGAAGGCGCATCCCTCGGCCGGGAAGGGCTTCTATTTCATCCAGGCAAGGCAGAATAGGAGTTGTATTTCCTTGGCCGCGAAGGATTCTTCGCACAAGGGGTGGAAGACTCAGTTCTTCTGGGTGGGGATTTTCTCGGTGGAGGAGACTTGGAGGTGTCCCGTAATCCCCAATTTTCATCTGAACATTTCTCCGAGGCAGGATGAGTTTTCTCCGGACGTGGAGGAGTATGTGACCATTTTGCTGAAGCGTCGTCAGTCCACGGAGGAGCTAGTCACTCAGGAGAACATCGAGCGTTGTCTTCTTGCACGACTGCGGCCGGCAGGTTCGGTTGCCACGAATCAGTTTCTTCTTTGGATGTTGTGACCATCTCCTTTTCTTGATCATATCTTTCTTCTGTGCAGACACCAGGCGGCCGGCTTTGAGGGGGCCACAAAGGTGATCGACCGCGGCAGTGACTCGGCTGTCGATGAGTCGGCTGCTCCCACGGGTCAGTCCCGAGCCAGAGATAAGGGCAAGGGGCGGCCCAGGGCCAATCCTCCAGGCCGCGGGGGTCCAAGCGGAAGGATCCCATGGAGGACATGATTTAAGCCGCTGTGAAGGCCAGGAAGCGGGCCAAGAAGGCCGGGGTCGTTCCCGCAGTCGAAGGTGACTCTGCCACGGCTCACTCCTCTGTCGAACATGATGGGGCTGACCCTATTGGGCGAGCTCTCCCATCCGCCGAGCAAGAGGGGGCCGAGGAGGTCAGGGCTGCTCCTGCGGCCGGGGGTGATACAGGCTCGGCTCTCCCCTCGACTGGAGCCGAGGGGGCCGAGGCCATTTTTTTGGTTGGCGGCGGCGCTGGCCCGGCTCTCCCCTCGGCTGGAGCCGAGGGGGCCGGGGATGAGGCGGACGTCTCCAATGCTGCGGCCGAGGTTGGAGAGTCGATCGAGGTAGGTGGCGCTCCGGGTGATGGCGTAGGGGCCGTGTCGGTCGAGGTCAGGGGGTCGCAAGGAGAGGCGACACAGGCCCAACCGACCGAGGCGAGAGGGACAGATGAAGTAGCAGCTGGATCTGGGCCGACCGGCGGGACGTCGCTCGGAGGGGAGGTCCCTCTTCCGGCGGCCCTGGAGAGGCTGGGCATCCAGGTTTCTATGTATCAGGTATGCCGTGGCATAGCTGCGAGGGTGAAGGGAGGAGACATGCAATACTCCCCACCCGCGGCCCTCGAGATGGTTATGGAGGGCGGCTTGGTCCTGGCCCAGATGGGGGCCACTCTGGCTGAAGCTTACGCCCGGTCGGACTCAGAGCGGGCTAACCTGGCCTGGACCCTTGGTGGGTCTGACAGGAAGATGGCTCGGCTCGCCGAGGAGCGAGATGGGCTCCGGCGCGAGCTTTCCTCAATTAGGGAGCTGGCGCGGGCGAGCCAGGTGGAGGCTCGGGCATTGACCGAGCAACTAGCTAGGGCCCACGAATCGCTCGAGAGGAAGAGCAGGCTTCTTGAAGAGGAGCGCGTTGCTCGCACCGAGCTAGATGGCCGGTGGGAGGCTGAGCGTGCCGAGCTGGTGGACCGAGCAGAGGAAGCCAAGCGCCTTCGGCGGGAAGCCGAGGCTGATCGGGCCGAGGCAGAGAAGCAGGCGGCGGAGGCCGAGAAGCAGACAGCTGAGGCCGGGCGGAGGTTAGCTGAGGTGGAGCGGGAGAGGGCAGAGCTCACTGGTAGGGTGGGATCGGTCGGGGTGGAGGCGCTCGGGCAGTAAAAATGCTCGGAGGCCTACCGGGTGTTGACACCCGTTTTAGCCCACAAGTTGTGTCATTTCTCTTATTCATCATTTTTGATGTCCCGAATTAGCCATTGTTTTGGAGCTTTCTTGGATGGATTTTGAGCCCATTTTTACCATTCCATATCCTTTGAGTCTTGGATATCATGATTTCTTAGAGCCCCGGAGCTTATCTTTTCAAATTCTGGCTTCTAAGTCGACTTTCGGCCCATTTATGCCGGCTTCCCTCAAGTAATCGGCTCTCTCTCATTGCGCAGTCCTGCAAGTGGTTCGTTTTCACCTTCTTCCAATCCTTTTTTCAAAAAGTTGTCTTCATCAAAGTTGTGCGTCTTTTAAAGATCTACAACTTCTTCTTCTACGCCGTTGTCCAGTTATGCCCCGATTGTGAGCTATTCACATTTTTCCAGCAGACTATGCTGTTCACCTACATTCCAGAATTTTCCTCTCTCTTCCAGCCCTATTTTCTCCCTTTTCCAATCATTTTCTCAAATTTCTTTCTTCATGAAAGTTGTTCCTCTTTCAGTTATCTACAATTTCTCTGTTTACGACTTTTTCTAATTCTCCACCGTTTGAGAGATATGCTTCAATTTCCAAAGTCGCGCGCAGTCTGCCCGGAATCTGCCTTCATCAATGTGAAGGTCTACTGTAGATGCGTTACTTCAATGTGACGGCCCTACATAGATGCGTTACTTCACATGTGACGGTCCTACAGTAGACCGTTACATCCAAACTTGCCCGAAATCGTCCCGTTCGACCTCCAGAGTGTGACGGACCTACCCTAGTCCGTTACATCATGTGGCGGTCCTACGATAGACCGTTACATGCACCAGAGAGTCCAATTCGTGCTGGACTCTGCTCCGTTTGTGTGCGCCGTGGCCCTCTTGAAGAGTCCATAACTTCTTGAATTCTTATCCAAATTGATCCCCATTTTTTCCTACTTCTAGCCCTTGGTATTATTTTGAATTTGGTTCATAGGAATCAAATTTTTATTGGCAATATCTCTTGGGATCTGGGTCGCAAGATCAGGATTTATGTTTCCTAGTTCAACTCAAACTCTGCAGATAAGGCTCCGGGGCTGCCTTCCAAAAGACATATCTTCTAGAATCCTCCTCTGAATTGATCCCCGTTTGTTCCTATCTCTTGTCCTTAGTATTATCTCGAGTTTGATCCAGAGAACTCGATTTATCTTGGACTCTATCTCCGAGAATCGTGATAAGAAGATGAGGATTTCTTACAAAACTCTATAAAAACTGCCCAGTTCGCAGTCGCGACGGGGGGCTCTTTTCGGACGTGGGGCGAAGCCATGCTGCACCGCCGACTCAATCCTTCGACCCCATCTTGAAGAGGGAAGTATTAACTTTCAATTTCATCCTTCTGGGCTTGATTTCATGATCTCCACTCTTAGTTCTCTTCCTCTCAAAATCACAAATCATCACAGTTTCCTGCACTTTCTGCTACACATGCGTTTTTCTCCGTTTTGCATCATTGATTTCTCTCTACTCTCTCAATCAAATCTCGTGATTTCAAATCTCATGCATGCACAACACACCCACCTATTATTTCCACCCTTCCACAGGGGTTAAAAACCCTCCCCCGGTGAGTTTGCCCTCAATTTCTACCCCTATTTTATCACTGCGGGATTGATACTACACATGCATGTTCTAATGGGTTTTTGCCTTTGTGTTTCATCTTTGTTTTGCAGGAGAGCATGAATACAATGTGAGGCCCTCTTCCTCTAGTCGGCTGGAAGGAGAGGAGGTTTGAATCCACAAGTTCCCCGCACCCCATTTCGAGCGCGATCAAGTCTTTAAGTTCCAAGGTACACGGCGCCGTTGCACTCCTTTCTTCATCCTTGCGGCGTTGTTAATCCTTGGTGGCGATCACAGTTAGTATTTCCATCCTTTCATCCCCCTTGTCTTTGATTCACATATTTATGCATGTATGTATTTAAAAAGGGGGCGGGATAGGAATCTAATCTAATTAAAAAACAAATCAACAGTTTTTTGGCGATCACGGTGGGACACCAATGCCCATCACGTTTGTTTTCATGCTCTTTTGTGACTTGGGTGTGTGCATGTGCATGTTTGGGTGATATTTTATCCATTCTTCCACTGTTTGGGGGGTTTTACGGGCTTTGGTTGTGTGACGGTCTTATGGTAGACCGTCATATCCATGTAACGGTCCTTTGGTAGACCGTTACACAGCTTCTGGCAGTCTTGTGCGCATGCTCACAGGGCCGTGTTCGTCGGGGCATAACTTTTGATCCCGGAGTCCGATTGAGCTGATTCTTGTTGCGTTGGATAGCCCTTTGTATTGTCTTTCCATCCATATATCATTTGCATCATTTAGTTAACATTTGCATATTCTAATATTATCCAACTTTTTGAGTTTTATGCATAAGTTCTGCAGGCAAGCTCTGGGACAGGTTCACAGGTACATCTTTACTCAGTGATTTGACTGCCTTCCCGGTGTCTGATTGCACTGATTTTTATTCCATTGGATAGTCCTTTGTATTGTCTTTCCATCCATAGCTTATTTGCATCATTTGGGTCTCATTTGCTTAGTTAAGAATTGTCATCATTTTAGCATTTTGTCCATAAAATCTGCATGTGGTCTGCGCATAGGTTCACGGGGGCATCTTTGCTCAGTGATTTGATTGACCTCCCGGGGTCAGATTGATTTGTTCTTGGGCCCGTTGTGCAGACCTTTGTATTGTCTTTCCATCCATATACTATTTGTTTTTGTTGGATCATGTTTGCATAGTTTAATCTAGTCTTGATTTTCTAGTTTTAAGCTAGAATTTGCATGCACTCCGGTGCACATAGGGCTATACATTGCATATCATAGTTGCATTTCCTACCTTGGTGCGTGGACCTCTCGTCTCTATATTCCTTGGAGCCGACCAGGAAAACACATCAAGGACCTCCATAAGTCCCCGTGAGCCGTGGATTCCCACACGGACGCCGGGCCAGTTGTACCTTTCCACCCCTTTAGGCTTGCATTTGCATAAGTGTGAGGGAGTTAGCCTTAGTCAACCCAAAGTTTGGACCTTATTCCTATGGGATTCCTATCTTGAGGGAATTGTTATTAATTCAAATCATTAAAAGGTCTATTGAAACCCCTAAAAGATTTCCCATCATATTAACTTATTTGACTTGGGTGAAGACTCTCACATTGCATTGTTCGTGTTGATTGGGCTTGTCCAAGCTCATTAGTGATTTTTGTGTTGCATTCTTTCATCATCCACATATTTTGTTGTTGTTAGGCCCATTTAGCTTAGCCCATTTTGTGTGTCCATTGTCCCGTGGTCCGTTGTCCATTCATCTTTGCATTAGTGGGTCGGCCCCCCCTTGTTCTCAAGCCCATTAAGCCATTGCTTCCCCATTTGTATTGTCCTTGATCTCCATGTATTATTTCTCCATTTGCCCTCATGGAGCAGTATTCTAACCCCTTGTATCATTCTTTTTCCCAATCTTCTTCTTATTCCCGCGTGGAATCCTCTTCCCACACGGGCCCATCTTCCCGTGGCCCTTCTGATCCATCCAAGGAACAGGCTAATCTCATGGCCCATCTTTCAAGCCTTGTTCACCAAATGGACCCGGCCCAGGACCAACGTCTTATTGCATCTCATCTTCATGGGCCTTCTTCTCATAATGGGCCATCTTCTATTCATGGGCCTCCTCCTTCTCCTTCATATGTTGCTGGCCCAATTACTAATGGGACTTATTCTCCTAATGGGCCTCATCCTTCTGCCCATGTTGCTGCCAGCCCAATGGGTCCTTATGCTCATGCTTCTTCCAGGCCCACATATCCTTCCATTCCCGGAATGGGCCCTTCTTATTCTCAGCCCGGATCCTCTTATTCGGCCAAATATCAATCTCCTGGTCCTAATTCACACCCTCTTGCTCAAGTTGGCCCATATCCTTCTCGATCTCTCCCTACCCAGGAGATGATTGCTCAAACCCAACGCCAACTTGATGAGCTTCAACGCCGGATCGATCCCAAATCCTCCTTAAGTGTTCCGTTCGCATTTCAAGGTCTTCGACTTCCGTCTCCATCACTAATTCCCACATATCACCGTTATAGTGGAGTCGGTGACCCGTATGTGCACTTGAAGGAGTTTGTTTATGAGTCGGCCCAGTTTCGACATGACCAACACTTGATGGCTTATCTTTGTGGTCTGTCATTGGAAGGCCCGGCTCGGGATTGGTTCTTCTCTCTTCCGCAAGAGCAAGTTGTGAGTTTTCAAGCCGTTCAAGAAAAGTTTATTCAGCAGTATCAAGACCAGGTTGGGCCCAAGTATTCTATGGTAGATCTGGCCCATGAGATGATGAAGCCCGACGAGGAGTTCTGCACCTTTGCTGACCGTTGGCGTCGCCTTGTCGCGCAAGTCCCGGGGCACATTCCAGAAAGAGAGCAAATCAAGATGCTGATATCTAATGCCACGCCCGAGTATCGGTTCATCTTAGCCCTCAACAACATCACCTCCTGGCAACAATTATACAGCCGAGCCCGCTTCATTCGCCAACAAATGCAAGATTCCATTGACCTTGAGTCTCCACCATCCACCTCCACATATCAACCTTCACCCTCCACATGCCAACCCTACACTCCCATGAGTCAGCCGGCCATGAGTCAGCCTTCTGCCACATATCCCTCCTCGAGTCTCCACCAACCTCCTGCCTCTACGTACCCATACGCCTCCGCATATCAACATTCCATGAGTCAGCCTCCCGCATCCACATACCCGTCTCCATCTCCACTTCCGGTCAAGGGAACACCACATCCCGAGCAAGTAGATGCCATCTACATACCCCCTCATCCTATTCCACACATGCCATCACCAAAGCCCTCCACCACTAGCCACGCACTCCTGCCTACGCAACCCCCACTTCCGACTCCACAACCTTCTCCACCATTACATATCCCTCGGCATCCACCTTTCCCGAAGCAGGCTCCTCATCTTCCGTTGCCAGAGTATTTCACCTATATATTTCGGGATTTGATGGCCACTCATGCGTTGCCGCTCTCTCCGGTTGTGCCTTGCCGACCCGCAGTCGGGGATATGCTTCAGTTCTGTGATTTTCACCGCCAGCCGGGGCATTTGGTTGAGGATTGTCCTGAGTTCCGGGATTATGTTTATGATCTGGAAGCTAAGAAAAGGATTGACTGGGCCGCTATTCACAAAGTCATTTTACATCTTCGCAACCAACAGCAGCAGCAAGAAGTGCCGCCGGGGCAGCCGTCTCCCTTACTTCAAGGCCAGGGGCACCCTTGTGATTCCTCGTCTAGTTCTGCACTCGCTCCATCACCTACTACCTCACCTACTCCATTACCTCCGCCATCTCCTATCCAATCTCCGCAACCTCCACAAACCCAAGCCTCCGCTCAGGCCAGTGCCTCCCCTTCTTCCCTTGCCGCCACTTCCACTACTTCTATCCCTCACACCGCTCGACGCGTAGTATCGACACGTCGACGGTGGACACCACAACCTCCCTCTTCACCCTCTCCACCTCCATGTCCACTACCCCCATCATCTTCATCAATATCCTCATTGCCATCACTATCATCCCCGTCTCCACCACCAGTGCTTCCATCACCTCCACCATCTCCACCACCTTTGCCATCTCCGTCACCATCGTGGCTCGGGCCTGAGCAGGCTATACCTCCACCCTCACCTCCGACTTCACCTTTGTCTGCACCTAGGCTTGCCACCATCTCAACCCCTTTGCCTCCCCCTAAACACATCACCACTCCCATTGAAACCTCCATGCCATCTAAACCGATTCCTATCCCCATTCCTCCATCCACTTATCCCCCACGGAGCGGGTGCAGGTTACCCATGGTGCCCCTCGGGTCTAATCCCCAGGGAGACAATGAGCCAAGTCAGGATGATTCAGTGCCGACCGTGCATTTCAAGATTCAGGATTTTATCTGTCGGATGCCGGTTCGTGTCCTCGTCCCTGGTTATTTTGGGGATGGTGCGCCTCTACTTTCAAAGATGAGAGTTGCTAAGAAGAGTTCCCTTGAGTTGACACCAATTTCTTCCCGAGCGAGGCCGGTGGCAATCTCCTTGCTCGCCGGAGAGTTCACCATTGATGCTATTATTTCTCCTCGCTCTATTGCTATTCAGATGACAAGCCAAGAAGGGTTCTCTACCCATGTTATGCTAACGCATACGGCCGCCAAGCAGATTATGGATTCTATGTTCAAGGGGCAATTAGCCGTATCTTCTACACTTTCCAAGGATATTCTGCACTTGTTATGCAATCTTCCTCGGTTTATTAGCAAACTGGCCATGTCAACGCCGTGTATTACTCTCCCTCAGCTTCACCCGTCTCTTTCATCAAGGGAGTTGTGCTTCAAGGCTAAGTTCCGAGTGGAGTTGCCGAATCTCATGCTACTTGTGCCAAGTAACAAGACTCCATGGTTTTATGATATTCAGCATTATGAGGAGTTAGTTGTTCAAGAACGTCCTACTATTGTTAGCTCCGGGAGTCTAGGGGCAACCGCTCCGATGAAGCTGTATGTTCATAGCCGGGCCAGGCCATCTGCCAGATGGGCTTGCTATTTGAGAAGATGTTGCAAGGCAAGGTGCCCAAGGATTCGAGCCCGCACCAGGCGAGTCCATGTTCAAGAAGTATCAACTAAGAAGAGGCGGCGGCGTAAGTTTAAGGGCCGTCAGTTGTGCACTCAGGGGTCCACTTCTCTTCCTTCTTCATTTTACTCATCATTTCTTCTGCTTGGTTCCCACCCCTGGGTGGTGTATCTACCCTCTCCTAATTCTCCCTCCACGATTCTCTCCTCCTATCTCGAGTCTGTGAATCCCCATTCTTCCTTTTCCTATCTGGGACCTCCAGACTTTCCATCTCCTCACCATTCCTGGCCTCAGCCTATGTCCTCCTTTGATTCTTCTCCCCCGGTACCCTTGGGTTCGACTTCTCATTCTCTTTCCCCGACCCTGTCGGGTGACTCTCATTCTCCTTCCCCGACTCTGTCGGGTGGTCCTAGTTCCTTTTCTCCAACCATGTCGGATGATCACTCCTCTTCCCCCTTACCTTTTCTGCAATCCTCTCACTATCTTTCTATTCTCTCCTCTTCTCCATTTCGGGGTCTTCGCCCTTTCTCTTGCTGTTTTCGAGGCTTTAGCCCACCTTGATCTCGGTTAATCTGGTTTCTTCTGTAATTGGTTCCTTGTTATCAAGGTCTCTACGCCTTAATGAGGGAGTTCTAGCCCTCATCTCTCTTCCTTTTTATCCTTCTTCATCCAGTGTCGTGTCTGCCGCTCCTCCGTGTAGAGGAATCTTTGATCCTTTGCTATCCTCTCCCCTTCGTCCTATCAAGCAAGGAATACAAAGCTCGTGCTGAACGAAGCTCGATGATCAAGATCGCATCAGGACGCTACTTCCACTCTATGGATTTGCAAGGTATCATCATTTTGTGCAATAAAATGTTATCTTCGCTAGTTATCTCTCTTACTCATGCACACGCTTATAATGCTATTCCTTTACATGGTTAAGTGGCTTTTAGAAATTTGCTTAGTTCATTTAAAATGAGTTCGCTTCTGCAGCATCCTTAGCCTGGTGATAGCTCCGTGCTGGGAGTCTAGTTCTTTCCTTGATTGTTGAGGGTGACCTTTGAGCATGGGTTTTTCACACACCACACGGCGAGCCATAGCCGACCCCTCCAGTGCAACAACGCTGCTGCTTTGGCCATACTTTGGGTATGCACGAAGGTCTTTCTCTCTTCTCTGCTCGGCCAAGTGTAAGGGGCAAGAGATTGATGGATAAGATGACCAACCTAGGTGCTCTCCAATACGAGAGAGGTCTCAAATAGGGGCAGTCTTGACCCTCGAAAGTGAGCTTTCATGCAATATCTAGCCAACAAGGGCTGTCAAAAATCAATGATGAATATGCAAAATTATGAAAATCAAAGGCATGGCAAGAGTGGCGAAGCCCCGCGGAACGTCATGTGCCTGGTCGCATGCGTGCCTGATAAATATGGGTCTCAAAATCAAAGACACAAAGCCCCAGCGCAACAGACTATCTCTTTGAGGGGTGGTGCCCTGAAAGGAATTCAAATCCTGATGTCTCCCATCATGCATAAAGCTTGTCTCTAATTTTCTTCTATCTCCCTCTTAGGCTGGGTTGTATCCCGGGTATGGCCTTAGTAGGGGCACCGTTCTTTAGAGGCGGTTGGTTATGGTAAGCCACCCTCACATGCACGCCCTGCTTAAGGGAAGCCTTTAATGAGAGGGGAGGGACGGCGATCCCTGGCCAGTAGTTCGAGCCCATCTTTGGGTGCTGTAGATTGCTATGTCAAAATCTAAAAAAATGAAATATAGTTCAAAATCCAAAAAATCAAATATGTCAAAATTTTGAAAAGAAAAAAAAATGAAATATAGTTCAAAATCCAAAAAAATCAAATATGTCAAAATTCTGAAAAGAAAAAAAAAGAAATATTGTCAAAATTCTAAAAAAAATTGAATATGTCAAAAAAAATAACAAAAATTTGAATATGGCAAAAAAAAAATCAGAAATACAAAAATCTAAAAATACTTCTCTTCTATTCCTTTTATTTTTATCTTGAGGACAGATACGTAATCTGTTTGCTGAGTGTGCAGGCTGCAGGTTGCAGGTTCAAGCTTTCCTTGCTCTATCATTCACTCTGTCTCCTACTCACATTCTTCGATCTATTCTCATCGCTTCAATATCTCTTCTGAAGCTCATGGCCTTCCCAGCTTTCGCTTATCTGCTTAATCATGTCTCCATGAGAGGGCATTATCCTACGATTTTGAACCTGGCGGTTCCGCTTCATCTGATCTTGGGCTTTGATTGAAGAATATGTTTGTTATCTTTATCATGTCTATGGTCCTCCATGTCTTTTGTCCCGTCGTGTCATTCGTCACACGTGTCCCTATCCCGCCGTGTCATTCATCACACGTGTCTTTGTCCTCCGTGGTATTGTCATCTCACGTGTCTTTGTCCCACCATGTCCTTATACCACCGCGTGTGCTATTCCACTGTATGTGCATGTTGTCTTGTCCCACCGTGCCTTTAGTCGCATGTATGCTTGCCATTTGTTTGTTTGTTATGTTTCATCCATCTTCGTTATGTTATGTTGTGACATGTTTCGTTCATATTTCTCTTATTATGTTGTGTTCATGTCATGCTTGTTTATATTCGTTCATGTTCACATCATGTCATGTCATGTGGTTGTTGTCTTATGATGAAAATCCATAAAAAGCAGAAATCAAAAATTCTCAAAAAGATGCCATGTCGCTTGGCAGGTAAGTCAGGTATGGCTTTCTATCCCTGCTCATTGTTGCATTACTATATGCTATCTACATTATTATAACCTCTCAAGGACCGGCTGGTCGCCCGTGTGTTCTGGGATCTGATGTTCCCCTTTAACAAAAACGATGATGATCTAGGAGCATACGGTTAATCGTTGGATAGGCCGCTCGGTTGAGTCGAGTGGGGGACGATAGACTCTATCTCGCACGCCGTGGTTGCAGAAGACTCTTGACCCCGTCCTGGCTCAGTCTAGCAATATTATCCTTGAGTACTTTCTATTTTATCTTTCTTTGCATTCGTTTTAATGATTTCGTTATTTCAGCCCAGCATGCATCATGTCATTTTGAGCATTCATGCCTCGTGATCCATTCAACGATTTCTCCTCAGCAATGGTTAATTGCACTTAAGCTCTCTTGGGTAAGAGATTCCTCATTCCACTCTGAATTTGAATGATTTCTCTGATCTTGCTGCTTGGTCTGGTTGGCCAGTGTGATTCCTATCTGGATTTTATCTTAGTCTTATTCTCCTTTCCAACTCTTATGCTGTGTTCTTTCCGACCCACTCATTGTCCGTGGATTGTGTCCCCGATGAGGTTGGTCGTGTTTCCTTTTCCTCCCTTAGTTAGTTATCCAGACATGTCTCATCGTTGTCAATCATTCCTTGTGGTTAGTTCGACATTTTCGGGAGAATTCCCATCGCTTGTTGGTTGTGACGGGTGTCTTTTTGCCTTGATGCCCGATTATCAGTTCTCTCCACTTCATCTCTGCTCCATCGCCATTTCACGTCGCTGTCGCTTTTGCTCCATCTCCTTTCCATTTCACCTCCGTGTCGCTTTCGCTCGTTCCCTTGCAAAGCGGACATCAAGGAGAGGCATCTGTTGACACCCGTTTTAGCCCACAAGTTGTGTCATTTCTCTTATTCATCATTTTTGATGTCCCGAATTAGCCATTGTTTTGGAGCTTTCTTGGATGGATTTTGAGCCCATTTTTACCATTCCATATCCTTTGAGTCTTGGAGATCATGATTTCTTAGAGCCCCGGAGCTTATCTTTTCAAATTCTGGCTTTTAAGTCGACTTTCGGCCCATTTATGCCGGCTTCCCTCAAGTAATCGGCTCTCTCTCATTGCGCAGTCCTGCAAGTGGTTCGTTTTCACCTTCTTCCAATCCTCTTTTCAAAAAGTTGTCTTCATCAAAGTTGTGCGTCTTTCAAAGATCTACAACTTCTTCTTCTACGCTGTTGTCCAGTTCTGCCCCGATTGTGAGCTATTCACATTTTTCCAGCAGACTATGTTGTTCACCTACATTCCAGAATTTTCCTCTCTCTTCCAACCCTATTTTCTCCATCTTCCAATCATTTTCTCAAATTTCTTTCTAAATGAAAGTTGTTCCTCTTTCATTTATCTACAATTTCTCTGTTTACGACTTTTTCTAATTCTCCACCGTTTGAGAGATATGTTTCAATTTCCAAAGTCGCGCGCAGTCTGCCCGGAATCTGCCTTCATCAATGTGAAGGTCTACTGTAGATGCGTTACTTCAATGTGACGGCCCTACATAGATGCGTTACTTCACATGTGACGGTCCTACAGTAGACCGTTACATCCAAACTTGCCCGAAATCGTCCCGTTCGACCTCCAGAGTGTGACGGACCTACCCTAGTCCGTTACATCATGTGGCGGTCCTACGATAGACCGTTACATGCACCAGAGAGTCCAATTCGTGCTGGACTCTGCTCCGTTTTTGTGCGCCGTGGCCCTCTTGAAGAGTCCATAACTTCTTGAATTCTTATCCAAATTGATCCCCGTTTTTTCCTACTTCTAGCCCTTGGTATTATCTTGAATTTGGTTCATAGGAATCAAATTTTTATTGGCAATATCTCTTGGGATCTGGGTCGCAAGATCAGGATTTATGTTTCCTAGTTCAACTCAAACTCTGCAGATAAGGCTCCGGGGCTGCCTTCCAAAAGACATATCTTCTAGAATCCTCTTCTGAATTGATCCCCGTTTGTTCCTATCTCTTGTCCTTAGTATTATCTCGAGTTTGATCCAGAGAACTCGATTTATCTTGGACTCTATCTCCGGGAATCGTGATAAGAAGATGAGGATTTCTTACAAAACTCTATAAAAACTGCCCAGTTCGCAGTCGCGACGGGGGGCTCTTTTCGGACGTGGGGCGAAGCCATGCTGAACCGCCGACTCAATCCTTCGACCCCATCTTGAAGAGGGAAGTATTAACTTTCAATTTCATCCTTCTGGACTTGATTTCATGATCTCCACTCTTAGTTCTCTTCCTCTCAAAATCACAAATCATCACAGTTTCCTGCACTTTCTGCTACACATGCATTTTTCTCCGTTTTGCATCATTGATTTCTCTCTACTCTCTCAATCAAATCTCATGCATGCACAACACACCCACCTATTATTTCCACCCTTCCACAGGGGTTAAAAACCCTCCCTCGGTGAGTTTGCCCTCAATTTCTACCCCTATTTTATCACTGCGGGATTGATACTACACATGCATGTTCTAATGGGTTTTTGCCTTTGTGTTTCATCTTTGTTTTGCAGAAGAGCATGAATACAATGTGAGGCCCTCTTCCTCTAGCCGGCTGGAAGGAGAGGAGGTTTGAATCCACAAGTTCCCCGCACCCCATTTCGAGCGCGATCAAGTCTTTAAGTTCCAAGGTACACGGCGCCGTTGCACTCCTTTCTTCATCCTTGCGGCGTTGTTAATCCTTGGTGGCGATCACGGTTAGTATTTCCATCCTTTCATCCCCCTTGTCTTTGATTCACATATTTATGCATGTATGTATTTAAAAAGGGGGCGGGATAGGAATCTAATCTAATTAAAAAACAAATCAACACCGGGTCGACCTTAAGGAGGCTGCCCTTCCCTACTACGAGTTAGCACTTCACCGAGGCATCCGCAAGGGGTTCAAGCAAGGCTACAACCGGGCCGTCTCTTATGCCGAGGAGCAGGCATCCGAAACAATCGATTTCCCATCCGGGCAATGCTATGACTCGGACTTGTCATCCTCCGGTTCCTCTGCGTCGGAGGAAGAAGATCAGGGGGGCTCTTTGTCTGAAGGGTCGCCTACTCCGGATGCCTCAGGAGGGCGCGCAACTGAGGCAGTTCTCACGCCGGTGGGGTCAGTGCCAAGGTCGACCATCGCCAAGGGTGTCGGGGGGAGACCGTCTGCGCCTTCCGCTCCCGAGCTTCAGGTTGAGCCAGCGGCCTAATGTATCTGGTTTGCTTTCTCTTTTTGCATGTCTCTTCCTTTTTCGAAGGAAAACTTTCCTTGTTGTGTATGAAAAAAAGTAAGGCAGTAGCGTTATGATGAAGACTTAACTGTTTTGTATCGCCATTGCCGTATTTTGTTCAGCGTATGTGCAGTGGTTGGAAAGTGCCTATACTTTCTGCGTGGATCTCGCATGATGGTTGGGTGAGCGTCTGACAGGGTGTCTTTCCATTTTCTCATGCTTTGATTGTTTGGCCGCTTCGTGTGTCCCGCTGGGGCGGAAACGAGAAGTTTGAGGTGACCGTTTGTAGGGAGAGGTCACTTTGGCGTGTTTTCAAGGGGGGAATCATTTAAGGCAAATAGCCTCCCTTCGCCTATAAAAGGTCTGAAGGGCGTCCCTTCCTCTCCATCGCTTAGGGTTTTCCCCGATAGTCTTTCCTCATTCTTTCTTCACGTAGGGCAGAGAGTCCTTGCTGCTCCGGGTTTAAATAGGGTTCGACGGCCGGCGGACATGTTTAAAGAAGGTTCGACGTGCGGAGGCACGTCGTCTTCTTTTTAACAGTTCTGACGGTGCTTGCGGGGGGGGGGCGAGATGGCGGACGGATGGGGGCCTTAGGCATCCCTGCCGCCCGTCCCTTCCTGCTTGCTCCATGGAGGGGAGGAGGAAGCCAATTAAGCTCCCTCCTTTCCGGCCTTTCCCCTGCCTCCTCGTCCAGCTCTGCTGGTTTCTTTTTCTCTCTTCTGCTCTTCATCATTTCTTTCAGTCTTCGGAGGGTGCCTGCGCTCTCTTCCTTCCAAAGAGTTGGTAGATTGGTGGGGAGGATGCCTTCATATGCATTCCCTCTTCCCCTTTCTCTTCCAAGTTCAACTTGGAAGGTAGCCTTCTCCTTCCTAATCCCTCTGTCACCTTTGTCCCGAGCTACCTGAGCCAACGGGGTTGACTACCCTTTATCCGAGCCAGTTTCTGCACAAGACAGAGTCAGTGGCTAGACGCAGGAAGGTCAACCGAGTCAGCCGAGCGATGGGCTCAGACGGCGGCGCCAGATGGATTTTTTGCTTTTTTGACATGTATTTTCTTGAGTTCGGCCTTTCTGTTGTACAAGCGAGTTGTTTGAATAAAGGAAAGGAGGCTTTTATTTTATCTCATGTCATTTACACAATGCTCAGTATTCAGAACTTGCGTAGTGTAGTCACGTTCCAGGTCCAAGGGATGGGCTCTCCTTCCATCGTGGATAGTCGGTATGCTCCTTTCCCGAGCGTCTCGACCACTCGGTAGGGGCCTTTCCAATTAGGGGATAGCTTGCCCGCCGTCTCAAGTGGTCGAGAGGCTTCGGCTTTCCTGAGCACGAAATCTCCCAGTTGAAAGTGTCTATCTCAGACTTTGGCGTTGTAGTATCGAGTGAGGCGGCGTTGATATTCCGTTGCTCGAATGCTGGCAATCTCTCTGAGCTCATCTGCTAGGTTGAGGTTTTCGAGCAATTTTTGGTCGTTTGCCTTGTGTGATAAACAGATGACTTGGAGGGAGAGATTGGCAATTTCTAATGGGATAACGGTCTCAGCGCCATACACCAACTGAAATGGACTTTCACCGGTTGCAGTTCTAGGGGTCGTTCTGTGTGACCAAAGTACGTTCGGCAATTGCTCAAGCCAGCTACCCTCGACTTTGCCGAGCTTGGTCTTGATGCCTTTTAAGATAGTCTTGTTGGCATTTTCGACCAGTCCGTTAGCCTGAGGGTGGGCGACCGAAGTGAAGTGATTGCGAATGTTTAGGTCGGTGCATCTGTCTCGGAAATAATGAGAATCAAATTGCCGACCATTATCGCTCACTATCACTCGGGGAATGCCGTAGCGACAGATGATCAATTTCCAGACGAAACTCCAGATGACTATCTCGGTGATTCTTATTGTGGCTTCGGCCTCGATCCATTTGGTGAAGTAGTCGATGGCGATGATGACGAACTTCTTCTGGGCTTGGGCCGTGGGAAACGGCCCGAGGATGTCGATTCCCCATCGAGCGAAAGGGTATGGCTCGGCTAGGGTAACGAGCTCCGTTGCCGACTGATGGACCAAGTGGTCAAATCGCTGGCATCGGTCGTAGTGCTGTACGTAGGTTGAGCAGTTGCGCTGCAGAGTGGGCCACTAATAACCTTGCCGTAGCAAGATCCTGGCGAGCGACCTTCCTCCCAAATGCGCTCCGCACAGGCCTGCGTGAACTTCTTGAATCGCTCGATTGGCTTCATCGGTACTGAGGCACTTTAGGAGAGGGCCGGAGAAGGATCTTCGGTAGAGAGTGCCATCCAGAATGACGAATCGCCGAGCTTGGTACTTCAATCTACGGGCTTCCCGGGGGTTGGGAGGCTCTTGAGAGTCTTGGAGCCACGACAAGTAGGGGGTGCGCCAGTTGCTTGGGAAGGCCTGGTCAACAGCCAGGAGCTCCGAATCGATGCTCGGTCGCTCTAGCTCTTCGAGAAGGACCGATCGAGTTCCCTCAGGGTCAAGAGAGCAGGCCAGTCGAGAGAGGGCGTCCGCTCGGGAGTTTTCTTCCTGAGCTATTCAGACTACCTCAAAGCTCTCGAACTGTTGTGCCACGGCTCTGACCAGCTGGAGGTATTCGACCATCGATGTTTCTCGAGCTTCGTAATCACCGTTGACCTGGCTAGCGACTAGTTGGGAGTCAGTGTGAATTCTGACTCGCTCAGCCCCCAGCCGCCGGGCCATGCGGGCTCTCGAGATAAGGGCTTCGTACTCTGAGGCGTTGTTGGATGCCTGGAAGTTGAACTTCAAGGCGTATTGTAGCTCTGCTCCTTCGGGGGACTTCAGGAGGATTCCAACGCCGCTTCTGGCTGAGTTGGAGGATCCAACGACGAACAGTTCCCAGGTTGCCCCGGGCGCGGACGGAGACTTTTCTTAGGTCGGGATAGTGCTCTCGGTGATGAAGTCGATGAGCGCCTGTCCTTTGATAGCCGAGCGAGGCCGGTATGATATATCATATGCCCCGAGCATGATGGCCCACTTGACAAGGCGTCCCGAGGCTTCAGAGTGAGCGAGGATCCTCTTCAGTGGTTCGCCGGTCAGCACGGTGATGGAATGCCCTTGAAAATAGGGTCGTAGGCGCTTGGCCGAGGTAACCAATGCTAGCATGAGTTTCTCAGTTGCGGGGTACCTTCTTTTAGCCTCGTTGAGCACCATGCTGGTGTAGTAGACCGGTCTCTCGACTCCTGAGTCATTTCTGACCAGGGCTGAGCTAATCGTAGATGGAGTCGCCGAGAGATAAAGATACAAGGCTTCACCTAGGACGGGCTTGGAAAGCACCGGGGTGAAGCCAGGAACTCCTTAAGCTCGGTGAACGCCCTTTGGCATTCCTCGTCCCATGCGAACGTAGTAGATGCCATTTTGGACCCCCTCAACAGCTTGAAGAAGGGTAGGCATCGTTCGGCCGCGCGGGACAGGAATCTGCTGAGCGCGGCAATGCGCCCAGTGAGGCGTTGGACGTCTTTGATGTAGGTGGGTGGGCGCATGTCCAGGATGGCCTGGACCTTGTCGGGGTTGGCCTCGATCCCACGCTGGGTGACTAAGAAACCCAGGAACTTCCCGGATGTTACCCCGAAGGCACACTTGGTGGGATTGAGCTTCATATTGTACCTAAGAAGGGTGCTGAAGGTCTCAGCCAGGTCGGCGAAGTGATCATCGGCCTTGGGGGTCTTGACGAGCATGTCATCAATGTAGGCCTCGACATTTAGGCCGAGCTGTCCTTCGAACATATGATTGACCAGCCTCTGGTACGTGGCTCCAGCGTTCTTTAACTCGAAAGGCATTCGGGTGTAGCAGTATATGCCGAAGTTGGTAATAAAGGCAGTCTTCTCGATGTCACCAGGATCCATTCTGATCTGGTGGTAACCTGAATAGGCATCCAGGAAACTGAGTATTTCGTTGCCCGAGGTTAAATCAACCAATTGGTCGATGCTCGATAACGGATAGCAGTCCTTTGGTGTGGCCTTGTTCAAGTCGGTGAAGTCCACGCACATTTGCCACTTTCCCAAAGCTTTTGGCACCATGACGACGTTGGTCAGCCACATCGGGTACAAGACCGGTCTAAAAACACCAGTCTTTTGCCCCTTGGTGGCATGCTCCTTGATGATCGCCTGCTTCTCTGGCGCACGCTTCCTTCTGCGTTGTTGTATGGGCTTCACGGTCGAGTCGAGGTTGAGCTTATGCATTATCGTCTCTTCCGGTATTTAGGGGAGTTGATCATCAGACCATGCAAAGACTCGGGTATACGCGGAAAGAAACTCTTTGTATTGCTGCTGAACCTCAGATGGTAGGTCGACTCCAATCTTTACTCCTAGGGTCGGGTCGTCGTTTAGGAAAATCGTTAGCAGCTCGCCTCCAGGCTCGGAGGTTGCGGGTTCTTCCTCGACTTCCCGGGGACCCTTGTTCTTCCCGTCCGGCCTTGTGGCTTCAACCGAGATATTATAGCACCTTCTGACCGTCGCCTGGTTACCTCAGACTTCCCCTACCCCATTTTTGGTGGGGAACTTCATCTTTTGGTGATAGGTAGAGGGCACCGCTTTCGTTCGGCTAAGGATTCCTCGGCCGAAGATTGCGTTGTATGCTATCATACCCTTGATCACTATGAAGTCCACCATGACCGTAACAGTTTTGGGTGGGGTGCCGAGAGTGACCGACAGGCTTAGGGCGCCCTCGAGATAAGTGGCCGCACCATTGAACCCACAAAGGGGGGTTCGGATCGGGCAGAGTTTAGACGGATTCTCCCCCATCTTAAGGAAACATTCATAAGATAATACGTCAGGGGCACTGCCATTGTCAACTATAATTTTGTCTACGTTACAATGGTTTATGGTGGCCGATATGACTAGGGCGTCGTCATGCGGGGTGGTCAGCCCTTCCAGATCTCGATCGGAGAAGACTATGACATGGGGCTCACTTGGCTGGGCCTTGGGAGGCTCGACGGCTCGGCTCGCCCGCTCAGCATGACGCTTCCTTCCTCGGCTACAGTACCCTCCTGATGGAGCTCCTCCAGCGATGACGTTGATGTGGACCCCGTGGGGGGCGTTGTTGATTTCCTCTAGGGCACCTCGGTCTTCCTCACGTCCAGCCATGAACCGGGAGAGGTGTCTCTGGCGGAGGAGGCGCTCGATCTCATCATGTAGCTAGTGGTAATCGCCGGTATGATGCCCGTGGTCGCTGTGGAACAGGCAATGCTTGCTGTGATTGCAGTTTTTCGACCTCATTAGCTCGGGTTGGCGGAGAAGGCCCGAGCCTTTGATGTCTTCATATATCTCGTACACCGGAGCAGTTAAAGGTGTATACCGCTCATACTTCCGGGACGGCTCCTTGTGCTCTCCGTCTCGGTTCTGCCTTTTTCCTTGGCCCGAGCTTGACTCAGGTGCCTACTTCTTGTCCCCCTCCTGACCCGAGCCGGTTGCGCCTCGGCATGCGCTGAGTACTTCTTCGCACTCGGCGTGGCGCAAAGCCAGAGTCACTAGCTCGGTAAGGGTCGAGGGAGGGTGGAGGACAAGTTCACGGTGGAGGTTCTCGTCCCGGGTGCCCCCGGTCAGTGCGGTTATGGCCGAGGCTACATCCAGGCGGGGGATTCTCAGGGCTTCCGACTTGAATCGGTTGATGTAAGCTCAGAGTATCTGCCCTTGTGCCTGTTTGAGAACCAACAGCCCCGCTACCGACCTCGAGAGGCCGCTACCGGCGAAGCTCTCCTTGAATACTCGCCCGAATTGCTTGAAATCCCGGATGGATCCGGAGGCGAGGGCCCGGAACCATGCTTGGGCATCTTGGACCAGGGTGGTCGTAAAGGCTCGGCACTTGATGGCGTCAGACGCTCCGTGAAGGGTCATCAGGGCGTTGAAGCTGTCGAAGTGGTCAGCTGGGTGGGTCGCCTTGGCCGTCGTAGGACTTGAAGGTTGGAATGGAGGTTCTGGGAGATACCTCTACCTTCAAGATGTAATCGGAGAACGAGGACTTCTCCTCGTCCTCTATCGGAGAGACATTTTGCAAGGCGCGTAGGGCGCGCTCCTGCTCTGCGAAACGTCTCTCGAATTCTCACAATCGGAGGAATAACTTCGACTGTCGCCGCGTTGTGGGGTTGGGAGGACTTCCTTAGCGCTCTCTGGGAGCTTCGATCTCTAGGTTTGGACGGCGTGCCGTGGGTCTTCCCCTTTTCGGTGTGGAGGAGGCCTCTTGCTCTGGGGGAGGGGCTGGTGAAGGTCCTCCTGACCTGTTGCGGATAATCTGCCATCCTCGGAGGTTAAAGCGGCCTCCGGCAGTGTGCTGGGACGCGTTCTCGCGGGGAGGGCTCTCCGGAGGGGGGTGTGACCTTCCATCCGTGGCCGCATGGGTCCTCATGAGTTCCACGGGGATGTCCAGTTTTGCGTTGAGGGCTTGGAAAGCGTCAGCGCCACCATTGAGTGGTAGCCGTACCACCGCGGGAGGAGGGGGTGGTTCGTCGGCTGGGGTGTTGGCTTTAGAGGGGGGGGTTTTGTGAGGCCTGAGAGGGGCCTTCACCCGCCGCCACCATGGCCTTTCCCTTGTCGCCGGCGGACCTCCTCCCTGAACTTCTTCGCACCATACTGGCTCTTTGGTCATTTCTGTTGTGCCTCTTAGGCACAAGCATGTGCTATGTCACCTTGATGATAGCAATGCTATTTGGTTTTGATGATAGCAAGACAGTGAGTGCATTTGAGTGCATTTGATATTGTATTTTGATGATAGCAATGTTATTGTTCATTGATGATTGCAATAAACAAAGTGCATTTCTATGCATTCTTATTCTTGAGCATTCTGCATATTGATAGCAACATGAATGATGATGTCTAGCATTGATGACATTTACTCTTTATATATGTGCATTGCATTCTGTCAGATATCATGTCTCTGCATATATCATGTCTGGGTAGCATAGTCTATACACTGGACTGTGTCATTGTGCATCATGCTAGTTTATACATTGGACTCTCGTTCAAGCCTATGCATTGCATTGGCTAAGTATATACAACGTCAGTTCATGCATTGTCTTAGGCTAAGTGTGTACATCGTCTTAGGCAAAGTCTGTACAGCGTCAACGCACTTCATTGGAAGTATGTACAGCGTCAACGTGTGAAGTCTGTACAGTCGTGTCATATGCTCCTAAGTCTATGCATTACTGCTCATGTATCAGTCTTCATCAAGTCTGTACATTGACACGCCAACATCTTTGAAGTATGTACATTACTTCAGGAGCTTCAAGTCTACACATCGCTTCGCTTCATGAAGTCTGTACATCCACAGTTAAACTTGAAGTCTGCACATTGGTCTTCGATTTCAATGTCCATACATTGGGCGTTTACATGAAGTCTATACATTGTTGTTTGCAGTGCAAGTCCATACATTGGACTGTTCTTTGAAGTCTGTACATCAGACTGGTATAGTAAGTCTGTACATTGGCTTCACATCTTCAAGTCTGTACAACCTTTTGCATTGGATTTCAAGTCTAGACATTGCACTGTTGCATACATCGTCTTCGTGCTATTTTTCTCTTTAACTCCGTGTCACTTACTGTTGTTCCTCGTGTCGTTTCTTTCTGGTCCCACTGCTTCATCACGTGTCATGATAGCCGTGGCATCTTCTGTCTTCGTGTTATTTTCACTTCGTGCAGTCTTCTCCTAGTGTTGTCCTAACTTCGAGTCGTTTCTTTGTATTCTATCTTCGTGTTGATTTTTCGCTTTAGACTTCGTGTCTTTCTCGCTTTGACCACACTCCGTGTCGATTTCAGTTTTCATCTTCGTGTTGTTTTCAACTCGTGTCGGTTACTGTTTCGTCTCCGTGTTGTTTCATGTCTTTGTGTCGTGTTTCCTACACCTCGTGTCTTTGTCGCTTTGTGACTTCACCTCGTGTCATTTTCATCGTCTTCGTGTCATTTTTGTTCTATTGCGTGCAGGACATCGCAGCACCTCGTGTTGCTTTCTGTGCCACTTCGTGTCGTTCTCTGTGTAGTGTGTGTTTCTGTCACTACTGCACTTCGTGTCGTTCTTGTTTCACTTCGTGTCATTTCCGCATTATGTCTTCGTGTTGTTCTTCCTAGACCTCGTGTCTTTCGTGTGTTGAAACCACACTTTGTGTTGGTTTCTGTTTTTATCTTCGTGTCATTCTCAGTGCATCTAGAATTGCTACCACATACCTCGTGCAGCTTTAGTTATTGTGGCCCTCCGTTTTAATGGTTTTCATCTCCTTGCAGGTCCGAGGAAGAAATATTCCCCAGTGACTGGCAGCACGTGATCCGAGGCTGAAGGACTGACAGAATGCTGACACGTGGCCAAATATCTGGGCGAGAAATGCGGAGGACACACACGCCCAGTGCTGCCCTCCTGCTGGCTGCTGCTATATATATGAGCCTCCTTCCACATAAGAAGGTTGATCGAGTTGGCGAGAAGAAAAGCTCATACAGAGAGCCACGATCCAGATAGAAAAAGAAAAGAGAAAGAAGAAGAGCAGAAGGAGAAGAAGAGAGGCAGAGAGCTCGAGAAGAGTGTGAAGAGAAGAAGAAGAAGAGAGAGAGAGAAGGAGTTCGTTCCTCAGATCTTTGGTTCAAAACCAGATCTGAAGTTGCTCATTGTTGAGCTATATTTTGTGCTTTATTACTTCAGCTTTCCGTTGCTGTCTTGTTCTATTTTCATTTTCCTTTATACATTTCTTCAAGCTGTTTGTCAGCGGTTTGCAGAGGTGCTGCCTCTGGACAGCAAGCTGTGTAGCTCAGCGGGCAGTGGAGGTTTCCACTGGACAGGTAAAGTTGTAATCCTCAGCTGGCGAGACTTGGTCTCGGACGGGTTAAGCTGTATTCCCCAGCGGGTTCAAGCTGTGAGTCAGCGATGGCTAAGCTGTATTGCCCAGCGGAAGCAAGCTGTGATGCTCAGCGGTTGGCAAGCTGTGAGGCCCAGCTGATTGTTGGCAAGTTGTGTTGCCCAGCGGTTAGTGAAGCCACACTCGGGTTGAGTGTGGGGTGGATGTAGGTCTGGAGGACCGAACCACCTAAAAACCCTTGTGCATTGTGGTTTGGTTTATCTGCTTTTGCTTCCGCTAGATGATTGCATAGGGGCGCTCTAAGCGTTTGGCTTCTGGTTGAGCAGAAGAGTGGATTAGTTTTCTTAGAATAGTTTAATCTGTCAAGAGAGCGAAATTCTAGTTGAGCGACTCCTTATCTAATTCAGCCTAGTTAGCATCCTAGTGATCTCACTGAATGCTTGTTTTTGTTCTACAACTGATTATTAGCTTTTAAGCTTGTCTAGTTTGCGAACTAGTAATTCTAGTGAGCATCATATTTTAACTGGGCGAAAGGTTTTTTAAACGGGTTATATTCATTCACCCCCCCTCTGAATACTGCACCGAACCCAACAATTGGTATCAGAGCAGGTCTCTGATCTATCAGATCTGACAATCTGCAGAGGATCCTGCTGATTTGTTTGGTGCTTTTCAGAGTGTGCTTTCAGTGCTCGATATTTTGTTTTATCGACTTGTGCATTGCTTTGCTCATCTGGTTCTGCTGCATTCCCTGTCATCTGGTGTACTGCGCTGTATCTGGTTGCCTCTTACTTAAATGGGTCAACCTCCAGTTTATGACGGTTCTAACTTTGATAGTTGGCTAGGAGGCCTATGTGTGTACGTAGATTCCATAGATCCCAAACTATGGAGCCTACTATCTAAAGGCCCACACAAACTGCCTCATGATGAGACCAAGTGGTCTAAAGAGGACAGTATAAAGAACCGTGACAATGTCATAATCCTTAACATCTTAAGAGCTGCAATCAATATTGATATGTACCCTTTTGCTCTCAGGTGCACATCTAGAAAGGAGATATATGACGGAGTCATTTCTGCGCATAATCAACAAGGTGATAGCTGCTTGATGGCCAACCGGGATGATGAAGATGAGATCTCATCTCAGGTAAGCTCTGAATCAGATGGATACTCCTTTGATGAATTGATAGTGATGTATGAAGATTTGTTCAAAGTATCCAAGAAATTAAAATCTGAAAATAGAAGGTTGAAAAAGAGATGTGAACAGATTAACTCTAATGTTCTCTGTGAAAACTATCAAAGACTAAAAACATCTCATGATATGTGCTTAGCTGATCTGAATATGAGTAAGGAACAAATCTCTTTATTGGAAAAAAAAAATGAAGAATTGAGGTTGCTAAATTCTGCCATGTCTGAGAGACTCTTAATGCTTGAAAAAGGGAAGAATTCAGTTGAAAATGAATGTGAGAGAGTGAGCACTTTGATAGAAGAGATTGATAGCTACAAAGCCATTAATGTCTTACTTAATGAAAAGATCACAGATTCTGAGATTCTCATCTCCTCTCTCAAAAATGAAATCACTGAATTGAACAATTCTCTATCTGAGTCATTTGAAAACAAAGAAAATTCAAAGGCTGCTTCTAAGAAGAAGGTCTCTGATGAAGGCAGTAAACAGGAAGAGAGAAAAAGAATGTATACAACCTTTGTGCGTAGCTCTGAGTTAGCTAGCACTTCAGCTTCTCCTTCATGTTTGCCTGCTAATCAGATAGAAAAGCAAAAGAAAACTGAGAGCGAGAAAACAAAACAGAATAAAAAGCTGTATGCTGAAACGTCTCAGGCCAAACAGTCTCATGTTAAAAGAAAGAATGTCAAATGTTTTTACTGTGGAAAGTTTGGCCATGAGATGGCTGATTGTTTTGTGATGAAGAAGGATGAATTGAAGTATGATAGAATTCCTACTAGGAAGCCTACTGTGAAGAAACCTTCTTCTGCTCAAACCAAAAGGCCTCAATATTTTTACTGTCATAGAATTGGCCACTTTATGCATGATTGTAGATTAAAGGAGCAAGATGATTTGAATGCTAAAGAGCTTCATGATAGGAATCATGCATATCTGAAAAAGAAACTTCATTGCTTTCATTGTAAAAAATTGGGCCATATTGCTGCAAATTGTTGGCATGCTAAGGGAAGAACAATTAACTCCGAAACTGCTATAATCCCTGTAAAAAGACATGCATTCTATAAGAATCTTGACAGAATGAATTCTTCATGTTTTGAATGTGGAAAACATGGCCACACAGTCAAGGACTGTTGGCATGTTCAGAAGAATCATATTAACCCCCATGCTGTCAAATTCCATGCAAAACAATTTGTGAAATTCTCTTGTTTTAATTGTGGAAAACCTGGCTACAAAGCCTCTGAGTGCTGGGTGGCAGAGTTCAGAAAACAAAATGCCCATGCACACAACATAAATTTTGATGTTCATGCACATGAATTTAATGCTTACAATAAGGTGCATAAAAGGAACTCAAATTCTGTTAGTTATCATGGTAAGTCTGGTCAATTTGGTTATTCCTTGTCCAACTATAAGTTGATGGGCTATGTTGATAATTCTGTTAAGAGATCAGTCAGAACACCTGTTAGGGCTCATACAGGACCCAAGGCAGCTTGGGTTCCTGCAAGATCATATTGATTGACATGTTGCAGGTGTGCCTTGGTAAGAGATATAAAAGGGGTAATTTAGCCAAGGCACTCAAAAAAGGAAGCCCAGGATTCTATATCTCAGGTTAGTTCTGAACTTTGTTTTAAATTCATTATCTGAATTTGTGAGTATGAAAAATGAGAATTTCATGTTGATTTACTTGTTTGATGTATGATCTTCTCTTGTCTAGCTGATCAGTCTGCATTCCAGACTCAGCTACTGAGTTTACTTCTACATATATGATGCTCTTCTCTCTTGCCATATTTTGCATTGAGGCTCAATACATTGCATGCTTGTTGTTAAATGCATAACTTGCACTGATTTTAATTGGGTCATTTAGTACACTCAGTCAATGCATGTGTCTTATGTTTACACATTTCATCTGCATGACTATCATTTGCCTATTGCTGAAGACTGCATGTTTTTCAATGCATAATAGGATTGCTTTACACTGTATATATCATCTGCATAACCCTGGTATATCAAATGGTATGTTGCTAAAAGGCAAGGAAATCTGCCCGGAGGTTCCTACCATGTGTGAGATGGTCTTTGAGACCAGGTCCTCCGCCTAGTACCATGGGTCTAGTCTTCATGTAGAACAGTGTACTGCATCATATGTTGAAAAAATCTGAAAAAGGATAAAAATGCTCATGACTTGGATGCATAAAGCTGAATTGATTGCATAGCATATCTCTTGCACCATGATGTCAGGGGGAACTGAGAGTTCTATTCAATTCATTGAATCCTATTCACTTCTCAGTGTTCTCATTCAAATGATTCATATTCTTTGACATCAGTTGCTCATTGAACCATTTTGCCAATTGCTATCCTCTTCTTATCATTCTCACTGAACAACAGTTCTGTATCTGGTTTAGTACATTGAGTTGTGATTATTACAATTGTTCTTTTGTAAGAATTTCTCTTACAAATTGAAAAGAACTAAAGGTTTAACCTTTATAAATTGGAGAGTTAAGTGTCTACACTTCAGAATTTGAGATAAAAGAAAACTTTTATAGCTCCTAATCTTTGTCTCATGGGTAAAATAGAAAAAGGTTTTTGTAATGCCTAATGTGTAGATCTGAAAATTTCTAGAAAAGGTGAATAAGAGTGTGTACTATTTTTCAAACAATCACTCTAAAAGAATTAAGGGCAGCAGTAAATAAGATCATTAATGTTAAGAACTGAACATAGTGACAGAGCAATGGTTAATTGTACTGAGAAACTGTGAACTCCTCCAATGAAACAGGAAAATTCACATGTCATGAAGTGCCTCAAGCCAACTCTGTTCATAGGGTCAAATCTATAGGGGGAGTCCTCACCAAGTAACTGAGGGTACTGGCCTCTAATCAAGGTGTACCCTTAATGTCAAAAGTGAAGACTATTCTTTGTGGATTTTGATCTGAAATAGATCTAGTAGTTTATGCCTAGTAACTGGGGGTACTTGCCTCTGATCAAGGTGTACACCTAATGTCAACAGCATAAATGCCACAGGTCTATTCACTTAGTTCAGCTTCTGAAAATTAAAAAGTGAAAATCAAACTGCTGTAACCCTTCGAAAATCAAAAGTCATTGAGTGAAAATTGTTTTTCTCAATACATTTTCAAGTTGCCTCTCTTGAATTTCCTTGTTTAATCACAAAAGGGTATTATTTCAGACTTATCTATTAATACCGTGTGCCCTAGATTCATTGCTATAAATGGAATCTAAAACTCTTTTTCAGGGGTCAGGTGTTTTACTCTAGATTTATCACTGTTAAACCTGAATTTTTGAAAATTGTATGTTGATGATTCTTATACTTTAACTATTGTTTATAATCAGGCTTATTCTCTGAACCAATGATTCAGCTGTTGTCTAGTGACCCTCCTACCTTTTCTACCTTGGTTATCTGTTCATATTCCTTCTCAAATGGGGAGCTTTTATTTAGGGGGAGAAATAATTCAGGGGAGTCTTACATTCAGGGGGAGAATGTTCTAGAGGAATTTGCATGCATAATGCACTTTGCACTCTTGTTTTTACTATTTTTCTCTTTTTGATCATGTCAAAGGGGGAGAAAATCTTGTGTGTGACTCACTGTCACATTGTGTTGCCATCATCAAAAAGGGGGAGAATGTTGTGCCTCTTAGGCACAAGCATGTGCTATGTCGCCTTGATGATAGCAATGCTATTTAGTTTTGATGATAGCAAGACAGTGAGTGCATTTGATATTATATTTTGATGATAGCAATGTTATTGTGCATTGATGATTGCAATAAACAAAGTGCATTTCTATGCATTCTTATTCTTGAGCATTCTGCATATTGATAGCAACATGAATGATGATGTCTAGCATTGATGGCATTTGCTCTTTATATATGTGCATTGCATTCTGTCAGATATCATGTCTCTGCATATATCATGTCTGGGTAGCATAGTCTATACACTGGACTGTGTCATTGTGCATCATGCTAGTTTATACATTGGACTCTCGTTCAAGCCTATGCATTGCATTGGCTAAGTATATACAACGTCAGTTCATGCATTGTCTTAGGCTAAGTGTGTACAACGTCTTAGGCAAAGTCTGTACAGCGTCAACGCACTTCATTGGAAGTATGTACAGCGTCAACGCGTGAAGTCTATACAGCCGTGTCATATGCTCCTAAGTCTATGCATTACTGTTCATGTATCAGTCTTCATCAAGTCTGTACATTGACACGCCAACATCTTTGAAGTCTGTACATTGCTTCAGGAGCTTCAAGTCTACACATCGCTTCGCTTCATGAAGTCTGTACATCCACAGTTAAACTTGAAGTCTGCACATTGGTCTTCGATTTCAATGTCCATACATTGGCGTTTACATGAAGTCTATACATTGTTGTTTGCAGTGCAAGTCCATACATTGGACTGTTCTTTGAAGTCTGTACATCAGACTGGTATAGTAAGTCTGTACATTGGCTTCACATCTTCAAGTCTGTACAGCCTTTTGCATTGGATTTCAAGTCTAGACATTGCACTGTTGCATACATCGTCTTCGTGCTGTTTTTCTCTTTAACTTCGTGTCACTTACTGTTGTTCCTCGTGTCGTTTCTTTCTGGTCCCACTGCTTCATCACGTGTCGTGATAGCCGTGGCATCTTCTGTCTTCGTGTTGTTTTCACTTCGTGCAGTCTTCTCCTAGTGTTGTCCTAACTTCGAGTCGTTTCTTTGTATTCTATCTTCGTGTTGGTTTTTCGCTTTAGACTTCGTGTCTTTCTCGCTTTGACCACACTCCGTGTCGATTTCAGTTTTCGTCTTCGTGTTGTTTTCAACTCGTGTCGGTTACTGTTTCATCTCCGTGTTGTTTCATGTCTTCGTGTCGTGTTTCCTACACCTCGTGTCTTTGTCGCTTTGTGACTTCACCTCGTGTCATTTTCATCGTCTTCGTGTCATTTTTGTTCTATTGCGTGCAGGACATCGCAGCACCTCGTGTTGCTTTCTGTGCCACTTCGTGTCGTTCTCTGTGTAGTGTGTGTTTCTGTCACTACTGCACTTCGTGTCGTTCTTGTTTCACTTCGTGTCATTTCCGTATTATGTCTTCGTGTTGTTCTTCCTAGACCTCGTGTCTTTCGTGTGTTGAAACCACACTTTGTGTTGGTTTCTATTTTTGTCTTCGTGCCGTTCTTAGTGCATCTAGAATTGCTACCACATACCTCGTGCAGCTTTAGTTATTGTGGCCCTCAGTTTTAATGGTTTTCATCTCCTTGCAGGTCCGAGGAAGAAATATTCCCCAGTGACTGGCAGTACGTGATCCGAGGCTAAAGGACTGACAAAATGCTGACACGTGGCCAAATATCTGGGCGGGAAATGCGGAGGACACACACGCCCAGTGCTGCCCTCCTGCTGGCTGCTGCTATATATATGAGCCTCCTTCCACAGAAGAAGGTTGATCGAGTTGGTGAGAAGAAAAGCTCATACAGAGAGCCACGATCCAGATAGAAAAATAAAAGAGAAAGAAGAAGAGCAGAAGGAGAAGAAGAGAGGCAGAGAGCTCGAGAAGAGTGTGAAGAGAAGAAGAAGAAGAGAGAGAGAGAGAAGGAGTTCGTTCCTCAGATCTTTGGTTCAAAACCAGATCTGAAGTTGCTCATTGTTGAGCTATATTTTGTGCTTTATTGCTTCAACTTTCCGTTGCTGTCTTGTTCTATTTTCATTTTCCTTTATACATTTCTTCAAGCTGTTTGTCAGCGGTTTGCAGAGGTGCTGCCTCTGGACAGCAAGCTGTGTAGCTCAGCGGGCAGTGGAGGTTTCCACTGGACAGGTAAAGTTGTAATCCTCAGCTGGCGAGACTTGGTCTCGGACGGGTTAAGCTGTATTCCCCAGCGGGTTCAAGCTGTGAGTCAGCGATGGCTAAGCTGTATTGCCCAGTGGAAGCAAGCTGTGATGCTCAGCGGTTGGCAAGCTGTGAGGCCCAGCTGATTGTTGGCAAGCTGTGTTGCCCAGCGATTAGTGAAGCCACACTCGGGTTGAGTGTGGGGTGGATGTAGGTCTGGAGGACCGAACCACCTAAAAACCCTTGTGCATTGTGGTTTGGTTTATCTGCTTTTGCTTCCGCTAGATGATTGCATAGGGGCGCTCTAAGCGTTTGGCTTCTGGTTGAGCAGAAGAGTGGATTAGTTTTCTTAGAATAGTTTAATCTGTCAAGAGAGCGAAATTCTAGTTGAGCGACTCCTTATCTAATTCAGCCTAGTTAGCATCCTAGTGATCTCACTGTATGCTTGTTTTTGTTCTGCAACTGATTATTAGCTTTTAAGCTTGTCTAGTTTGCGAACTAGTAATTCTAGTGAGCATCATATTTTAACTGGGCGAAAGGTTTTTTAAACGGGTTATATTCATTCACCCCCCCTCTGAATACTAAACCGAACCCAACAATTTCCTACTGACAACGCCAGATGAAGAGGCGTGATCTCGCGCTGGACCTGAGATGGGGGGATGATCACCGGGTAGTGAACTGCAAGGAAGAGAAACGGATCAGGGGGCCCAGGGATGGTTCCCTGGGGTTAACCCTCCGATGCCTAAGTCAGTAGAGCAATGGTGAAAGCTATGATGGGAGGAGGAAAAGAGAGGCGCGATATCCCTCTACACCAAGGTGGTGAAGTGGTTCCTGCTCAGGGAATTTTAGGCATGTGTTTGCCCTTACCTTCCGCGGGAGGGAGTCCCAGGTTTAAATAGTGCGCAAGTCTCATGAGTCCCGTAAGCTGAGGAGTTTCAGGCAGGAGTTACGTCCTCATCATGGGCTCTTTACATCCTCAAAAACTCCTGCTCATAAAGGGTTCTCAACGGCAGCGTGGATAAGCAATCGTCGGTTAAACCCAAGCATGAAGGGTGCCAACCCTATCCAGGTGATAGGCATAGCTCGATGAAGATAGGTCGGAGTGGGCGCTGAGCGCTTGCCTCTATCCCGGTGAGGGGATAACTCGGGCATGGATCTTCCTCCGTTCTGATCGATGTTCGGGCCTTCTGAGCCTAAGGGCCATCGAGGAAGGGTTTGATCCCGAGTGATCTTATTGGGCTTTTTATCCTAAGTGGGCCCTGCGGGGCTGTCACTTGGATGAGCTGGGCATCGTTTGGTCCTGACGGACCTAGTTCAGCTACTCTTAGATGGGCTACAGAAATCTCCCTCTCCACTTACCATTTTTTGTTTATGAGCCACGAAAGAGATGCACCCACTCGTATACAAATTTGTGTCCAGTTTTTACGCCCTGTTATTTTGGCTTTTCGGGACTTTTCTATCCAGTTGGGGTCGACAAATTTGTCACATGCTATGTCCTAATTCTCCTTCCTCTTCCATAGAGGGCGGTGCTCCTTCCACAGCTGTCGGTCTTCACTCCCACCAGTCTTATTTTTAGCTTGTTCTCGGGCCTCATGTACTTTCCTTCAAAAATTTGACTTCATAGTCTTCTCCCAGGCAGAACGACATCTCGCCGCGTCATGTCCACACGTGAATTGATAAGTTCGCTATAAATAAATTAAGTTTCACACTTAGTATACTGTTGGGAATTGAGTTTGGAAAATAATTGAATTAAATGATGTAATTACGTACTGAGAACATGCCCCATAAGTTGTCACGGACTTCCACTGAAAATTCTTTGAAAGACATTACTGGGCCGGGCACATGTGCCATTACTAGAGAGTTGGAATGATGGACAACCTCGTGAGGTTCAAATTTCTTACTGCAATTGTAAATGTCAAAATATTCATATTAGACAGTTGAAGGCTAAATAATGAATGTAATAACCTTATAAATTTATCTGGAGATCCAACACGGGTGACGTCCATCGTTGGCCGTGCCTCCCTCGTGACGACTACCAGCATCGTCAAGTGGCTGAGTGGTGGGGGTGCCCTGTACAAGTGGGAGGGGACTGTGAACTATAAGAATTAAATATCATGAGTAAAACAGATATTTTGCTAAAAATTAAAATATACATAATTGGGAAAATACTGGGAACTATAAGAATTAATTTTCACAAGTAAAACGAATATATTGCAAAAAATTAAAACATACATACATGCAGCGGGAGGTGGTGGGGGTGGCGTCTGTACAACAGGTGGGAGGGCACTGGGACCTGTATGAAATAATAAACATAAGTAAAATGAATATTTTTCTAAAAATTAAAACATACATACCTGTAGCGGGAGCTAGTGGGGATGGCGTCTATACAACAACAGGTGGGAGGGCACTGGGACCTGTAAGAATTAATAAACATAAGTAAAATGAATATTTTACTGAAAGTTAAAACATGCATACCTGTAGCGGGAGCTGGTGGGGATGGCACATGTACGAGTGGTCGTGAGCCGACACTTGGACCTATAAGAACTAATAAACATAAGTAAAACGAATATTTTACTAAAAATTAAAACATACATACCTGTAGCGGGAGCTGGTGGGGATGGCGCATGTACAAGTGGTCGTGAGCCGACACTTGGACCTATAAGGACATTCTTTTAAGCTAGTAAATGATTATAACATTTATATAGCTAACTATTTTAATAGATATACATGTACCCGAAGAAGACGCCAAAGAGGAGGGAGTAGAGCCCCTGTCATTGCCCTGTCTCGTCCTACTCCCAGTACGACCTCCTCGGACCATTTCTTTATTACTAACAAAATAATTAATACATATTAATACTCAATTAGATAAGACTAGACTAATATTATTAAAAATTGTGCAAAAATGAATAGTTATCTTACTAAATTATCAAAATGTGCCTCCCTCGATCATGCTGATGATATATCTAACGCATCATCATCCTCGTCATCCATAGTAGCCTCATCAGATTTGAACTCTTCCTCTTCATCCGATTCCTCCTCCCCTCTAACATCAACATTTAGCTCCGTTGGATCGACTTCTTCCACTTCATCTCCGTTACATAATGACAGTGGCTCATCAGATTCGTCCAGATTAATATGCATGCAACCGACAACGCCAACTTTGTCTGATTGAAAATATTCAGCACTGGCAACTTCTGAGGGGTTTTCACTCATATTTAACTCATAAGTGGGAAAGAGTTTTGATTTACCCCTGTAAATTGCCCACAAATCTTTATTCTTGGATGATGTATAGCTTGAATAATACGCTTGCTGGGCTTGTGCGGCTAAAATGAACGGTTCATAGGTATTAAGTTTAGACCTATGTTTGACATCGACAATACCATAAGTTGTGTCATGTTGGACAGAATTAGGATCAAACCAATGACACTTAAGATATGTATACGTGATTGTCACGTCTCAAATACTGAAGTTTTGAGACTTCGTCAAGAAGACCGTAGTAGTCCAATTCTACTTCATTGTATAAACTTTGCTTAATAGATACGTCGTTGTTCATCGTAGACTTACTTCGTCCATAATCCCTCGTATGAAATCTGTATCCATTCATAATATATTCTGGATAGGCACGTGCAACCGTCGAGGGGCCATAACTTATTTGTTGTACTCTTTGATCAATAATGAGACCTTGTTCAACCTATATGCAAATTTGAGTAGTTTTAATAAGGTTCAATCTCCTCAACATACATAAATACAAACATATATATTCAACGATCGACACTAACCCGATGTCTCAGCCATTTGGCAAAAAACTTCTCGCATTCTTTTTCAATCTCCACGTCCTGGATATTTGGACATTTTTGTGCTAATTCTGAATCAAATTGTCTACAATATAAATACACTACTACTTTAAATGAACTGCAGAACAAGGATGAACAACTTATGAACATCACTGGAAATGTGAGTTAAGAACTTACTCAACATAAGGTTCAATCTCGATACAATTCAGAAGAATATATATCTCAGCGGCATACAACTCTCTATCTTCGAGCATGCGCGTTGAGCAACGTCCGAATGCACGTCCAGGATGTTTAAATATAGAGAGTCGATCGAATGAATCATCAACTCCCCCATCATCATTACGTGAAGGTCGAGTACGACGAGTTAGAATATCTGGCTCAAAGTACATGGAACAGAAGTTCGATATTTCTTCAAGAATATATGTCTCAATAATCGAACCCTCCACCTTTGCCTTGTTGCGAACTTTCATTTTTAATTCATGCATGCACCTACAATAACAAGTTAGATGGCAATGACATGTACCAACCATGGACGACATGTAACTTAACAAAAATTCTGACATACCTCTCAAATGGATAAATCCATCGAAATTGTACTGGTCCTCCGACAATAGCCTCTATGGCAAATGGACGACCAGGTGCTCCATCGAATCAAAGAATGTCGGAGGAAATATCTTCTCGAGCTTGCAAACGATTGTGACCATATTTTCTTCGATAGTTTGTACATCCCTCAATCTGAGTTCTGATGCACATAAAATCTTAAAAAACTGACTCAGCTCGGTCAGTGCTCCCCATATAAGCTTTGGCAACAAATCACGAAATGCAATGGGCACTAGCCTCTCCATGAACACATGATAGTCGTGACTTTTCAGACCATATATTTTCCCCTCATTAACATTCACACAACGGTCTATGTTGGATGCATATCCATCTGGGAATCTCAACTGTTTCAACCATTGTCACACTTCCTTGATCTGTGTATCATTAAGCACGTAAGTTGCATTAGGCTGCACAGTTTTTCCATTTACGTTATGTAATTCCAGTTCTGGACGTTTACAAAACATCTTTAAGTCCATACGCACTTTGGCGTTATCCTTTGTTTTACCTTTACCATTCATGATCGTATTGAACACATTATCAAAAAAATTCTTCTCGGTATGCATAACATCCAGATTGTGTCGTACAAGAAGAGTTGACCAATAAGGCAATTCCTAGAAAATACTTTCCTTGTTGCAGTTGTGATCCTTTCCAAAGCTAGAGAGTTGGCGTGTGCTACCAGACAATTATACTATATCTGGTAAATTTTGCACCCGTGTCGCCATATGTCGACTCGACACCCTTTGCAAGTCTGCTTCATCTATTTCAATTGTATTTTTTTTAAATGAGTCTTTTTACCTTCGAAAAGGATGGTCACTTGGTAGCAACCGTCGATGGCAATCAAACCAGCATGCTTTCCCACCATGTTTCAATACAAATGATTTGGTATCTTCCATACAGTAAGGACATGCTAACCTCCCATGTGTGCTCCAACCAGATAGCATTCCATATGTAGGGAAGTCACTTATTATCCACATCAGTGCAGCCTTCATAATAAATTTTGCTTCCTACATGCATCATAAGTAACAACTCCATCAATCCATAATAAATTGAGCTCATCAATCAACGGCCTGAGATATATGTCCAAATTTTTTCCAGGACTTTTTGGACCATGAATTACTAAGGACAAAAATAGATTTTCTCGCTTCATGCACATGTCCGGCGGAAGGTTGTACGGTGCATGAACATTGACCAACAAGAATAAGATGCCACTGAACCATCGAATGGATTAAAACCATCTGTGCATAAACCTAATCGAACATTACGTGGCTCCTTTGAGAAAGCAAGATGAGTACGACTGAAGTGCGTCCAAGCTTCACCATCAGCAGGATGATTGATTATATCATCGGTACGGCGTACTCTTTCGGTGTGCCATGTCATATGTCGAGCCATCTTTGAGGACATATACAGCCACTGCAGCCTAGGCACAAGAGGGAAGTATCGTAATGCTTTGTAAGGTACATCTTTTTACTTTGAATTGTCTTCTCTCTTAGGTTTGAATATGTCATGGTGACAAATAGAAAATGATATCTTATCTGCATCATATTTGTAATATAACATACAGTGATTCGGGCATGCATCTATTTTCACATATCCAAGCCCTAGCTCATTGACCATCGTTTTAGCATGGTAATAAGTTTCTGGCAACTTCTCGTCTCGAGACAACATACACTTGATCAAGAGGAGGAGACGGTCAAAATAAGTCTCACTGATGTGAAATTCAGATTTCAAATTCAACAATTGTGACACTGCAGACAACCGAGTGTGCTTTTCACAACCATCCCACAGCGGCTCATCAGCATCCCTAAGTAGTTGATAAAATCTTCCAGCTGTCTTATTTGGCGCTTCTTCCATGTCTGCATGTTCCTCATCAACATTAAAACTAGGACCAGCAGCATCTATAATCATATCCACGTACCCACTTGTGCCTGCAATATTGTCGGGCTCATACCTGAAGTATTCCTCACCATGACACGTCCAATTCGTATAACCATCCACGAACCCTTTCGTGTACAAATGATGTTTCACATCCCATGGTGAATGCCACCTCAAGTTTCAACAATTTGAACAAGGGAATCGAATGTGACCATCACGGTCTGTTACTGCATTGGGATTCCCCAATGCAAATTCAATGAAACTCTCAACTCCATGCTTAAAGTCATCCGACACCACCCGGTCAACTATTCTACGATACATCCATGAACGATCTGTCAACATTTTGTCTGCACCCAATAAATATTAATACACATCCTAACTTTGAAATCATTACTCCTGAAAATATTCACAACCATTTCCTCACATCGTTCGCCATAGACCATTTGCAGTTGGAAGATGACTATTAATTAGATTATCACTTTTTAACCCATCCATGAATGTTTGATCGCACAATAACTTACTATATGTATTGCACGATTTGCTAAAAATTTCGGCAGCATCTCCCCACACTTCTCCGATATATCAAAAATATTTATTGATTTTGAAATTTTCTTAAACACTTACAAGTAAGTGGTTAAGGAAACACTCAAAATCAATAATGGTATATCAGAGAAGAGTGAGGAGATGCAACCAAAATTCTCAACAAACCATACAAACACATATAGTAAATAACTGCCTAAGTGCGATCAAACATTCATAGACTGTCCTAACGGGACAATTCAAGACTTTGAGGTAGATATATACATTCTCGTAAAAAAACAAGAACATACACATCAATCCCAAAGTCTTGAACGGGAAGGTTCATTGACATAATTTTAATACGCTCTCCTGAGGTGCGTGTAATGTTAGGTCGCACCACGTACCTCAGCTCATAGTGAATACCCCATGTACTTTTATAACATAAAATTAAATAACAACGTAATTATCATTATGCATATAACAAATTAAATAACATCTAATTTTTAAAAATTTTCAAATGAAGAACATCAAAGCTAAATAATCCACATTTTTGAGTTAGATCAACATCAAAGATAAATAAGATAAATAAGATAAAATAAACAAATGAAGCCACATCAGATAGAGGGCTTCCATTTCTTGGTGAGATACCTAGTGGGTGATAATCCTGGAGGCTGTATTCTGGCACATGCACCAGGGTCAGGAAATAATTTCATGCTCATTAGTTTTATTCAGAGTTTTTTGGCTAAATATTCTTCTGTAAGGCCGATAATCATTCTTCCTAAAGGAATTCTGCCAACGTGAAAGAGAGTTCCATCATTGGCAAGTAGAAGAACTTCCTCTGTATGACTTCTACTCTATTAAGGCTGACAATAGATCTCAGCAGCTTGATGTTCTTCAAAAATGGGAGGAGAACATGAGTATTCTTTTCTTGGGCTATAAGCAGTTTTCTAGAATTATGTGCGATGTAAGAGATGAGATAGGGGCTGCATGTCAAGAGAGGTTACTAAAGGTCCCTTGCCTTCTCATTTTAGATGAAGGCCATACTCCCAGAAATGATGACACAAGTATTCTTTCTACGCTAGAAAAGGTGCAAACTCCCCATAAGGTGGTCCTTTCAGGGACACTATTTCAGAATCATGTCAAAGAAGTTTTTAAGATATTGAATCTAGTGCTTCGTAAGTTTGAGAACATGGACTCGGCACGTGCATGTCATGATGAGTCCATGTTCAGGAAAACTTACGACACACTAGATCCAATATATTAAAAACTTCTTCGACATGATTCTGAAATAATGTCTCTGAAAGGACCACCTTACGGGGAGTTTGCACCTTTTTTAGCGGAGAAAGAATATTTGTTTCTTCATTTCTGGGAGTATGGCCTTCATCTAAAATGATAAGGCTAGGGACCTTTAGCAACATCTCCTGACATGCAGCCCCTATCTCGTCTCTTACATCACACACAATTCTAGAAAACTGCTAATAGCCCAAGAAAATAATACTCCTGTTCTCCTCCCATTTTTGAAGATCTCAAGCTGCTGAGATCTATTGTTAGCCTTAACAGAGTAGAAGTAATACAAAGGAAGTTCTTCTACTTGCCAATGTGTAGCTCCCAAGAGATACCATCACGAGATGCCATGAGACTCATCACGAGATGCCATGAGATGAAAGTATCCTGAGTAAACATGTATATCAGGTGGCAGTAGGAGGCACCTGAAAGTTGATGTAGAGGCAGCTTTCTTTGATATAGTGGAAGAAACATTGCAAAATGAAGATCATTGTAAAAGGAGAATTTCTATCATAAAGGACCTTCGGGAGATGACCAGAGATGTCTTGCATTACTACAAAGGTGAATTCTTGGATGAGTTGCCAGGACATATTGATTTCACTGTGCTATTGTGTCTGAGTCCTAGACAGAAAAAACTTCTAGGATACTTCAGGAAATATGAGAAGTTTAAGAGAATTGCTTAAGGCCTTTTTCAGTTCTGGCACTGCAAGTGTCGACTCTTGGAGTCGACACTTGTAGCCCAGCTTGCTGCCTGGGCGCAATAGGTTGCAAGTGTCGACTCCAAGAGTCGACACTTACAGTCCAGACAGTGCTTTCTGCTGCAGACAGAACCTCCGCCAAAATGTGTCGACTCTGAGAGTCGACACTTTCGGCTGGATTTTTTATTTCTTTGCTCGAAACAGAACTCTTAATGAAATGTGTCAACTGTGAGAGTCGACACTTTCACCCTGTGTTCAAATTTTGTTCTTTGACAGAACACCCTTGAACAAGAGTCGACTCCAAGAGTCGACACTTGTCCCGGGCGTCCGAAAATGGGACATCTTTAATTAGTTCTCATTCCAACTACAATGAATAAACTATTAAAATACGTAAAACCAAACTAGTACTTTAATCACTCAAGTTCTGAATCTAAAGTGCTATATATAATTAAATTTGACTTTATTTTCTCTCTCTGTGTGCGTAAGAAGCTACCCGCATGTGCAAATCACTGTTGACCCTAAATGCAAAGTTTTTCCTACATGTATGTTGTCAACGCTTACAAACTAATGAGTATTATTCTCGAAGTGATTTTTCTACACATGAAAACCTTTCATAAATGCATACCTCGTCTTACATCTAACTTATATATTAAATAACAGTCAAAGAAAAAAATGTAACACTCTTCTTTCCCTACCTATAGAAGGGTGGGGAACCTTCTCTCACCACAGCAATGAACTAGAGAGAGAGAGAGTATAATTCAAGCAAGTATATATATATAGAGAGAGAGAGAGACTTGAGTGTGTGTAATTAAGGTATTTATAAAAAGAGACTGAGTAAGTGAGATAGAGGATGGGACGTCAGTGAAGGGGGGAAAGGGAGAAAGATAAAAAAATCAACTAGATTTGAAGGCAGATATATACTCCACAGACATTGGATCTTAACTACATTTGAGAAATACTCGCTGCATATATCATTGTGTGTACTTGTATCGTGTCCTCTTTCATACTCCCCTTTTATTAATCTACGGTTGTGCGAATTCGATGAATGTAGTATGTACTATAATTAATCTGGGTTCGTACAATTAGATGTATGTAGTATGTAGTATTAGTACTCGAATATGAAAGTTCATTGAATCGGTCCGCCCACTAGCTATCCTCCCTAGAGCCACCGTTATTCATCGCCCAACTACTCCTCTAGATTTCTCGTCGTAAAAAAAAACCTTTCTTTTCCCGAATCCAAAGCATACCTACATTTGATTAACATTGATGTAACACTACCAGAAAATCTAATTAATAAATTAATTTACATGCTTTATTTGCCCCTCCCATCACCCTAATAATAAATCTATTTAAGATTATAGAAATTAAAATAAATTGAAACAACATATAAAAATAAAATCAAAATTTTACTTACTGTTTATTCGTAAAAAACTCTGATTCTTTCGTTCCCGTCCTCTCGACCGATTATCCTACCATGAATACAAAATATATTAAATAAAATAATATTAATTTAATTTATCTAATTCGCAGAGTGAGGGTGAGAGAGGGCAGGAGCAGGGAGGGGGAGGGAGGCCAACGGGAGAGGGAGAGAGGGCGGGAGTAGGGAGGGGGGCCAACGGTGCGTGTGTCTGTGTCTGCGTGTGTGCGTGTGCCTGTGAGGGGGAGGGGGGCCAACTGGAGAGGGAGAGAGGGCAAGGGAGGGGGGCTGCCAACATAAAGAGGGAGAGGGACAGGACCGTGACAGGGGGAGGGAGAACAGGAGAGGGAGAGGGAGGGTGTCGACCACCCCCGGCCGGCGCCTCCTCTGCCGGGTGAGAGCCTCCTTTGCCGAGTGTGTGCGTGAGAGGGAGTGATGGAGCGGGAGAGGGAGAGGGAGTGAGGGAGACTAAGAGGGGGAGAGGGAGAGTGTTACAGAGAGAGGGAGAGGGAGAGGGATCAAGAGGGTTTACCTACCGAAGTGAGGATGGCGACGGCGAGTTTCGGCCGGAGATCGAGGATGAGGATGGCGACGGCGAGGACGACCACGGCCGGCGGTGACGGGGAGGACGGCGACGGCGGCAGCGACGGCGATGACTCCGGCGGTGACGGCGGTAGGTGTAGACACCCAATTTTGGCCGATAAATTGAGCATTTTCTTTGTTCTCCTAGTTAATGCCCCAAATTGATCCTTAGTTGGTTGATTTTCTGGGATTTCTCCCCATTCTTGGCCCAACATTTCAATTCCATACCTTGGATCTCGTCTCGAGTCTGGCATCCCCGCGCTATTCGCTCTTATCGCTTTCTTGTTCATAGCGCGTTGTGAATCTAATTGGAGTTATCATTTGAACAGTTGTTATTTTCTTGACATCTGATCATTGTAGCATCCACTTTGGATGTTATTCTCACTTAACATTTGATTAAATGGCTGCCCAAAGGATATTTCTCCTTTTTTAAATCATTTCATGGGCCTTTAATTATCGCGCTATATCGTCATAGCGCGTTCTTCATGAAGGCGCTATGGATGTATGGCGCGTTATCAGGCAGAACCCAGTCCTACCCGGACTCCCTTCTTTCGACTCAGAGTCCTTATTTGGTAAGTTTCCAATCGTTTTCCTTCCGAAGGAAGGTTCCAAACCCTAATAGGAGTCTTTCCCCCTCATTAATCGACAGAATTACCTCAATTTGAGCCGTCAAAACATTGGATTGAATTGAACTCCGACCTAGGGTTGCTTCTTGATCTTTTTCCTATAAATTGCACCCTTTGGCCGTCGTTTTTGGGGGATGCCACTCGAGATGTTAGTAAGGAGGAGGAAGTTCTTCGTGCCAAGTCAATAAATCCTCGCTCCTCGCACATCCAAGGGAGTATTTAGGGGCTCTTTTCGTGTTATTCTTTTCCTTTCCCCAATTTACGAATTTCAATCTTTGCATAGCATTGCATATTGATTTCAAAACACTCCTTTTACGAAATACATGCATACACACACACCACACCTATCTTTTGCCCTTCCATAGGGGTTTAAAAACCACCAAACCCCCAGGTAATCGAGCCCCCCGTTTGCATGCTTTTGATTAAGAATAGGGGCAGATTCTACTAAAATCTTGATCTAATGGGCCTTTTGTTTGGTTGTTTATGATTGTTTGCAGGCACTAGAAGACTAATACGTGGAGCCCTTGCACCTAGGCCGGCCTTGGAGCAAGGAAGGAACGAATCCAAAAAAGCCCGCTTCTTGTCTGATATCGCGCTATATGTTCCTAGCGCGACCTGAAGAACGCGCTAGGACGATATAGCACGTTCATATCCCGGTCTACAGTTGGCCCTCATGAATTTCTGAGGTATGTAACATGTCCCCATCTTAATATTTTTATTATTTGGCATGTTTCTGGCCTCAGTGGCGATCACGGATCTTATTAGTGCATGTTTCACCCCCTCTTTTATCATCGACTTTAGCACTTTTATCTTGCTAGATTATCTTGTAAATAACAAATCATCAATTTTGGGGGGTGATCATAAATTCATGATCCACAAATTGGCGATCACGGTGGGACACTTTGTGCTACCACGTTCGTGCTTCTAGTTGCCTGCTTGTCAATGCATCAGTGTGTGTGTTTATTTGATTTTTGGACTTTTCCCCACTGTCGTTGATCGGGCTATGTGTCCATAGCGCTTTCTGTAGATCGCACTGGGGACATATAGCGCGTTCATCACCTGAGTGTATTCTCAGGTACACCTCCTGTTGGGGTTCATCTCTGGTGGCATCTTGTATATTGCTTGCTGTGTACTTACATAGTTTTGTTTTATTTGTCAGTTCTAGCTTAGATGTTCTTGCATAGCATGGCATTCATCTTTGCATTTGGTTTGAGAGACCTCCTCTCTCTATATTAGGATTCCACACACCTTTCTTGGAATCGGGATAACCCTCCATTGAGCATTCCGTCTCTTTGGACCGGAAATTCATTTTCCAAGACCTCCGTAAGTCCCCGCACCCGTGGATTCCCTCACGGACGCCGGGCAGGTTGTACCTTTGAAGTCCCGGGTTTAGTTGGCCTATACATGGTGAGAGAGTGTTCCTAGTTGGCACCGGAGAAAATCACATTTGAAACTAGGTTCATCACTTGAGTGATCACATCAATTTGTTAAAAATCATTAATTCACCAAGGTTCAAATAAATAAAATCAACGGTAACCATTCCAAATTGTGTGCTTCTTTACAAATTGTTTTGCTTGAACTTTGATTGCATAATGGCTTACCTTGATAGAGAAAATAACATGTTTAATCTTAATTGTGTTAATGAGGATGCACGACCTAGCACATCCTATACTCCTCAATCTCAACATGTTTATCATAATCCTCACCATATCTTCAAGGGACCACGTACTCATTCCTATGGTCATGCCCGGCCCATGGGCAATGTCCAATCTCATGGCCCCTCGATTCAATCGCGAGCCACTACTCCTACGGGACCGTCTCCTCCCGACGATGAGAAGGTCTCCTAGATCTTGCATGCATTAGATCATCTCACCCCTCAACAAATCCAAGCCCTTAAGGCCGTTGTTGAGGGTGCATCTCATTCCTCTCATCCTCCTTCCAATCCTACGCGGGTGGCCCATCACCAACTTCCCTCTTCTATTCACATTCCTACTCGGGTAGCCCATCACCCATCTCCTCCTATTCACCCTTCTCCTCGGGTGGTCCAATACCCGCCTCCTCCTATTCCTCCTCCACCATGGCCCCAAGGCCCATTTATTCCTTGCAATCCGGCCCATCCGGGTTCTTCTATGGGTCATCCCATTAATCCCCTTTCACGGCCTTTTTATGCGGCCCCTCCTTCAAGGCCCTGCCAACCCTCTGTTACTCAGGTCACACCCCTCCAACAAATGCTTCTCGACAAAGTCACTTCGTTGGAGGAACAATTTAAGAGGGTTACGAGCCCACGGCCCACTCCTTCTACTCCAGTCAATCCCCTCCACGCCGCTCTGAATGACATTACAATGATGGAGCAAGCTTGGAAGGATAGGAGAGACGACTACGGCATTGACAGTGCGAGCAAGCAAGAGCCGGCGGGTTTCAACGTTCAAGTGAACGCCATCCATCCTCCACCCATTCACCCAGTTCACACATATAGCCCTCCACCTCCACGTACACAATACCATTACATTCCACCACCCACATACATGCCTCCACTATGGTGTCCACTTGAACCAGCTGATGAAGAACCGGTAATTGAAGAATTTGAGACGGCATACGACGAAGCTCCTCAAGAAGCACCCCTTCCGAGTTTCCTTCGCTTCCCTCTCCCTCCACTACCACTTGATGAACCCCTTGCTCAGAACGAAGCCACAGTCCCCGATCCAACCCCCATTTATGAGACTCCTTGGTGTTACGATGATGGGTCGACATTCCAATCACCCACACCGCCATACCATGAGTCACATTCTATCCCCAACGCCGCTCGCCCCATTCGGCATTTTCAACGCACTAAACCTTCACCTCCCATAACCACTCTAGTAGCCTCCATTCCACCGGTCTCTGCCGAGCCTTCTATTACTCCTCCTCTTTGTCCGCCACCTCAGCCATCCACTATGCCTATAACCCCTATTCCACTACTTGACCCTTCACCCTTACCCGTGGCTAGTCCTGAGCAAGATCCACCCTTTTTTGCACTCGAGCCAATCCCGACTACTTCCGAGCAAAGGGAGAAGCTCGACGTTTTTGAACCTTCATTTCCACTCACCCTTCCTCCAACACCTTCCATTATATCTCCACCATCCATGGAACCTTCCGCCTCCACTTCACACCTCTCTACCACTCAGAATGGGGGGCTTTTATCAAGAACTTGTGCCGAAGACGATCAAGAGTCGGGCAAGAAGGATTTGGCCATGACCACGTGTGGACACCAAAAATTACACACCCAGATATCCTGCTCGGCCCAGCATCAACAATGGCACCGAGTGAGGAAGCCCCGGAGGGGCTGGTCATCCGGACTCCCCAAATATGCACACTGCCGTGAAGCCGTCTCCGGAGTCACGACAGTGAAGAGAAATCAACCACCAAGAGCCCCCACAATCCATGGGCCTCGAAGAAAATTAAATGGGCCACAACTCATGCTCACAATGGGCTCAGAACTGCCCCTTTTGGGCCTTCAACGGCACGCCCTTTGGCCCTTCAGCGGTACGCCCCTGGGCCCTTCAGCGGCACACCCCATGTGCCTTCAGCGGCACACCCCATGTGCCTTCAACGGCACGCCCCATGTGCCTTCAACGGCACTCTCTTTTAATCCTTCAACGGCACACTATTTCGGGCCTTCAACGGCACACTATTTTAAGCCTTCAACGACACACTATTTCGGGCCTTCAACGGCACACTATTTCGGGCCTTCAACGGCACACTATTTTAAGCCTTCAACGGCACACTATTTTAAGCCTTCAACGGCACACTATCTCAGGCCTTCAACGGCACGCTATTTCAAGCCTTCAACGGCACACCATTTCAAGCCTTCAGCGGCAGACTTCTTGAGCCCGCCAGCGGCACAGCGTGAAGGCATTTCAACGGAACGATGTGACGCCCATGCCCTACGTATCCTTGGTGCACAGTGAGCTGTCCGAGGTGTCAACCAGAGGTTGGGCCACGCAGGCTACTCCCCTGACATCCAGGACGGGGGAAGTCAATCCCCATCATGACCAGCCGCTTCCCGCCTCCGACTGCCGTGCTCGAGGGCTCCCGCTACTGGAAGTATAAAACCACTCCCATTCCGGCGAAGAAGGGAAGAAGAGGCCCATACACAGAGGACCGGCACACGGAGAAGAGACCCACAGGCAGAGAAGAACAGACACAGAGCCACCTACGAGAAGAAGGAAAAGAGAGAGGAAAAGGGAGAGGGCTCCGGCGTGGAGTCTTCCGACGACCACAAGGCAAGGAAAAGAGAGTAAGAGAGAGAGAGAGAGCTGGATGTAATAGGAGAAGGTGGGGGAAAGAGCAGTGGACGGTCGTCCTTGCTTCGATCCCCAACACTTCCTCTTCTTTTGTTCCTTTTTCTCCCTCTCCGTTCTTTTGTTCTTTAGTTTTCTTTCTTGCCTGTAGCCTTAGCTCGGGCATGCTTTGTAATGCATACGGACGGCTACGGCCCTTTGTTCCCCGTGAATGAAGATCGTCCCCCTCAGTGGGTTTCCTCTTTGTCTCGGTGTTTTGGGCCACAGTGCGTTTGATCGTCTTTCCTTTCACTTTCCGGTGTTTGTGTACATCCCTCATGCCGAAGGTTTCCTCCGGATGTGGCATCATCTTGAATGGTTTGAGGTCGCGAACCTCATCCTGTAAAGCCCAGTGCCTTCATCTGTGCCTACCCCACCTTCTCCAGTACACCCTATCCAGTCTTTGAGGTCTTCGGCTCGTTGTTTTCCCCGTGTTTTCCGAGGTTTTATTAAGGTGTTGCCGCCCTCGGGCGCCCACCTCCAGTTGTCGGGTTCCGCCACTCCATGTGGGCGCGTTCCCTTTATCTCCCTTACGCTCGGGTCAAGGGGAGATGCTGCCGAATTTTTGTTAGAAAATAACAAGACGTTAAAAGGCAAAAAGGATGCAACAAACAAATGGGATAATAAATACACATTAAAAGATAACAAAAGCAACAAATAAATAGAGTAACAACAGATTGCAAGAAGAAGGAGAAAAGATTTGTATAAAACTACGCAAAAATCAAAGAAAAGAAGAAAAGAAAAGCCTTAAAAACAAGTAACAGAGGAGTGGGCCTTCATCGACATGTCTATCCCAGCCTTTGCCGGTACGCCCTCCACCCTCGTTGGCCGGTACACCTCTAACCTTCCTTCAGCGGTATGCTCTAACAACCCTTCAACGACACACCTTCTCGGCCCTTCAGCGGCACACTCCTCTCACCGTCCGAAGTGGAACACAATGTATAGACTTGGCAGATTGATGCGCGAACACAGCAACAATCAATGTATAGACTTTGAGCTGCAGTCAATGAACAATGTATAGACTTTGAGCTGTACAGACTTTGAGCTGGCCAATGCATAGACTTGAGCTGGCCAATGTATAGACTTTGAGCTGTACAGACTTTGAGCTGGCCAATGTACAGACTTTGAGCTGGCCAACGTATAGACTTTGAGCTGTACAGACTTTGAGCTGGCCAATGTATAGACTTTGAGCTGTACAGACTTTGAGCTGGCCAATGTATAGACTTGAGCTGGCCAATGTATAGACTTTGAGCTGTACAGACTTTGAGCTGGCCAATGTACAGATTTTGAGCTGGCCAATGTATAGACTTTGAGCTGTACAGACTTTGAGCTGGCCAATGTATAGACTTTGAGCTGGCCAACGTATAGACTTTGAGTTGTACGGACTTTGAGCTGGCCAATGTATAGACTTTGAGCTGTACAGACTTTGAGCTGGCCAATGTATAGACTTGAGCTGGCCAATGTATAGACTTTGAGCTGTATAGACTTTGAGCTGTACAGACTTTGAGCTGGCCAATGTACAGACTTTGAGCTGGTCAATGTATAGACTTTGAGCTATACAGACTTTGAGCTGGCCAATGTATAGACTTTGAGCTGTATAGACTTTGAGCTGGCCAATGTATAGACTTTGAGCTGTACAGACTTGAGCTGGCCAATGTATAGACTTTGAGCTGGCCAATGTATAGACTTTGAGCTGTATAGACTTTGAGCTGGCCAATGTATAGACTTTGAGCTGATGAATGCAGCCAATGGACAACGTACAGACTTTGAGCTGGCCAATGTATAGACTTTGAGCTGCAGCCAATGGACAACGTACAGACTTTGAGCTGGCCAATGTATAGACTTTGAGCTGGCCAATGTATAGATTTTGAGCTGCAGCCAACGGACAACGTATAGACTTTGAGCTGGCCACCAATGGACAACGTACAGACTTTGAGCTGGCCAATGTATAGACTTTGAGCTGCAGCCAATGGACAATGTATAGACTTTGAGCTGGCCAATGTATAGACTTTGAGCTGCAGCCAATGGATAATGTGTAGACTTTGACCAGCCAATGTATGGACTTTGAGATGATGAATGCAGCCAATGTACAGACTTTGAGCTGATGAATGCAGCCAATGTATAGGCTTTGGGCTGACGAATGCACAGACATTGCGTTGCGGTGACCAGCCAATGTGCTCCTTCACCGGTACACTATCTGTGGGCTTCCCCGGCACACTCTCTTGGCGCTTCTCCAGTGCGCCCTTGGGACACCATGCGCCACCCTTCCCCTCCTTCGCCGGTACAGTCTCCAGCCAGCGCCCCAGCGGTACACCTCCTTCAGCCCTCCAGCGGCATCCCCCTTTTAAGCCCTTCAACGGCACACATCTTCAGCCCTTCGCCGGCACACTTTTCTGCCCACCTTTCTTCAGCGGTACACCCCCTTTAGCCCCCTTTTTAACCCGCCAAGGGCCAACTCTCCCCCCAAAGAAAAAAATACATGTATATATGTACATATGGGCATATAATGGCAGCACTAACAAGCTAGTAAAAAACATGATGAGTAAATAAGCCTGAACAGATCCGTATAAAAAAAATGAATGAAATGAATGAAATAAGTGACAATAATAATAATAATAATAATAATAATAAATGTAATAATGATAGTAAGCAAGATGAGGGAGAGCACCCGGAACAGATACGGAAAGAGGGATAAGCAATGGAGTAATAAGAACAATAATGATAAAACAATATAAGGTATTACTAATTCCACATCGCAGCCCCATCTCTCCCACGACCCGGCACTGAAGGAACAATAATGCCGCCCTCTCAGGCCGGGCCCGAGTCTTGGGAACTATCCCGACATGGCCAGGCCCCGACCTAGTCTCGGGCCGATACTCCGATTAAACCGGACTCCTTTCTCGGGCCGGATCCCTTCCGAGCCACTACTAAAATTGCCGCACGTTCGGCAGACATTTGAACGGGTTCACCTTGATTTCTGCCGCATTTCTATTACGGACCTATGTCTGAACAGGAAAAGACCCGTGAGCAACCAATATGGCCGACGGCTCCCTCCCCGACATGGTCGTGAGCCGGCATTGCTCCGGGCCGATAGCCCGTTAAATCGGATTCATTCTAATGGGATTCGTTCCCGTTCTTTCATTGAAACTACTGTAAACTCTGCATACATTTGTACGGGGTCATTTCCATCCACGTCGTACTTTCAACATGGGCCCTTGCCCGAACATGAAAAGGTCCGTGAGTGACCGACAAAATCGGAATAGAACGAGACGGTCCTCGCCACCCCTGGACCCCTTCCATGGGAATATCAATAAGACCTCCGTGGGGAACGCTTAGGCCTCGGGTCCGTTCCAATTGTGGTCGCCGTTCGGCTCATATCCTCGGTCTACAGCCCACTCCCTTCGAACACGTTTTCGATTTTGGAGTCTAGTCCTGGGACTCTCCCCCGTTGCCCTCCGGCACCGAAAATATTAATGATGCCCGCGCAAGTCTCGTTCGGACCACGGGAGGCGCCCCCGGTATGGTCTTGACTCGATCTCGCACCGGGCCAATAGATTTACCGGTTTCCTGCTACACTAACCGAGATTTGACCGAATGTTTTCGGTGTCTCAGAATCATAAACTTGTCATATCCCGGCATGCATATGTCCCAGGTCCTCCCGCGACGATTACAATATTCTCAAGCCGGACTCCCGTCCGAATATTAAACGGTCTCCCGAATGACCGACACGTTTCGAACGTCAGCTTCCCTAGACACAGGGCTTTTCAGCCGATTCAAGGGATATTCCCTCGTTGCCCCTTGGCACCAGAAATATTAATGACGATCATGCAAGTCTTGTTTCGACCGCGGGGGGGCCCACCGCAGTATGGTCGCAGCTTGCTCTTGCACCGGGCCAATAGATTTACTAGTTTCTGACCGCTCTGACCGAGGTTTAGCCGAACGTTCTCCGCTCTTCCGAACAATAGATTTGCCGTACCTCGGCATACATGCGTTCTGTTTTCCCACAACAACCGCGATCTTCTCGAGCCGGTCATTCGTTCGAACATTAAATGGTAAGTGCACGACTGACATGACCGCGAAGGGTCTTCTTCTCACCCTCGCGCGAGGATTTCAATACCTCGTAATAGACCTTTCATGCAATTGATTTCTTGGCCATGAGGCCCTGAATCCCGGTGATTAATCAAGGGTGTTCCCTCGTATGGGGGATGTAAATGACGCCGTGACCTTTATGGCGCGGCGGGTTTTGGTCCCGACACGAACCACACAATCGTTTGATCGAGTCAGATCGAGCGCACTGTGGGCTCTTTGGAGCCCGAATAAATTGTCACTTTGTGACTGGCACGCCCACGCACTTAATAGACGAATCAACCATTCCCGAAGAGATGAGCACAACAATAGACGAACGAAAAGTGCGTCCACAAGTCTGGCACGCCCGGTGGGACTTAAACCACCCTTCATCTCTTCGCCGGGATTTAGGGCCTCATGGCCTCCTAATTAACGATGTTTGCCTGTTGTGATGAATGGTAGGTGCTATCTTCGCCAGTCCTATGGGGAGAAAAGCCAGACTCGGTGCAGCTGCTTTCGTGGCCTCGAGGACGCTGCTTCGAAGCATATGCAGCTTCCAAGAATCATGGGGGTTGTTATAAAAAAAAGAGAAGAGAAAGAGAAGAGAAGGGAGGGGAAATCAAGCCCCCCCATTTCCCTCAAGAAGAAAGAGAAGAAAAGAAGAAAAGAAGGAAAGAAGAAAAGAAGAAAAGAAGAAGAGAAGAAAAGAAGAAAAAAAAAGAGAAAAGAAAGAAGCAAAAAAAAGAAGAGAAAGAATTGCCAAGAGAGGGTTGTACGGCCACGTCCGTCGAGACCCGTGCTGAACAAAGATTATCACTGTGGGGTTGATGCGGTGGAGCGAACCACTCATCCCCTTTCTGAGGGGGTGAGCGCTCTCCTGCACCTCCACCCTGGTCAATCATACAAAAAAAGGGGAGAAATAAAGAAGAAAGGAAGAAAAGTTGGCCAGCATCGCCGACTGAAAGAGCAAGAAGAAACCCGGCATCCCGCCCGACTCTAGGAGGTCCCGAGTCCGCGGTGCAATGACCCTGCTCGTTCCTCCTTTCTGCTGCCTCCATCCGGCACAAAACGGCCCCCGAGTGGTTATTAAAAGACCCAGCAAGCCACAATTGTAGCTTGGTGAATGGTTGCCCGCTGTGGGGAATACTTTATAGCAATGAGGCCAAGCACGACCACTACTCCCGAAGAGAGCATGCACATACCCCGCCATGGGGGATGAGAAGAAGATATATACCCTGCTACGGGGGCATAGGAGGCAAAAAAAGGAATACACCCCATTCCCAGGGGCACATGAAGAGAATCCGCCCCGGCTGAGGGGCACACAAAGCAAAAGCTACACCCCGGCTTTGGGGCATTTGAAGAAGAATCCACCCCGACCTGGGGACGTAAGAAGAAATAGAGTTGCACCCCGACTTAGGGACATTTGAAGAGGAAATACACCCCGATATGGGGGCACCTGAAGCAAAAGACATACCCCGCCATGGGGGCATAAGAAGAAGAGAATTCACCCCGGCCTGGGGACACACAAAAAGAGAAACTCACCCTGGCTTAGGGGTATATGAAGAAGGAACGTACCCCGGCCTGGGGGCATATGAAACAAAAGCACACCCCATACTAGGGGCATATGGAGAGGAATGCACCTCGCCCTGAGGGGCGCAAAAAGTATAAGAACACACCCTGGCTTAGGGGCATTTGAAGAAGAAACATACCCCGCCAGGGGGCATAGAAGTAATGAAGAATATGCCCCGACTTAAGGGCATTTGAAGAAGTCACATCCCGCCTCAGGAGCATGAGAAGCAGCAAGGATACACCTCGGCCTAGGGGTATTTGAAGAAGAAATATACCCCGCCTAGGGGCATAGAAGCCGTAAAGAACACGCCTCGGCTCAGGGGCATTTGAAGAAGCTACATCCTGCCTTGGGAGTATAAGAAGAAAAGAGTCCACCCCATCTTAGGGGTATTTGAAGAAGAAACGCACCCCGCTATGGGGGCATAGAAGCCATAAAGAATATGTCCCGTCTTAGGGATATTTGAAGAAGAAGGATACCCCGCCTCGGGGGACATTGCAAGCAGCGATACACCCTGCTAGGGCGCACATGAAGCAAACCACACCCCACTCCTGGGGACACATAAAGAGAGTACACCCCGTCATGGGGGCACATGAAGAGAATCCACCCCGACTCGGGGGTACATGAAGCAACAAAGAATACACCCCGCCATGGGGGCACATGAAGAGAATTCACCCCGACTCGTTGGTACATGAAGCAACAAAGAATACACCTCGCCTTAGGGGAGTCTGAAGAAAAAGCATACACCCCACTTCGGGGGGCACAAGAAGCAAACATTCCCCAGCGTGTCGGGGCAGAAGAAGAAGAATTCTCGAAAAAGAAAGAAAAGCAAAGATACACCCGGTGCCCGGCGCACATGAAGAGAAAGGCACCTCCCTTTGGGGGCACAACAAGCAACAAAGATACACCCCGACTGAGGGGCACAGGAAGAGAAATACACCCCTGCGCCAGGGGCATATGAGACAAAACTATACCCCGATTTAGGGGCATTTGAAGCAAAGACTTCACCCCGCCTCAAGGGGGGCATAAGAAGCGAAAGATATACCCCACCCCGGGGGCACAAGAAGAAAACACACCCCACCTTGGGGGCGTAAGAAGCCAAGAGATATGCCCCGCCACGGGGCAGTAGAGGCAAAATGCATTCCCCCCGGGGGGCACATGAAGCAACATACCCCTCGCCTCGGCAGCATATGAGGCCAAGAGGCTACATCCCGGCTTGGGAGCATAAGAAACAAAAGATATACCCCACGTCGGGGGCATATGAAGTCAGGAATCACACCCCCGTCTTAGGGGTATTTGAAGAAGAAGCATACCTCACCTCGAGGGCCTAGAAGCTATAAAGAACACGCCCCGACTCATGGTCATATGAAGAGAAGTCCACCCCGACCTGGGGGTATTTGAAGAAGAAACACACCCCGCCAGGGGGCATAGAAGCCATAAAGAACACGCCCCGGCTTAGGGGTATTTGAAGAAGATACATCCCGCCTCGGGAGCATAAGAAAGAGAAGAATACATCCCGTCTTAGGGATATTTGAAGAAGAAATATACCCTGCCAGGGGGCATAGAAGCCATAAAGAACATGCGCCGGCTCAGGGGCACTTGAAGAAGAAACATACCTCGCCTCGGGGACGTAGAAGCAAAGAGACAGAGTACACCTCCACCCGGGGGCACCGAAGCAAAGAGGCATACATCCCGACCAGGGAGCACATGAAGAAAGAATATACCCCGACCTAGGGGCATCAGAAGAAGAAATATACGCCCCGATCTAGGGACATGAGAAGCAAGAGAATACGCCCTGCGAAAAGGGTATGAGAAACATGAAGAATGTACCCCAGCCAAGGGGCACAGAAAGAGACACACTCCGCCCTTGGCGCATAAGAAGCAGAAGCACCTACCCCAGCCTGGGGGCACAAAAATACACTCCGCCCTTGGCGTATAAGAAGCAGAAGCATCTACCCCGACCTGGGGCACAGAAACAAAGAGATATACATCCCGATCTGGGAGCATAAGAAGAAAGATATACTCCGCCCAAGCGGCATTTGAAGAAACAACATACCCTGCTTCGGGGGCACTGAAGCCGTAAAGAGATACACCCCGGCCTCAGGGGGGCATATAAAGCAAAAGATACACCCCAGCTTGGGGGCATTTGAAGAGAGCTATGCCCCGTACCAGGGGCATATGAAGAAGAAACATACCCCGCCTGGGGGCATAGAAGCCGTGAAGAGTATACCTCGGCTTGGGGGCATTTGAAGAGAGCTATGCCCCGTACCAGGGGCATATGAAGAAGAAACATACCCCGCCTGGGGGCATAGAAGCCGTGAAGAGTACACCTTGGCTTGGGGGCATTTGAAAAGAACACACCCCGTACCAGGGGCATATGAAGAAGAAACATACCTTGCCTCGAGGGCCTAGAAGCTATAAAGAACACGCCCCGGCTCAGGGGCATATGAAGAGAAGTCCACCCTGGCTTAGGGGTATTTGAAGAAGAAACATACCCCACCTGGGGGCATAGAAGCCGTGAAGAGTATACCCCACCATGGGGGCATTTGAAGAGAGCTACACCCCGCCTCGGGGGTATTAAAAAAAAACACACCCTGGTCTGGGGACAAAGAAGCCAAAAAAATACACCCCGCCTGGGGGCACAGAAGCGAAGAGGCAAAACACACCCCCTCAGGGGGGATGCATACCAAATGAAGCTACACCCCAACCTGGGGGCACGTTAGGAGAAATACACTCCAGCGTGGAAGCATTAATGAGAAAAGAAGAGCAGAATAAAGAAAAAGATACGCATGAGGCAGACGTGGTCTTCGAACCCGCCTTATCACACAAAAGAAGAGAAGAAAAGAAAGAATACACATGAGGCAGACATGGTCTTCGAGCCCGCCTCATCACACAAAAGAAGAGAAGAAAAGGAAGAAAAGACACATGAGGCAGACGTGGTCCTCGAGCCCGCCTCATCACGCAAAAGAAGAGAAGAAAAGGAAGAAGAGACATATGAGGCAGGCATGGTTCCTGAACCCGCCTCTTCACACAAAAGAAGAAGAGCAGAACCAAAAGAAGACACATGAGGCAGACATGGTCCTCGAGCCCGCCTCATCACGCAAAAGAAGAGAAGAAAAGGAGGAAGAGACACATAAGGCAGACGTGGTCCTTGAATCCGCCTCTCCACAAAAGAAGAAAAGAAAGAACAGTCACGAGGCAAACATGGTCTTTGCGCCTGCCTCTCCACAAAAGAAGAAGAGAAGAAGAGAGAGAACAGTCACGAGGCGAACATGGTCCTTGCACCTGCCTCTCCATAAAAGAAGAAAAGAAGAAAAGAAAGAACAGTCACGAGGCAAACATGGTCCTTGCACCTGCCTCTCCATAAAAGAAGAAGAGAAGAAGAGAAAGAACAGTCACGAGGCAAACATGGTCTTTGCGCCTGCCTCTCCACAAAGAAGAAGAGAAGAAGAGAGAGAACAGTCATGAGGCGAACATGGTCCTTGCACCTGCCTCTCTATAAAAGAAGAAGAGAAGAAGAGAAAGAGCAGTCATGGGGCGAACATGGTCTCTGCACCTGCCTCTCTACAAAAGAAGAAGAGAATAGAAAAAGGAGACATGAGGCGAACATGGTCCTTGCACCTGCCTCTCCATAAAAGAAGAAGAGAAGAAGAGAAAGAGCAGTCACGGGGCAAACATGGTCTCTACACCTGCCTCTCTATAAAAGAAGAAGAGAAAGAGCAGTCACGGGGCAAACATGGTCTCTACACCTGTCTCTCTACAAAAGAAGAAGAGAAGAGAAAAAAGAGACATGAGGTGAACATGGTCCTTGCACCTGCCTCTCCATAAAAGAAGAAGAGAAGAAGAGAAAGAACAGTCATGAGAAGAACATGGTCTCTGCACCTGCCTCTCCATGAAAGAAGAAGAGAAGAAAAGAAAGAACAGTCACGGGGCGAACACGGTCCTTGAACCCGCCTCTTCACACAAAAGAAGAGAAGAAAAGAAAGAAATGACCATGAGGCAAGCATGATCTTTACACCGCCTCTCCATAATAGAAGAAGAGAAGAAGAGAAAGAAGAGTCACGAGGCAGACATGGTCTTTGCACCTGTCTCCCAACACAAAAGAAGAAGAAAAAAAAGAGACATGAGACAGACGTGGTCTTCGAACCCGCCGCTTCACAAACCCTCTCCTCGGCTCACGTATCCTACTACCCGACGCCCTTTGGCTCAGTCATTCCGGCCAAGGCCCACTGTCATAATTAATCCACCCGTCCCACCGCGCTCTCCGATATCTTTTCGGCATTACAGCCTACTCCTAACATCTCTCGACTTGTCAGCCTGCTCCCAATATCCATTGGCTTTTTAGCCTACTTCCCAATATCTTTGGCTCTCGCAGCCTGCTTCCCAGAATTCGGCCTTTACGGCCTGCTTCCCAAATTTTGGCCTTTACGGCCTGCTTCCCAGAATTCAGCCTTCACGGCCCACTTCCCAATTTTGGCTTTTGCAGCCAGCTTCCCAATATCTTTGGCTCTCGCAGCCTGCTTCCCAGAATTCGGCCCTTGCGGCCTACTTCCCAGAATTCGGCCTTCATGGCCCGCTTCCCAATTTCGGCTTCTGCAGCCCGCTTCCCAATATCTTTGGCTCTCGCAGCCTGCTTCCCAGAATTCGGCCCTTACGGCCCGCTTCCCATAACTTCAGCCCCTGCAGCTCGCTTCCCAACTTCGGCTCCTGCAGCATGCTTCCCATAATTTGGCTCTCGCAGCCCGCTCTCCTCGATTTTTGGCTATTGTGGCCTATTTCCAATATCAACTTCGGCCTTTACGGCCCGCTTCCCCAACGTCCTTTCAGCCGTTCGTGGTCTGCTTCCCTAATACCTTTACTACCACTACACTTATACGTAACAGTAATATTTTCTTATGCAAAAAACAAACAAACAAACAAACAAACAAAAAAAAAACAAAAAAAGAAACAAACAAAACAAACCAAAAAAGAAAACAACAAAACGAACACAAAAAAAAGAAAGAGAAAAGAAAGAAGAGAATGCATGATTGCCCTACTTGCATGGTTGCTTAATATAGAATAATACACCTCCTTGGAATTTTCTAGGACCGTACTTCCTTGCTAAATAATATCGCCCCGATTCCGGATGCACGGGCGTCACGGCGCACGCTCAAAGGGAACCCAATTATGGTAGGTGCACACGTCAAGGGGAAGAGTCATGGCTGAATCGCTAAGCCCAACTCACAAAATAAACCTGAGGCAACGCTCCCACACTTAGCACTTAATGTGTTCAATAGCCTTCGACTATAGGGATTGCCCGAATTTCTTCTTAGCACTCTACGGAGACTTGAATTCCTGCACTCGCGTGAAAGGTAATAGTGAGGAAAAAGCTGCCTACCCCCACTATAAAAAAAAAGAAAAAAGAGAGAGGAGAAAAAAAAAGAAGAAGAGAAGAAAGAAGAGAGAGAAACACGGATCCGAGTAGCCGGGAATCCCCACTGAAACAAATGAGGAGACTCGCGCGAAATGGTGAAGCGAATCACAATAAGGATAAATCCTAGTAGCCGGGAATCCCCATTGAGACACATGAGGAGACTCGCGTTTAACGGTGAAATCCGCTACCAAAATAAACAAATGGGGGCTGTGTGAAGCTACCGAAAGTCGAAAGCCTGGACCTAATGTGTAGGCGCTAGAGTGAGCCTTGAGTGTCACCAGGAAAACTTGCATATCCCTATGGTTAGGGCTCTTTGTTCACACATTTGCACTGCCACGCCACATAGAATTGCCTCGTGTGAAATGCGTGAATTTAGGCTATACATGCAAGACATGCGATATCCTCTTGACGGGTGCACCACCCTTCGATTGTGCCTTGCGGCCCGCACCGCATCTACGAATTACGGGCGATGTCCCTATCCTATCCCCTATAGAGGGAGCTACCTTACTCATATCTATGATATGCCTGCTAATGAATGCTTGCATGCTTGAATAAAAAATTATATATAATAAATATATATATATATAATAAATAATAAATAATAAAATCGTGTGTATACAATGAACTCAATTTCGGCTATCAAAGCCTACTTTCCCTGCGCTAGCTCGTAGAGCCCAATCTTGGCCCCCATGGCCTACCTCTTGCCCTCGCGGCTCGTTAATCTCCCAACTCCGGCTTCTATAGTCCGCTTCCCCGATTTGGGCTTTCACATCTTGCGCCCTAATTTCGGCTCTTGCAGCCCGCTTCCCAACATCTTTGGCTCTTGCAGCCTACTTCCCAGAATTCGTCCTTCACTGCCTGCTTCCCAGAATTCGGCCTTCACGGCCCGCTGCCCATAATCTCGGCTCCTGCAGCCCGCTTCTTAATTTTGGCTCTTGTAGCCTGCTTCCCCGATTTGACTTCCGTAGCCTGCTCCCTATAATTTCGGCCTTCACGGCCCGCTCCCCAGCTTTGGCTCTCGCAGCCTGCTTCCCCTCGGCCTTCATAGCCTACTTCCCTTTGGGCCCTCGTGGCCTGCTTCCCAATTCTGGCTCTCATAGCCTGCCTCCTAGAATTCGGCCTTCACGGCCCACTTCCCATAATTTCGGCTCTTGCAGCCCGCTTCCCAATATCTTTGACTCTTGCAGCCTGCTTCCCAGAATTCAGCTCTCATAGCCTGCTTCCCAGAATTCGGCCTTCGCGGCTCACTTCCCATAATTTCGGCTCTTGCAGCCCGCTTCCCAATATCTTTGCTTTATAAGCTACTCCCCCAATTCGGCCTCGCGGCCCGCTTCCCGACTTTGGCTCTTCTGGCCTGCTTCCCTTTGGCTTTTATAGCCTGCTTCCCAACTTTGGCTCTTGTAGCCTGCTTACCTCGGCCCCCATGGCCCGCTTTCCCAAGTCTGGCTCTGGCAGCCTGCTCCCCAAATTTTGGCTTTCGCAGCCCGCTTCCCTGATTTGAGGACACTAAATAAATTCTCACCCCATGTTTACGTGCAAGGGAATATAGAAGAGGAGAAAAGAGAAGAGAAGAAAAATAAGAGAAGAAGAGACGAACAAAAGCAGGTCAGCTCCCGGCACCCTGTCGGCGCTGACGAAGAGACAAAGAGACCAACAAACCAGGTCAGCTCCCGGCACCCTGTAGGCGCTGACGAAGAGACAAAGAGACCAACAAACTAGGTCAGCTCCCGGCACCCTGTCGCCACTGATGATGAAGAGAAGAAGAGACAAACATGCTACGTCAGTTCCCGCTACCCCGTCGGCACTGATGAAGAGAAGAAGAGACCAACAAACCAAGTCAGCGCCCGGCACCCTGTCGACGCTGACGAAGAGATAAAGGGACCAACAAACCAGGTCAGCTCCCGGCACCCTGTCGGCGCTGATAAAGAGACAAAGAGACCAACACATCATGTCAGCTTCCGGCACCCTGTCGGCGCTGACGAAGAGACAAAGAGACCAACAGAGCATGTCAGCTCCCGACGCCCCGTCGACGCTGACGAAGAGACAAAGAGACCAACAAACCAGGTCAACTCCCGACACCCCGTCAGCACTGACGAAGAAAAGAGGAGACAAACAAGTCATGTCGGCTCCCGACACCCCGACGGCACCGACGATGAGAAAAAGAGGCCAGCACACCCGCGGGCACCGCCCGGCTCATCCTTCGCCTGCGCTACCCGTGGGTGGGGGGCATTTGTGGACACCAAAAATTACACACCCAGATATCCTGCTCGGCCCAGCATCAACAACGGCACAGAGTGAGGAAGCCCCGGAGGGGCTGGTCATCCGGACTCCCCAAATATGCACACTGCCGTGAATCCGTCTCCGGAGTCACGACAGTGAAGAGAAATCAACCACCAAGAGCCCCCACAATCCATGGGCCTCGAAGAAAATTAAATGAGCCACAACTCATGCTCACAATGGGCTCAGAACTGCCCCTTTTGGGCCTTCAATGGCACGCCCTTTGGCCCTTCAGCGGTACGCCCCTGGGCCCTTCAGTGGCACACCCCATGTGCCTTCAGCGGCACACCCCATGTGCCTTCAACGGCACGCCCCATGTGCCTTCAACGGCACTCTCTTTTAAGCCTTCAACGGCACATTATTTTGGGCCTTCAACGGCACACTATTTTAAGCCTTCAACGGCACACTATTTCGGGCCTTCAACGGCACACTATTTCGGGCCTTCAACGGCACACTATTTTAAGCCTTCAACGGCACACTATTTTAAGCCTTCAACGGCACACTATTTTAAGCCTTCAACGGCACACTATCTCAGGCCTTCAACGGCACGCTATTTCAAGCCTTCAATGGCACACCATTTCAAGCCTTCAGCGGCAGACTTCTTGAGCCCGCCAGCGGCACAGCGTGAAGGCATTTCAACGGAACGACGTGACGCCCATGCCCTACGTATCCTTGGCGTGCAGTGAGCTGTCCGAGGTGTCAACCAGAGGTTGGGCCACGCAGGCTACTCCCCTGACATCCAGGACGGGGGAAGTCAATCCCCATCATGACCAGCCGCTTCCCGCCTCCGACTGCCGTGCTCGAGGGCTCCCGCTGCTGGGAGTATAAAACCACTCCCATTCCGGCGAAGAAGGGAAGAAGAGGCCCATACACAGAGGACCGGCACACGGAGAAGAGACCCACAGACAGAGAAGAACAGACACAGAGCCACCTACGAGAAGAAGGAAAAGAGAGAGGAAAAGGGAGAGGGCTCCGGCGTGGAGTCTTCCGACGACCACAAGGCAAGGAAAAGAGAGTAAGAGAGAGAGAGAGAGCTGGATGTAATAGGAGAAGGTGGGGGAAAGAGCAGTGGACGGTCGTCCCTGCTTCGATCCCCAACACTTCCTCTTCTTTTGTTCCTTTTTCTCCCTCTCCGTTCTTTTGTTCTTTAGTTTTCTTTCTTGCCTGTAGCCTTAGCTCGGGCATGCTTTGTAATGCATACGGACGGCTACAACCCTTTGTTCCCCATGAATGAAGATCGTCCCCCTCAGTGGGTTTCCTCTTTGTCTCGGTGTTTTGGGCCACAGTGCGTTTGATCGTCTTTCCTTTCACTTTCCGGTGTTTGTGTACATCCCTCATGCCGACGGTTTCCTCCGGATGTGGCATCATCTTGAATGGTTTGAGGTCGCGAACCTCCTCCTGTAAAGCCCAGTGCCTTCATCTGTGCCTGCCCCCCCCCTTCTCTAGTACACCCTGTCCAGTCTTAGAGGTCTTCGGCTCGTTGTTTTCCCCGTGTTTTCTGAGGTTTTATTAAGGTGTTGCCGCCCTCGGGCGCCCACCTCCAGTTGTCGGGTTCCGCCACTCCATGTGGGCGCGTTCCCTTTATCTCCCTTACGCTCGGGTCAAGGGGAGATGCTGCCGAATTTTTGTTAGAAAATAATAAGACGTTAAAAGGCAAAAAGGATGCAACAAACAAATGGGATAATAAATACACATTAAAAGATAACAAAAGCAACAAATAAATAGAGCAACAACAGATTGCAAGAAGAAGGAGAAAAGATTTGTATAAAACTACGGAAAAATCAAAGAAAAGAAGAAAAGAAAAGCCTTAAAAATAAGTAACAGAGGAGTGGGCCTTCATCGGCATGTCTATCCCAGCCTTCGCCGGTACGCCCTCCACCCTCGTTGGCCGGTACACCTCTAACCTTCCTTCTGCGGTACTCTCTAACAACCCTTCAACAACACACCTTCTCGGCCCTTCAGCGGCACACTCCTCTCACCCTCCGAAGTGGAACACAATGTATAGACTTGGCAGATTGATGCGCGAACACAGCAACAAGCAATGTATAGACTTTGAGCTGCAGTCAATGAACAATGTATAGACTTTGAGCTGTACAGACTTTGAGCTGGCCAATGTATAGACTTGAGCTGGCCAATGTATAGACTTTGAGCTGTACAGACTTTGAGCTGGCCAATGCACAGACTTTGAGCTGGCCAACGTATAGACTTTGAGCTGTACAGACTTTGAGCTGGCCAATGTATAGACTTTGAGCTGTACAGACTTTGAGCTGGCCAATGTATAGACTTTGAGCTGTACAGACTTTGAGCTGGCCAACGTATAGACTTTGAGCTGGCCAACGTATAGACTTTGAGCTGTACAGACTTTGAGCTGGCCAATGTATAGACTTTGAGCTGTACAGACTTTGAGCTGGCCAATGTATAGACTTTGAGCTGATGAATGCAGCCAATGGACAACGTACAGACTTTGAGCTGGCCAATGTATAGACTTTGAGCTGCAGCCAATGGACAACGTACAGACTTTGAGCTGGCCAATGTATAGCAATGTATAGACTTTGAGCTACAGCCAACGGACAACGTACAGACTTTGAGCTGGCCACCAATGGACAACGTACAGACTTTGAGCTGGCCAATGTATAGACTTTGAGCTGCAGCCAATGGACAATGTATAGACTTTGAGCTGGCCAATGTATAGACTTTGAGCTGCAGCCAATGGATAATGTGTAGACTTTGACCAGCCAATGTATCGACTTTGAGACGATGAATGCAGCCAATGTACAGACTTTGAGCTGATGAATGCAGCCAATGTATAGGCTTTGGGCTGACGAATGCACAGACTTTGCGTTGCGGTGACCAGCCAATGTGCTCCTTCACCGGTACACTATCTGTGGGCTTCCCCGGCACACTCTCTTGGCACTTCTCCAGTGCGCCCTTGGGACACCATGCGCCACCCTTCCCCTCCTTCACCGGTACAGTCTCCAGCCAGCGCCCACCTCCTTCAGCCCTCCAGCGGCAACCCCCTTTTAAGCCCTTCAACGGCACACATCTTCAGCCCTTCGCCGGCACACTTTTATGCCCACCTTTCTTCAGCGGTACACCCCCTTTAGCCCCCTTTTTAACCCGCCAAGGGCCAACTCTCCCCCCAAAGAAAAAAATACATGTATATATGTACATATGGGCATATAATGGCAGCACTAACAAGCTAGTAAAAAACATGATGAGTAAATAAGCCTGAACAGATCCGTATAAAAAAAATGAATGAAATGAATGAAATAAGTGACAATAATAATAATAATAATAAATGTAATAATGACAGTAAGCAAGATGAGGGAAAGCACCCGGAACAGATACGGAAAGAGGGATAAGCAACGGAGTAATAAGAACAATAATGATAAAACAATATAAGGTATTACTAATTCCACATCGCAGCCCCGTCTCTCCCACGACCCGGCACTGAAGGAACAATAATGCCGCCCTCTCAGGCTGGGCCCGAGTCTTGGGAACTATCCCGACATGGCCAGGCCCCGACCTAGTCTCGGGCCGATACTCCGATTAAACCGGACTCCTTTCTCGGGCCGGATCCCTTCCGAGCCACTACTAAAATTGCCGCACGTTCGGAAGACATTTGAACATGTTCACCTCGATTTCTGTCGCGTTTCTATTATGGACCTGTGTCTGAACATGAAAAGACCCGTGAGCAACCAATATGGCCGACGGCTCCCTCCCCGACATGGTCGTGAGCCGGCATTGCTCCGGGCCGATAGCCCGTTAAATCGGATTCATTCTAATGGGATTTGTTCCCGTTCTTTCATTGAAACTGCCGTAAACTCTGCATATATTTGTACGGGGTCATTTCCATCCACGTCGTACTTTCAACATGGGCCCTTGCCCGAACATGAAAAGGTCCGTGAGTGACCGACAAAATCGGAATAGAACGAGACGGTCCTCGCCACCCCTGGACCCCTTCCATGGGAATATCAATAAGACCTCCGTGGGCCACGCTTAGGCCTCGGGTCTGTCCCAATTGTGGTCGCCGTTCGGCTCATATCCTCGGTCTACAGCCCACTCCCTTCGAACACGTTTTCGATTTTGGAGTCTAGTCCTGGGACTCTCCCCCGTTGCCCTCCGGCACCGAAAATATTAATGATGCCCGTGCAAGCCTCGTTCGGACAACGGGAGGTGCCCCCGATATGGTCTTGACTCGATCTCGCACCGGGCCAATAGATTTACCGATTTCCTACTACACTAACCGAGATTTGACCGAATGTTTTCGGTGTCTCAGAATCATAAACTTGTCATATCCCGGCATGCATATGTCCCAGGTCCTCCCGCGACGATTACAATATTCTCAAGCCGGACTCCCGTCCGAATATTAAACGGTCTCCCGAATGACCGACACGTTTCGAACGTCAGCTTCCTTAGACACAGGGCTTTTCAGCCGATTCAAGGGATATTCCCTCGTTGCCCCTTGGCACCAGAAATATTAATGACGCTCATGCAAGTCTTGTTTCGACCGCGGGGGGGCCCACTGCAGTATGGTCGCAGCTTGCTCTTGCACCAGGCCAACAGATTTACTAGTTTCTGACCGCTCTGACCGAGGTTTAGCCGAACGTTCTCTGCTCTTCCGAACAATAGATTTATCGTACCTCGGCATACATGCGTTCTGGTTTTCCCGCGACAACCGCGATCTTCTCGAGCTGGACATTCGTCCGAACATTAAATGGTAAGTACACGACTGACATGACCGTGAAGGGTCTTCTTCTCGCCCTCGCGCAAGGATTTCAATACCTCGTAATAGACCTTCCATGCAATTGATTTCTTGGCCATGAGGCCCTGAATCCCGGTGATTAATCAAGGGTGTTCCCTCGTATGGGGGATGTAAATGACGCCGTGACCTTTATGGCGCGGCGAGTTTTGGTCCCGACACGAACCACACAATCGTTTGACCGAGTCAGATCGAGCGCACCGTGGGCTCTTCGGAGCCCGAATAAATTGTCACTTTGTGACTGACACGCCCACGCACACGCACTTAATAGACGAATCAACCATTCCCGAAGAGACGAGCACAACAATAGACGAACGAAAAGTGCGTCCACACCACGCTATTCAAGATGCAAGAGTTTGTATGCCAGATGCCGATCCGGGTTGTTGTGCCAAGCATGGTCGAAGAGGCCAAGCTCCCATCACTGCTCACTTTGATGTCGTGTAAGTTTGTGCCCAAGGAGCGGGCAGGGCACCCCTTGTTCCAACTTTCAAATCTTGAACCTTTTCTTCCATACAAGGGGCGAATGCCTATTCTATTCAACATTCTTTATATGCCACAATCCTTGGGCAACACGATGCTTCCTATCCCAACTATTCAACTCTCTCACACTATTGCTTTTTACGCTCCAAGGGAGTTGTCATTCACTATTGAAGCTTCATCATGGGCTCTTGCTTTATCCATTGGGCCAATTGGCTATACACTTTCACTGCCATGGAGGGGCGGTTATCTTGGTGCCAAGGGGCTTTCCACTATTCCACCCCCCTTCCATTCAACGCCACCTACATTCTTGTCTATCACATTTTCTTCATGAGCCACTCCAAGGGTGAGGAGGGGGATCTCATCCTCTCGCCCTTCATGTTCTTCATATTCTTTGCATCTCATGCATTCTGTTGCGTCCATGCATTCATCGCATCTGTTGCATTGCATACATTTGCACTTCTTCTTTCCCGGGTTTCGGACCCGTATCTTCCCCGCCATCCGGAACCTCCGGATATTCCGCATTTCCCATCTTATTCATCTTCATCCTCTTCCAATCCACTCTCCCTGGGGCATCGCGTCCCCTTTCCTGCTATTTTCCTGGAACCTCCAGGTATTTTATCCCTCCTCTTAGGGCATGACGCCCCTTCTGATTCCACTATTCCGGAACCTCCGGATCTTTCTCTTCTCCCCGGGATCGCGTCCCTCGGCATTTTCCTCCTCCGGAATCTCCGGATCTTTCTCTTTCCCTTGGGCGTCACGTCCCATGGTATCTTCCCCCTCGGAACCTCCGGATTCTCCATCTTATTCTTTCTATCTTCTTTCGGGGCATCCTGACCCTTCTAATTCCATTCCTCCGGAACCTCCGGACCCTCCATCCTTCCTCCGTTTCATCTTCCTGCTCCTCCGGGATATCACGTCCTTTGTCCTCTTTTTCCTTTTTCATCATCTTTTTGCATATTTCTTCCCAGGGCGTCGTGTCCCTCGAGATTCTTCTCCTCTGGATCCTCTGGATTCCTCCTATCAGGATTCTCCTCCTCTACTTCCGGACCCTCGGATCCGCCTCTTTCCATCTATCAATTTCTTCTCCTAATTCCTCCCGATCATGGGTCCGACCCAACTTCTTCCACATCCACTGCCTTGGGCATCTGCCCTTTCTCCCATTGCTTCCGAGGCTTTAGTCCTCACTCCTCTTCTTAATTTTCAGCTTTTTCTGTAGACTGTTCCATGTAATCAGGGTCTCTGCACCTTAGTGAGGGAGTCCTAGCCCTTATCTCTTTTCCTTTTTCTCCTTATTCGTCTGAGTCTGGTCTGAGCACCACTCCTTCTTGTTAAGCCACTTTAAATCTTTTAAGAGGACAAATCCCACAATGATCAACATCGCATCTGGCAGCTGTTTCAATAAAAGTTACAGGGTAACATATTGGCGTAAGTACGCATTTTAATGATATCATTATCTCAATACTTCACGCATGATTTTCAAAATGAAGTGCTTTTTAACAAGATTAAAAGTGGTGTTTTAGACCTTTATCTTAGGCTTTTGTTTAATTAAATTATGTTTAAAAAAAAAGAGTCTTTAGGCTTGCTTCTGCAGCACCTTTGGTTAATAAGAACCCCGCGCAGGGAATTCGATGTTCTCTCCCCGCTTGTTAAGAGCAACCCTTAGCTGGGTACCGCACACACTTCACGGCATCCTTAGTCGGCTCCTTTGGATAAAACACTGTCCCTACTTTGGCCATGCTATGAGTATATCTGAAAGTCTTTTCTCTTCTTTACTAGGCCGAGTGCAGGGGCAAGAGGTTGACGGATGAGATGACCAACCTAGGTAATCCCCAATACGAGAGGAGTCTCAAATAGGGGCAGTCTTGACCCAAAATAAAGTTGAATTTCATGATATACATTTAGCCAAAAGGGCTATTATGAAAATCAAATCAGATTTCGACAAAAGTAAAAGTATGAATTATGGCATGACAAGAGTGGCAAAGTCCCCGCAGGGAAAACCCTGGTCGTATGCATGTCAAGGGTCTAAAAATTAAAGGCACAAAGCCCCGGCACAACAGACTACCTCTTTGAGGGGAAATACCTTGGAAGGAATTCAAGTCCTGACATCTCCCATCTCGCATAAAGCTTATCTCCAATTATTCTTCTCTTCTCCCTTTAAGACCGAATGTTTCTCGGGTATGGCCTTGGTAGGGGCACCGTTAATCAAGGGTAGTCAGTTATAGGGCGCCACCTCCAATGCACACCCAGCTTTCGGTAGTTTTAAGCAAAATGGGAAGGAACAAGGACCCCTAGCCAGTGGTTTAAAACATCCATTGATACTGCATTAGCAATGTCTAAGCCAAAAACTCCATAAAAATTTGAATATTGCCAAAAACTCCATAAAAATTTGAATATTGCCAAAAATTCCACATAAAAATTTGAATATTGCTAAAATTCTAAAAAAAATTGAATATTGTCAAAAATTCCAAAAAAATTCATATATTTCCAAAACAAAAAATTCAAATATTCTTTTCAAAAAAACTTATAAAAATTTGCATATTTTCAAAAATAAAAAAAAATCGAATTACATTTCTGATGGCATCCTTTTGTAGAGGCACGCAAAATAAAGAACAAATCACAAGAAGTGCAACAAGTACCAAAGACTGTCTCATTCCACTATAACATGTCAAAAGAGTACAAAATGAGAGTGGATACAGCGATCTCTCTAGCTCTCCCCTCGACCCTCCTGGTCTCCCCCTCTACGAGAGCTCTCAGCCTCCTCCTGTCCTCCCCGGGAAGATCTAGGAGGAGCCATCTGTCCCCGAGAAGTTGAAACCCTGTCACCCTGTGCTCCTCTCTCAGCATCTTCCCTCCTCTGGTGCTCAGAGGAGGTAACTAAATAATCAGTGCTCGAGTAGGCTCGGGAGTATCCCTCGCGCTGGGCCCGCTCACGTCCTCGCCGATAACGATCCTCCGCATCCTTCGCACGCTGCTCGGCCATTCCCAATCTAGTGATCAGCTGCACTCTCTCCAGCTCACGCTCCACTCTCTCTCTGTCTCGCTCCTCCCTCTCCCTCTGCCGCTCGCTCCTCTCCATGCCAAGAAGGGTGCGCAACTCTACCACATCTCGGGGAAGCTCCTCCGCATCGCGCCGCCTCAGCTCTGCTTCCGCCACACGTAGCTCTTGCTCTTGCATTCGAAATCTTGGTCAATAACTGATAATAATAAAATTTTTCAAGACCAAGATTAAAAGAACAGATTGCTTACTCTCTCCTAAGGGAGGCCTCGGCTGCCTCTGCCCGAGCCACCGCACTAGCGAGCTGGCTCTCTAGCTCGGTGTGGTCGCAGACGGGCTGAGTAGAGGATGAAGCGCCGTGTGAGGATCGGACTGCCTCCAGCTCCTCGCGCTGAAAAGAAAGCATTACCATTAATTGAAATTCAAATCCGAATCATTCTAAATTACAAGTTCTTACCAACTCATCAACGGTATGCTGGAGATCCTCACGCTGCCGGATTGTGGAGTCGAGGAGTCCCTGTACCATGGCCAGTCTCCCCTCTATGTCAAACTGCAATAACACATGTTGGTCACATATTGAATAACCAGGTTTTATAAATGGAAGTGCAAGTAAATTAAAAGCATACCTGTCCGCGAGCGCTCTGATAGACTCGGCTGCCGTATGCCTGGGAGTAGGCCTGGAGATAGGCATCATCTGAATCCGCTCCCGCAGGGACTGCTCGGCCGCGCCTCTTCCAATCTGCCAACTGCTCTCGAGCTCGCTGCCGCCAGTCATCTGTCCCCTGAAGGCCTCGAAAACGTCACCCAGGTCGTGGGTCCGTCGCCTGGGTCGGGAACTCTACTACCGCCTGGTGGAGCCCTAGTGTCCTCATGATCAGTCTATGATATAAGGGCTCGACCAGGTTGAGGGCATGTAACCATATCTCTCTCCCGAAGTATGGGATGGCCGCCTCCACCCAAGGCATCACCCCGATGTCCCTCTGATAGGGAGTCCAGACCACCTGCAGAATTCCATTTGTCATCGCCTTTGATCTTATATAAATAATTCAATTTCACAATTAAATCTTACCTCTATATGGGGCATCATATCTAGCGTCTCCTGGATGTGGGTGACCTGGTCCTTCAGAGATCGGCCATCTCGTGAAGGGGTCCATCGTCTGGCCAAGGGCAGTAGATCTCCCCGATCCTCCCAAGCGCGCCTGAGGGTAGGAAGATATAGATAACTCCAAACCTGAAATGAAGCTCATGTGATCAATATAAGGGGAAAGTGCATGACTTAATCATTGGAGTTTAAGGTTTAGAGAGATACCTGAAGTAGAGGGTAGAACCCCCCGAGTGAAGACTGGAGTGAAGAGATGCCGAAGCTGTCAAACAAGTGGGCGAGGACTGCCGCACCCCAAGCATACCGTCCGACTCTGTCCAGATCCTCCAGTAGGGGTAGAAAACGACAGCTCACTGCATCGCCCTGGGTCGCTAGAAGCAGGTTGCCAATCAGCAGAATAAGGAACCTCCTCAGCTCCATGTCTGCCTGTGGGCCTGCCTCAGTCGTGAAACTCTCTCTGGCTCCAGCCTCTAACCTCTTCTCATGAGCTGTCAAGGTCTCCCCAACCTCCCTCTGTGTGTGGAACAGGCCGAGACTCTCCTGCAAGATGATCCTCGATACTAGCGAGGTCCGGCCAGTCCCCTCCAGCTCCAAGCCTAGCAGTCTAAGCGCCATCTCCCGGTAGTAGGGGTAAGTGTAGCCCGTTACTGCTGATCCATGCACCCGTAGCCCGGTGATGCGGGTGACATCCTCTAGAGTCGGGATCATATGACCCCAGGGGAAGAGGAAGGCCTTGCACCCTGTGTCCCACCTGGCTTTCAGAGCCCTTATCAGTCCCACGTCGACTCTCAGCACCTCGATCTCCAAGAACTCCCCGAAGCCCATTCGGCGGAGGCGGACCCTTTGAAACTCCGGTACTGCGAAGTACGCGGCCCGAACCAATGTCCATGAAATCCGGGCACGGACTGCACCCTCCACACCCTGCACACAACATAAAAGCAAGAAGGCATCAATTTGTGTTCATCAAACAAAAGGAAAAAAATCAGAAATTAAAAAAAACTGGCATGTTGTTCTTTGTCGCGCTATATCGACATAGCGCGTTCTTCAAGAACGCGCTATGAAGACATAGCGCGTTCATCTTCTGCAGGTAGGGGGCGACCCCTCATTCCCCAATTTCAATCCATGGGCATTCTGCCCTACATTTTGATTTAAGAGGGCATCCCCCCTTCCGTTTTTATCACATCTGAAAGAAAAAAAAACAAGAAAAAATCAAAAGAAACAAGATTGGGGCGGTTTTCTTACCACTCGCCGTTTTCGGGCCGCCACGCCGCCAACGGGCTCCGTCGCTGCTTCCTCGGCCGCCGGGGCACCTTCAACCTCTTCCGCCTCGTCCGGGGGATCTCCATTTCGTCCCCTTCAAGCCGGGCCGAGACGGTCACCTCCGAGTCGACGTTCTCTTCCACGAGAGGGGGCGTTCGCTCTTCCTCCGGGTGTGATCTTTGACGGCCGCGGGTGGCACGCCGTTTGGAGCGTCGAGGGGCCTCTCCCTCCATCGGATCCGGGCGATAGGTTGCTGGGCTGGTGAGAGGGCGAGAGAGGGAGTCGAGGGAGGGAAAGAATAGGTTTGAATGAATGAAATGGGGGGGGCGGTTTTTGAAAACCTACGGTTAATGAACGCGCTACACTTTCATAGCGCGACAATGTCGCGCTATGTATATATAGCGCAATAATCAAAGTAAAAAAAAGAAAAAATGAAAATAGAGAAGGGGGAAGGGGGAAGAAAATAAAAGAAAATACAGCTTGTGGATGAATAAAAATTTGCATTCTCCTGCTTACACGTACTTGAAGTTGTTCTACTTGTGCTTAACATTGTATTTCAGAAAAGAAAAGAAGAAAAATGAAGTGGCACGCCATCAGGTAAGTATTTCCTTATCCCTTCCTTTATTGCATTACTATATGCTATTTTACATTATTATATCATCTCGAGGACCGGCTGGTTTTCTGTATGTTTCGGGATTTGAGTTCCCCTCTATCAAAAACAGTGATGATTTAGAAACATGCAGTTAATCGTCGGATAGGCCGTTAGGTCAGACACATTTGGGGACGATGGACTTCATCTTGCACGTCGTGGTTGCGGATAACTCTTGACCCAAATTTGGTTGATTTAACAATATTATCCTTGAGTATCTTATATTTTATTCTTTCTTGGCATTTGTTTTAATGATTTCTTTTATCTTAGCCCTGCACGCATCATGCCTTTTGCATTCATAACGCCCAACTCTTTTTCCTAATTAAGGATCAATAATGCTTATGTCCTTGAGCAAGGAAATTCAATTCCATTCCGAATTTGAAAGATTGCTCCTAGTTGAGCACTGGATCTCGCTGGTCGATGTGACCCTTGCCTAGAATTTACTTATCCCCTTTCAATCCAATTCAACTTATCCTCCTTCTTTTGATCCACTCATTAGCTGTGAACCGCACGATGGCGTCGATGGATCCGCCGGGCTCGCGTCTATTCCACTAATTGAGTGAAATTCGTAGTTGCTACGCGCTGCGGGTGCCTCTTTTATGCAAGAGGTGGATCAGCTCCTTTTTTTTTCTTTGTTCCGTGCCTATCATTCTAGGCAGGAGTCACTGATGCTAGCTTGATCTTGTGGTTAGCTCGGAGTTTTCTGGATTATTCCTATCTTTTGTCGGTTATGATGGGTGTCTCTTTTTCCTTGATATCCACTTATCAGTCCACTCCACTGCATTTTCACTTCATCTCCCCGTCACTACCACTCCGTGTCGTCTCCGCCTTGTCTCCGTTCCACCTCCGTCTCGCTCCCTTGCAAAGCGGACATCAAGGAGGGGCATCTGTAGACACCCAATTTTGGCCGATAAATTGAGCATTTTCTTTGTTCTCCTAGTTAATGCCCCAAATTGATCCTTAGTTGGTTGATTTTTTGGGATTTCTCTCCATTCTTGGCCCAACATTTCAATTCCATACCTTGGATCTCGTCTCGAGTCTGGCATCCCCGCGCTATCCGCTCTTATCGCTTTCTTGTTCATAGCGCGTTGTGGATCTAATTGGAGTTATCATTTGAACAGTTGTTATTTTCTTGACATCTGATCATTGTAGCATCCACTTTGGATGTTATTCTCACTTAACATTTGATTAAATGGCTGCCCAAAGGATATTTCTCCTTTTTTAAATTATTTCATGGCCTTTAATTATCGCGCTATATCGTCATAGCGCGTTCTTCATGAAGGCGCTATGGATGTATGGCGCGTTATCAGGCAGAACCCAGTCCGACCCGGACTCCCTTCTTTCGACTCAGAGTCCTTATTTGGTAAGTTTCCAATCGTTTTCCTTCCGAAGGAAGGTTCCAAACCCTAATAGGAGTCTTTCCCCCTCATTAATCGACAGGATTACCTCAATTTGAGCCGTCAAAACATTGGATTGAATTGAACTCCGACCTAGGGTTGCTTCTTGATCTTTTTCCTATAAATTGCACCCTTTGGCCGTCGTTTTTGGGGGATGCCACTCGAGATGTTAATAAGGAGGAGGAAGTTCTTCGTGCCAAGTCAATAAATCCTCGCTCCTCGCACATCCAAGGGAGTATTTAGGGGCTCTTTTCGTGTTATTCTTTTCCTTTCCCCAATTTACGAATTTCAATCTTTGCATAGCATTGCATATTGATTTCAAAACACTCCTTTTACGAAATACATGCATACACACACACCACACCTATCTTTTGCCCTTCCATAGGGGTTTAAAAACCACCAAACCCCCAGGTAATCGAGCCCCCCGTTTGCATGCTTTTGATTAAGAATAGGGGCAGATTCTACTAAAATCTCGATCTAATGGGCTTTTGTTTGGTTGTTTATGATTGTTTGCAGGCACTAGAAGACTAATACGTGGAGCCCTTGCACCTAGGCCGGCCTTGGAGCAAGGAAGGAACGAATCCAAAAAAGCCCGCTTCCTGTCTGATATCGCGCTATATGTTCCTAGCGCGACCTGAAGAACGCGCTAGGACGATATAGCGCGTTCATATCCCAGTCTACAGTTGGCCCTCATGAATTTCTGAGGTATGTAACATGTCCCCATCTTAATATTTTTATTATTTGGCATGTTTCTGGCCTCAGTGGCGATCACGGATCTTATTAGTGCATGTTTCATCTCCTCTTTTATCATCGACTTTAGCGCTTTTATCTTGCTAGATTATCTTGTAAATAACAAATCATCAATTTTGGGGGGTGATCATAAATTCATGATCCACAGTAGGGAGATGGATGAAAGAGAGAATGAGAGGGAGAGTGGGGGGAAGTGAGTGACAGGGAGTGGCGGGGAGGGGCCAATTTGGGCGGGGGATTTCATGATTTTCAGACGGCATTTCAGATGGCATTTCAGACAAACAATATTTTCGTCTGAAATTTTAATAAATTTCTGAGTGAATAGTTTCCATCTGAATATAAGTATCAAATTGAGACGGATAGTGTGACAGATAATTATCTGTCTAAAATAGAGATTGAATTTCAGACGGAATTATCCGTCTGAAATTCAGACGGATATTGAGACTCAAATAATTCTGTCTCAAATTCCCATCGCTAACAATGCCTTTTCTTGTAGTGGTATGGAGCTGAGGCAATCATACCGGTCGAGATATCTAATCCAACTCTCAGAGTCAGCCAGTTTGACGAAGCATGAAAACAACCAGGCACTACGAGAAAACCTAGATTTATTGACATAAGATAGAGATCGCGCCCGGACCCGACTAGGCATCTACTAGCAGAAGCTAGCTCAATACTACAATGCTCGGGTCAAAGAGCGTCTCTTCTTCCCTGAAGACTTCGTGCTACATCGCATCAGTGTCGCTAACCCCCAGCAACAGTAGGAAAATTGGCTCCAAATTGGGAAGGCCCGTATCGAGGACAGAAGTGCTCAGAAAGGGAGCATACAAGCTATCATCCCTTGAGGGTCGGGAGGTCTCTTGCATTTGGAACTCTGTAAATCACAAATGTTTCTTCCAATGAAAGAGTAGATTGAATTATAGTCTTTCACCATTTCTATAGTCTTTCACCATTTCATCCCGTCTCTAGTACTCACAAGGACACTGGTAGGTTTTTAGCTTCCAAGGGGCAAGTAGTGCTCCTCTCCACCTTAGGAGTAGGACGTGCGCTCCCCTCGAAAATACTAAGGGTGGCTTTTTAGCTTCCAAGAGGTGAGCAGTGCTCCTCCCCACCTAAGGAGAAAGATGCATGTTCCCCTTGGAAATTCTAAAGGAGGATTTTTAGCTTCCAAGAGGAGAGACATCTCCTCCTCTTAAGGAGAGGCTAACTCCTTTCAAAAAGGAGCTGGTCATTTCATGGTCCCACAGGTCATGAGTATGATAGTGGACCTACTCCACAGGTGTACCCTTCTCGGTATTTCCTAAAGGATGGCACGCTAGCATTTCTCCTCTTCAGGAGAGAGCCGAACACGCCCCTCAGAAATAGGAGCTGGTCATTTCATGGCTCTCCCTACTCGTCTTCAGGAGAGTCGTGGTGAGACCACCAACTACTTCACAATTGTACCTTTCTCGGTACTTCCTAGAGGATGGCACGCGAGTATTCCTCCTCTTCAGGAGAGAGCCGAATACGCCCCTCAGAAATTGGGACCAGTTATTTCATGGTTCACCACACTCCTCCTCAGGAGAACCGTGGTGAACCACCGACCACCCCGAAGGTGTACCCAACCTGGTATTTCCCAGAGGATGGCAAGTGAGCATTCCTTCATTTTAGGAGAGAGCCGAATATGCCCCTCAGAAATCAGAGTTGGTCATTTCATGGTCCGCCTTGCTCCACCTTCTCCCCAGAAGGGTGACGGCAGACCACTGAGCACTCCCCCTATCGATCGGTCTAGGTTTAGCCTAGCCGAGGACTAATCCTAGCGCCTAAGCCCATGATTGTCACGCTAACATGGGAACAAGAACAAGCACACATAGTAAAGAAAGCAAGGGAAGAAGTCTTATTATTTGTAAGAGGGGTACAAAGGATGTCATTCCTCATCCTCAGGACGGTACAAGTCTAGGGTGAGGTTCAGTAACCCCTTGATGGTGTAGAAGTGATGGACCTTCACCAGTGCATCTCGCCAGCCTTGAAGGTAACCCTTCTTGTAGTCCTCTGAATCTCCTGCCTTCCTGCTGACCTCCGCCATGGGATTGCTAGCCCCTGGTAAGGCCTTCTTGTGAAAGCAGGGACGCTTAGGGGACTTTTCCCCTGAAGAGGAATCAAAACCCTACTGCAACATGGCTTCAAGAAGACAAGTTTGAAGGCGTGAAGGAAGACAGTGCATGCTCAAGAGTTCCCCCCATGGGCCTTCTATTTATAGTGGAAAGGCTTCTCAGAAGGTCACATGAGTTACTTCCCCTTATCGTTCACCTGAAAATGAGGCAAGGATCCCAGGAATCACGTCGGTCACTACCTACTACTTCCCAGGAAGACCCAACTGGCGTTCCACATTCCCAAAGAAGACACAACATGAAAGGATTGTTCAAATCTCCATCAAGGATACAACAATGGGAGATATTTAGGCAGTCCATCCTGCCACCAAGAAATAAGAAGGAAATGAAGCCTCTCTATTTCAGAACACTTCAAATTATAGAAAGGGTCACGCCTTTTTTGGCATGCCCAGAGAGATTACAAAAAGAAGGAGAGGAGCCTCACCAAAGCACTAAGCAAGCAACAAGAAAGTACGAGCACCAACGCCGAAGAAGGAGAGCACAGGGGTGCCTTTGGAGGCTCCCCCCGTCCTTATTATAAGGTCTCTAGGGAGCAACGTGTCTACCTTGTCTAGATAGGTGAACGGTTGAAGGTCCAATCGCAACTGCTAGTGCGTTCAGCAGGAAAACCAAGCGCCATTCCAATGCCTAATATGCCCCATTTCTTCAGATATGAAATGACACCACCATGATGACGGTGACATCACTTAGCACGTAGGAGAACACTACAAGAAAATGTAATATTAGCGATGGAATTTTCCGATGGATTATTTTCCGTCGGAATATCTGTCAGAAATTACGACGAATCATATTACGTCAAAAATTTCATCGATATTTTTGACAAATAAATATCCGTTGGAATATATGCGGAGTTTTTGACGGATATTCGGATGGAAAATAATCCGTCGAAACATTCTCAAAATTGGCGCCACAAATTAGAAAGTCAGATGACTTTTCCGACGGAACTTATTTCCATCGAAAATCCTTCTGAAGTTCTTCCCCTTCCCCGCGACAGAACCCTCTCCCTCTCGCAGTCACACTCACACTCTCTGCTCACTCTCTCTTTCCACAGTCATCCTACTGATGAGAGCCCATCGTCATCGTGCTCGCCGTCGCCGTCCTCGCCGTCCCCTCGACAGCCACCCACCACCATTCGTCGTAGCTCAGCCATGCCCACCTTCCTCGTCGTCCCCACCGAAGTCATCGTCACTGGAGCTCAGCCGATCGCCGCCGGTATGTTCCCCCTCACCCTCTGTCTTTTTTTTAGCCTTTGTTTGTTGTCATTGGGGGGTGGGAGGGGTGTCGATGGGGGAAGGGAGGGTAGGGGCGTCGGTTGGGAAGGGGAGGGGGGGTCCCGCGGCAGCCGACGGCAAGGGGACGGGGGGTCGGTTGGGGAGGGCAAGGGAGGGGAGGGGGGGTCAGTGGCAAACGGGAGAGGAGGGGAGGGGGCGTCAGTTGGGAAGGGGAGGGGGGTTCCCGTGGCGGCCGGCGGCGAGGGGACGGGGGGTCGGTTGGGGAGGGCAAGGGAGGGGAGGGGGGTCAGTGGCAAATGGGAGGAGAGGGGAGGGGCACACAGTGGTGTCTGCGTGGGGGTTCGAGAAAGGGGGCGTCGATGGGGGAGGGGTCATCGGTTGGGGAGGGGGAGGGGGGTTTTCATAGCGGTCGGCGGTGAGGGGATCAGAGGGGGGTCGGTTGGGGGGTCGGTTGGGGGGTCGGTAGGGGAGGCGAGGGGGGCCGATCCGATGGGGTGTGTTTAAATTTGATTTAATTTTTTGAAAATATATTGTTTGATTTTAGTTTTTTTAATTTGATTTAAATTTATTATTTATTATTATTAGGTGGGTATGCGTTTAAAATTATTATTTGAATTTACTATTTATGTGGGTGTGTGTTTAAATTTATTATAATATGGGTGTGTGTTCGGGAAAGGGAGGGGGGGCGATCCGGTGGGGAGGGGAGGGTGGGGGAGTAGGTGGGGGATGAAAGGGGACGGAAGAGGAGGGAAGTGGAGGGTGGGTACGGGAGGGGGGTTCGGGAGAGGGAGGGGGTATAGTGGAGAGGGCAGGGGGTTCTGGAGTGGGAGGCCGTGGAGGGGAGGGGAAGGGAAGTGGGTCGAGAGAGGGCAGGGGGATCTAGAGAGCGAGGCCATGGCGGCAAGGGAGGGGAAGGGAGGGGGAGTTCTTACTCATGGGAGGGGAGGGGGAGGGGCACACGGTAGGGAAGGCAGGGGGTTCGAGAGAGGGGCACACGGTGGGGGGGAGGAGTATTTGTTATGGGTGATGTTCTTCTTTGAGATGGACGTGAAATGGAGTTAAACCTTGGGTGCACCTTTTGTCTCTCCATCAATAATTGAGGGAGGTCCTGTTGACGCCTGGAAAATGAGCAAGGGCGGAGACAGAATTGAAAGGAAGACTAGACCAACAGTAAAAGAACAATGATGAAGCTCGTCAACCATCTACCCGGCCGAAGCCCTTTCCCGGCTAAGCTGATGTCCGATGCCATAGTCAGTCAGACGACTGCACTGATGAAATAGCAGTCACCTGGCTGAAGTCTTTTCAGGCTAAAGCTGATGTCCGGTCTTGTCACTGTTCAGGAGACGACACCAATGAGATGATGTCCGACTTTGTCATCATTCAGATGGCAATGCTGATGAAACCCCAGTCTACCGACTGATGAAAATCTATGAATGATCTCAATAGAAACTGTGTCACCAGTGGAGGGCCTTCTCGGGTTCTGATACATTTGAAGGACCAATAAAAGGCCGAAGTCTATGTGAGGTCTAAAAAAAAAGCCCTAAATGGGCCTATAAAAGTGGCGCCGGGATCCCCTTGTCAAAGCCCAAAAGCGGCGCCGAGAGGCTGAAGTCCCACGCGCCGAGAGGTCTGCCTACGATTGAGGCGCGCCGGGACAGGCCGGCCGATAGGATACCAAGGAGGGATATAAAACCCCCTCATTCGAAGAGAAAAAAAAAGGAGGAGAGATCAAAGAGCGGAGAAGATCAACAGATAGCCAAAAGAGAAAAAAAGAGGGAGGCAACAGAGAGCCATCGAAGAGGAGCGAAGAGAGGCATCTCCAGATAGCCAGATAAAAAAAGAGAGAAGAAAAGAAAAGCTGCTGCGAGGTCGGAAGGAAGGAGAAGGTGGGGTGCTAGGGGAGGGAGAGGAGTCAATGCTCCGCCCTCCCCTTCCCTTTATTGCCGTCTTCCCTTCCTGCTTCCCTTTCTTTTTGATGTATAAGCTTCGATTCCGTTTTCCGCTTTCGAAGTGAAGAGATCTCCCTATTGTCGAGGAGATAGAGTATTAGTCTATTTTTCCTCTCTCCGTCCCCCTTGTTCTATGAATGATGTAAACGATGAAACAGTGAAATGCAACTTCACGACTGTTCCGATGAAATGGTATTGATTGGCCCTTTTCTCCCTGTGCTCTCTCTCTCGGAATGTATGTTATCCCCCGCGTACATTAATTGCTCGGATGCTTAGAATTCTAGTGATTTCTTGTGCCTATATGCATGCTTGTTTCAGATGGGAAGGAGGTAACAGAGCCCCAATCCTTACCGTGGATCTTTGGGCTTTGTCCCTCTCTCTCCCTCGACGACATCGATGATTTAAACGTTGCGAAGTCCATAGTCCTCTCAAGTTTCCCAAGCCATTGGGGCCATTACAGGGATCAGAGACAGTCATCTCTTGATCTCCTGGATGGTCGGCGATATGAATGGCACAAAGCCTGTTCCAGAGGGTTCGAACGCCTGGTGACTTCAATCCCTCGAATCCTTTCTATCCATGTGACTCCTTGATGTTAATCTGGTAACTTGGCAGAGCCCTCGGTCCCTTCCTCGTTTGCATCCTAAAACCCCCTAGCCGTTATCTAAATCCCAGAAAAAATCCCCAAAACAGAGTACCGTAAAACCCCACAAACCTCCACAAACCTTTCCGGCGCCATGAATAGCTCCCGGCGCGGCCCGCGCCGGGAACCTCACGCCGAGAGCTCCCTCCTCCTTCTTTAAAGCCATGCTGAGAACCTCATGCCGAGAACCCATTCCCCCGCGCGTCGGGAACCTCATGCCGAGAGCTCCCTCCTCTTTCTTTAAAGCCATGCTGGGAACCTCACGCCGAGAGCTCCCTCCTCTTTCTTTAAAGCCATTCCGAGAACCTCATGTCGAGAACCCATTCTCCTGCGTCGGGAAGCCTGCCTATGCTCGTTATTGCTGCGCCGAGAGCCTCTCCTCCTCTGCCCAATCTTTGAGCACCCTGCCACACCAATTCGAGGGATATCTACAGGTCACAGGGTACACCCCATGGAATAAATAAATGGGGAACCATCCCCAACATCACACCGTGCCAGGGCCCAATGCCTTTCTCTTTCAGTTTTCATCCCGGCACTCCGTGGATGATCACCTATTTCCCCTTGGGCATGTTCCAAGTTGAGGGGAAATGCTGCCGAAATCTAGTCCAATGTCATCAACCCCGATGAGTCAAGGGAGTGTCTCGGATACACTTCCCATCCGGCTCCATCTTCGGGGGAAACGAACCTATTTGGAGCATCCGGTCAAGTGGAAGTGTCAAAAGGGAATACCCTAATGATTAGCCGAATTCCGTCCCGCCACTGCGTCGATGGTCTTCTATCCTTACCCGGTATGGCTCAAAGTTAAAGGTTGTGCCGCCCGATTTAGTCCATTGAACTAAATAAATCCGCCCTCCATTCGTCCTCTTCCATAAGCATGAAGCCTTTATTTCGCACATTAGTATTTTGACTGCCTTCTGAGGCCTCCTATTTTGGCGTTTAATCAAGGGTTGTCCTTCTTAGGAAGGGCGTAATTAACGTCATAGCCTTTATGGTATGGCGGACTTTTGGTCCCGACTCGGACTTCACAATCGACTGACCAAGTCAAGTCGAGCGCACAATGAAATTGTCACACATGTGACTGGCACGCCTAATAAACCAAATAAATAAAATAAATAATAAAAATAAAAATAATAACTAGAGGAATAAAAAATCCCGCGTCCACAGGTCCCCAACACATTAATAAGAGAGTTTTAATAACCATATAAGAGTAGGATAGGGTGACTTATTACTATTATTCCAGTGTAATCGAGTCTGGTAGTATCGGTGTTGACACCCGTTTTTAGCCCGTAAGTTACGTCATTTCTCTTATTCATCATTTTTGATGTCCCAAATTAGCCATTGTTTTGGAGCCTTCTTGGATGGATTTCGAGCCCATTTTCATTGTTCCCTATCCTTTGAGTCCTAGAGATCATGATTTTTTAGAGTCTCTGGAGCTTATCTTATCAACTTCTGGCTTCAAAGTCGACTTACGGCCTATTTAGGTCGGCTTCCATCAAGCAATCGGCTCTCACTCACTACGCAGTCCTGAAAGTGGTTGTTTTTCACCCTCTTCCAATCCTCTATTCAAAATGTTTTTTCACCAAAGTTGTTCGATTTTTAAGGATCTACAATTTCTTCTTCTACGCCATTGGCCAGTTCTGCCCCTATGGTGAGCTATTCACATTTTTCCAACAAGTTGTGCTGTTCACCTACGTCCAAGAATTTTCTCTCTCTGTTCTAGCCCCATTTTCTCCTTCTTTTGATCGTCTTTTCATCTTGCTCTCTTCATGAACGGTGTTCCTCTCTCAGTTATCTACAATTTCTTCGTCTACCACTTTTTCTAGTTCAGCCCCGTTTGAGAGAGACGCTTCAATTTCTGAAGTCACGCGTAGTCTGCCCAAAATGTTCCTTCATCGGTGTGAAAGTCTATTAGTAGACCGTCAGAGACCATGTGAAGGTCTATCGTAAGACCGTCACAGCCCAAGTGACGGTCTATTAATAGACCGCTACACCTAAACTTGCCAAAAATCATCCCGTTCGACCCCCGGAGCCTGACGGTCCTACCCTAGACCGTTTGTTGCCTCTGGCGGCCTTACGATAGACCGCCAGATGACACCGAGAGTCCAATTCGTGCTGGTCTCTGCTCCGTTTCTGTGTACCGTGGCCCCCTTGCAGAGCCCATAACTTCTTGAATTCTACTCTGAATTGAGCGCCGTTTGTTCCTATGATTTCTCCTTTATATTATCTTGAATTTGATCCATAGATCTCATATTTTCATTGGCTATCTTGCTTAGAAACGCGGATGAAAGTTGGGGGTTTATGCGTCCTAGTTCAACACAAACTCTGCAGATTAAGCTCCGGGGCTCCCTTCTAGAAGCCATATCTTCCAGATCCTTTCACCAAATTGAGACCCACTTGCGCCTACCTCTTATCCTTTATATTATCTCGAGATTGATCCATAGAACACGAATTTTGGTGGACTCTATCCTCTAAAATCTTGGGAGAACTTTCTGGGTTTTCTGCAACCTCTATATAAACTGCCCAGTTCGTAGTTGCAAAGGAGGGGCTCTTTCTAGACGTGGAGCGAAGCCATGCTACAACTCCAACTCACAACTTCGACCCCAGCTTGAAGAGGGAAGTATTGACTTTCCATTGCATCCTTCTGGGCTTAATTTGGTTATCTATACTCTTAGTTCTAGTCTCCTCAAAATCATAAATCATCACAGTTTTTTGCATTTTCTGCTGCACATGCATTTTTGCACGTTTTGCATCAACGTTTTCTCTCTATTTTTTTTTAAGGGGAAAACCCCCAAAGGGTAATATTATTCATAAAAATAAAGAGAAATTACAAGAGGCGAATGCTAGGCATGCCTAGCTTATCTAGACGGGCTGCACCTTTGACATTCTGAGGCAGCTCATGACTAAAATAAAAAGAATTACACTTAGTGGAGCACGCTAAAGATGCTAACAGATCAGCAACACAATTGACTTCTCTATAGATGTGGGTAATTAAGTGATGAGAAGGAAGAATGCTCCAGATCTCTCTGACAACTTGAAGGATCACCCAAGGGCATTGAATACCTTTTGTGACAGCCTGCACCAATATGTTGGAATCACAATCAATAAAGAACATGTCACTAGTTATGGTAAGAGCATATTTAATGCCATCCAAAAGCGCCCTAGCTTCAGCAATAAGACTGTTTGATTGGCTGTAATAGTGAGAAAAGGCAAGTAAGACCGATCCATGGGAATCTCGTATGACCCCACCGCCACCCGAGTCACCAGAAGGTTTGCATGAGCCATCAGTGTTGATTTTAATGAAGGGCCAAGGAGGAAGAATCCACTTCACAATCTTGAGGCTTGGTTTAGAGTTAATAGCAACCTTTAGACCAAATGCCTCTAGAGTGATCCTTTTCCTGTGATGTTTTTCCTGGAGATCAGCAAGACTGCAGGCTTTCTTGACATTAGATATAATATTATGGAGCATGCGGTTTCTGGATATATGTTTCCCATCATACTTTGAAGAATTCCTGGCCTTCCAAAGCTCCCACAAACCAAAACCAATGACAGCAAGAATAAAGAAATCATGAGCATATTTTTTCTTCAGTTGAGAGGTGGTTACCAGGAGAGCGGATCTGATGGAGGAGCCATTAATCTGCAGCTCAAACTTGCGAAAATGGGCCCAAATATAGGAAGCTGTCTCACTACTAAGGAAAAGGTGATTAATGTCTTCTACATAGGGGCTGTTACAGCAATGACATTTGGAGCAGAGGGGAACACCAGCTGCTTGAACTTTGGTGTCAACAGGAATGCAGCCATTGATGATTTTCCAAAGGAACACAGAAATTTTAGTGGGCAACCAAGCTGACCAGATGTTAATCCAACTTGACAGCATAGGAGTGGGAAGTCCAGTGCTGCTGGAGGCTCTATAAATAGAGGAAGTCATACACTTACCTGAACTGGACAGTGACCAGACCATTGTATCAGGGAAGGAGGACAGAGTAAAATGTCTGAGTGCAGTCTGAACAGTAGGTGGAAGATAAGTGTTGATCAATGCCCATTCCTCTGAAGTCTGATGAGAAAAGAATTGACTGACAGTGACCTTTTTATTAACAATGAGGTCATTAGGGACGAAGGATCCCAATCTGAACTTACCAAACCAATTATCGAACCAGAAGTTAGTGGATCTCCCATCACCAAGTACCACTTTAGTATGCTGCTGTAGGAAATTATTAGCTTGCATCCATCTCTTCCTCATGTGGCCCTTCATATTCCTAAATGAAACCTCAGCTGGATGAGAGTCTCCAATGTATTTAGATCTGAAATATGCTGCCCAAAGTGAGTTTGAAGTGAGAGCTCTCCAAAGCATTTTGACCCTCATAACAAAATCCATTTGTCTAAGCGATAGAATACCAAGTCCTCCATGATTGATTGGCTTGCAAATATAAGCCCACGCCTTCCAGTGCCTCTTTTTACCATAGCTGGAGGACCCCCAGAAGAAATTAGCTAGAGACCTCTCCAGCAGCTTGTGAACACCCGCATGAAGGGGTGAAGAGGTTAAAACAAAGAGAGGGATAGATGTTAACACGTGCTTGATTAAGATCAATTTAGCACCCTGAGAAAGTAGGGTGGTCTTCCAGCCATCAATCTTCTTCTGAATGAAAGAGATGATACCTGCAAAATGTATAATTTTCCTCCTGCCAATCACTAATGGGAAGCCAAGATATTTATGTGGGAAAGAATGCCTGCTATAGCCTGTGAGCCTTTCAACCCTGCTAGCAGCAGCAGCTATGCTGTTAGGATGAAGAAAAAAACCACTTTTACTGGAATTAATCAGTTGTCCTGAAGCCAGTTCATAAGCAGAAAGGATCTTCAATAAATTTTTCACAGATTTGGCGGATGCCTTGCAAAAAATAATGGTATCATCCGCAAAAAGGAGATGAGAAGTGATAGGGCAGCCACGAGGACCAGCAAACCATTCCACTTTACATTGTATGAAAGCCTGATTAAGAGATCTACTAAGAGCTTCTTCAGCAATAATAAATAGAGAGGGAGCCAGAGGGTCACCTTGTCTCACACCTCTAGTGGAATTAAAGAAACCAGCAGCTTCACCATTTAGAAGGACTGAGAACCAGCAATTGGTAACCAAATGTTCAATCAATTCAATGAAAGGCATACTGAAACCAAAGCGTTTTAGAACAGCAAATAAGAAATCCCATTCAAGTCTATCATAGGCCTTGGCCATATCCAACTTGAACATCACATTATGGCCTCTGGTTTTCTTGCCCAATTCATGAATCATTTCCTGTGCTAAAGCAATGTTGTCCACAATTAATCTGCCTTTCACAAATGCTGACTGCTGGGGAGAAATGATAGAAGGCAGGATATTAGCCAATCTGTTATTCAGAATAGAAGAAAGGAATTTATTGAAAAAATTACATAGGCTAATAGGTCTATAATCAGCAATGTCCAAAGCATTGTTCCTTTTAGGAATAAGAGCTATAAGAGTAGAGGTAATGCTTTTAGGAAGGGTATTCCGAAGAATAAAAAATTCCTGCACAGCTTTAGTCACAGTTTCAGAGATTATAGGCCAAGCCTTGTGATAGAAAGCACCAGTATACCCATCCGGACATGGGGCACTGTCTGCAGACATGGACAAAATAGTATTTCTAATCTCAATTTCACTGGGAACAGCACACAGGGAAATGTTGTCTTGTTGGGAAACCAGCATGGGTATGCAATTTAATAACTCTTCATCAACAAAGTGGAACTGAGTAGTGAAAGCCCTGTGAAAATGAGCCACTGCAATGCGTTGCATTTCTTGCTTATCAGATGTAATATTACCAGCATCATCTGCAATCTGAGCAATAAAGTTTCTTTTCCTATTCGCTTCGGTGGTCATGTGGAAAAACTTAGTATTTCTGTCACCTTTGAGCAGCCATTTGATCCTTGATTTCTGCCTCCAAAAGCATTCTTGTTGTAAGAGTCTGTCCGACAGTGATGATTTAGCCTCGTCCAGAGCTTTAGAGTTTGTTTCAGAAGGATTAGAATCAAAGTTGACTTCAGCCTTAAGAACTTCATCTTCAGCAGCTGTGAGATTCATATGTACATTTCCAAACACAGTTCGGTTCCAGTTACCCCACAGTTTCCTCATATGCTTCAGTTTCAGACAGAGGGTAATAATGTGTGAAGTGGCTAAAGGACCTTGCCTCCAAAAGTTGTCACTAGCAGCCAGAAACTGTTCATGCATGGTCCACATCTTCTGAAAGCAGAATCTACTTTTAAAAGGAACCCGGATAGAAGCCTTCACAAGGAGAGGAGCATGGTCAGAGGCCTCTCTGGAGAGGTGATGAACGGAAATAGGGAGGTCCTTAGCCCATTCAGAGTTTGTGAGAACCCTATCTAAACGAGCCCAGATGCCTTTGTTCCCACTCTGATTATTGTGCCAAGTGAATTTAGAACCCATATACCCAGCATCAAGCAATGAACAGCTGGAAATACAGGACTGGAAATCAGAAATAGAGCTCATATTGGGTGCATTACCCCCAAGTTTTTCATCCAAGTCCAAAATGCAATTGAAATCTCCAGCAACTAGCCAAGGGCCCTGAAGTTGAATAAGCACAGATTGAAGGGCAGACCATAAAGATCGACGCTCAATAGCCGAGCATTTAGCATAAACAAAGGTAACAGTAAAACGAGACAGGACTGAATTAGATTGGATAAGAGAGATTTGCTGGTTATCTTGACATAAGACAGTGAAATCTAATGACCCCTTCCACATTACCCAAATGTGAGGCATTGTGTCAGGATGGTTATTTGCAACAGCTTTATCCATACCCATGTTTCTGCAGATTCTTTCCATTTGACAGACATTAATTTTAGGTTCCAGAAGGACAATGCAGTCCAAATTGTGAGCTCTGATCAAGTGTTTAATACGCCCCTGAGATATATCATTTCCAAAACCCCTAATATTCCAAATGAGGAAAGCCATTAAAAAATGGATTTATCGTTAATGGAACCAGTGGACTCAGCCCTTTTCATAGCTCTGGTGATGGCACCTTGTCTACCTTCAGTCATAGTAGACACATTTTTAAGGGCAGCATCATTAGCAATAATCTGACAATTACCATTCTTTGGTACTGTAAATTGTAATTGGTTTAGAGGATCCATGCAACTATGTGGGATATTATCATGTGTAGGGATAGTCTCTTCATGGTGTCTAGTGTTTTGGAATGAAGGGAGCCCTGGCAGACTCGAAATGTCCTTAGACTGGGAGTCTGAGGACTTGTGAATTATAGGGGCCGACAAAAACAAATTTACACCCGACAGATGCATCTGAGCAGTGGACTGCTGAACTGGGTCATCTGTCCTATGAGTAGGTATACTATCTCCATCTTCAGTTGGCACAGCATTGGAAGAGATTTTAGAAGGTGGATGCATATCGCTACATAATTGGGGCAAAACAGGGGCCATCACCAAATTGCAATCATCAGAGGCAGGCCTGCACTTGGAGGAAGTCCCAGCAGAAGTAGAACTATTCAATGCAATGGTATCCCTCGGATTTAAATCAGATGAAGTTTGACCAGTAGCTGTATCCATAGGCAAAACAGGCTTCTTAACTGTAGCCACCTGCCATAAAGATTTAGGAACTGCCGAAGCACCTGAAGAACTTTTGTTAACAGCGGTCACTGTTGAATCAGCAGTTTGCTTTGATTTTGAATTTGCTCTACACTTATCAGGAGAGTGGCCAATCTTCGAGCATACAGAACAGAAAAGAGGAATCTTGGGATAATGAACAGCTTGCCAGTCTCCACCACTAGGGTAACCAATCCAAACTCTGGAAGGATGAGGCTTCGAGATGTCCAACTCAACACAAACACGTGCAGCAGAAGTATTAGATAGATTGGCTGTTGAAGGATCAATCTTCAGAACATTCCCAATATTACCAGCAATAGATCGGAGCATAGGTTCCAGAAAAAAATTTACTGGAAGGCCCGGGAGTTCAACCCAAATCGGGAGAACAGGGCAGTCATGATCCGGCGAAAAATCCATGGTCCATTTGAAGAATTTGAATAGTTTGCCATGAACAAATAAAGACTCCCGGAGGAGCAAATCCATGAAGTCTTCCTGGTTCCGGAACCGGAGCAGCAAGTGTCGGGGGTCTAATGCGCTGATGATGAAATCATCTTTGAAGCCACATCTAGAGGCAAGGTGAGAGCGGATTTCAGGGAAAGGAGGCCTACCATACGGAGTCCGCGCGACAATGGAGAGGGAGAAGTGCTGAAGCGACGCGGAAATCTCCTCCCTATTGAAGAAAACAGCAGGCTCGCCGTTGTCGGTCACCGAAGGTCCATGAATCTCTCCAACCATCACCGGAGGGGACAACGAAGAGGATAGAACATCGGCAAAGGATCTGGGCAATGCGGGAGGCTTTACAGGCAAAGGCAATAGAACTGTTTGAGCCGAGGGGGCCACAGAGGGCCCCCCAGGGGCGGCCATGGAGGGTCAAACGCAGGAGGTCGCACTCTCTAGGTCAAAACGCAGGAGGTCAAAACGCAGGAGGTCATCGAGGCTGAAATGGCAGGGGCCATAGCAATGCTCCAAGCCATCAAATTGGCCGCCTCTCAACTCCGTTTCTCTCTATTCTCTCAACCAAATTTCGTGATTTCAAATCTCATGCATGCACAACACACACACCTATCTTTTCCACCCTTCCACAGGGGTTAAAAACCTCCCCCCGGTGAGTTTGCCCTCAATTTCTACCCCTATTTTATCACTTCGGGATTGATACTACACTTCATGATCTAATGGGTTTTTACCTTTGTGTTTTGATCTTTGTTTTACAGGAGAGCATGATATGGACGTGAGGTCCTCTTCTTCTAGCCGGCTGGAAGACGAGGAGGTTTGATCCCACAAAGTTCCCCGCACCCCATTTCAAGCGCGATCAAGTCTTTAAGTTCCAAGGTACACGGCGTCGTTCCTCTCCTTTCTTCATCCTTTGATGTTGTTGGAACCTTGGTGGCGATCACGGTTAGTATTTCTCATCCTTTCATCCCCCTTGTCTTTGATTCACATGTTTATACATGTATTAATTTAAAGGGGGCAGGATAGGAATCTAATTAAAACAAATCTAAAGTTTTTTATCGATCACGGTGGGACACCAATGCCCATCATGTTTATTTTAATGCTCTTTTGTGAGTTCGGTGTGTGCATGTGCATGTTTTGGTGATATTTTATCCATTCTTCCACTGTTTGGGGCGTTTTAAGGGCTCTGGTAGTGTGGCGGTCCTATAGTAGACCGCCAGAGGGCAAGAAACGGTCATTTGGTAGACTGTTACGAATTCTGGCAGTCCTGCGCGCGTGCTCACATGGCCATATTCATCGAGGCATAACTTTTGCTCCCGGGGTCAGATTGCACTGATTCTTATTCCGTTGGATAGCTCTTTGTATTATCTTTCCATCCATATATCATTTGAATCATTTGGTTAACATTTGCATATTCTAATATTATCCCACTTTTTGAGTTTTTTGCATAAGTTCTGCAGGCAGGCTCAAGGACAGGTTCACAGGTACATCTTTACTCAGTGATTTTACTGCCATCCCGACATCTGCTTGCACTGATTTTTGTTCCATTGGATAGTCCTTTGTATTTTCTTTCCGTCCATAGCTTATTTGCATCATTTGGGTCTCATTTGCTTAGTTGAAAATTGTCATTATTTTAGCATTTTATGCATAAAATCTGCATGCAGTCTGCGCACATGTTCATGGGAGCAACTTTCTTGGATGATTTGATTGACCTCCTGAGGTCCGATTGATCTGTTCTTGGGCTCATTGTGTAAACCTTTGTATTGTCTTTCCATCCATATACTACTTGCATCATTTGGGTCACGTTTGTTTAGTTAAAAATTGTCGTCATTTTAGCATTTTGCCATAAAATCTGCATGTGGTCTACGCACAGGTTCACGGTGACAACTTTGCTCAGTGATTTGATTGACCTCCCGACATCAGATTGATCAATTCTTGGTCCCGTTGTGTGTAGACACGCCAAAATTGACGTTACTGAGTGCATCTCATATTACCTTATAATGCCCCAATTTGACCCTCAAATCAATTTTATTTGAGTGATTTTTCTCACTTTTCTTAGATTTCTCCCTTTTTCCTCCCTTTTCTTATTTTCCCCTATTTTTCTGGATTTTCTGTGCATTTTTCTCTATTTTTAGGAATTTTTCTGAATTAACGACTTGAAGAAGGGCGTCATTTCATTTTTAGGAAAATTAAAAGAAAATAAAAGAAAATTGACGCCACTTCCATCAGGCGTCAATTGCACTCAAATTCCCATTTTTCTGGATTTTTTCGAGTATTTTTTGGATTTTTTTTGGAATTAACGACCAAAAATGGGACGTTATCTTAATTTTAAATAAAATAAAAATCTAAAAAAATTGGAAATAACGATATGGTTGAGGGCGTCACTTTCAATTTGAATTTTTTAATATTATTTTTCAACCCTCTTCTAAAGGTGATTTGGTGGCCTTCCGGGTGTCAGAAAAATATGCAAAAATAGTCATTAGAATCAGCACAGTTGGATGTACCTCCACCTAAAAAATAAAAAAATAATATTGAGAAATAAAAAATAGCCATGTTTTGAATATTTTGAATTAACGACCTTGATCCGGACGTCAATTAAATTGACGTCCGAATCAACAATCGTCCTTTCTCTTTTGGCTGTTTATCATATTGATTAACGTCCCTTGGTAGGGAGCGTTTTTAATTAACGCCTTTAGTTCAGGCGTCTTTCACAATTTTCAAATACAGGAAGGTTTTATTTCTAAAAAATTGATTCATGAAGTGACGCCCTTGTCCCGGTCGCGTTTTTAATTAACGCCCTATGGTAGGTCGTCAATTGTTGAATTGACGCCCTTATCTAGGTCGTCTTTCACCTTCGTGTCCTGCTCGACCGCAGCTTTCCCCAGGGAGTTCCCTTCTCTGTTTGGTCATCTTCCTCGATTGGGAATTGGAGTCCTTGCCTCCAATGACTCTTGCCCTTTCTTATCTTCCCAAATCTGTGTTTCGAGCCCTATTAATAGAGCTCCTGCGGCTCAGTTACGGGGATTCTGATTCTTCTTTTTTTTACAGGGAGTTGCTGTCGTTGCTGGCTGAAGGAGGAAGTTCTCCTACACTGCGACGCTTCATCTACCGAGGCTTCCTCCCCATCGAGCATCCAAAGGCTAAAGAAACACAGGCTCCTGTCTTTTATCCTTCTTTTCTTTTTATTATCATTAGTTCATATGTGCATGCACGTTCATCTCTTCTCATAATTTTTGTTACTCAACCACGTTGAGTATTTTCTTTAGTGCAACACTTGCACTCTTCTCCTTATTCTTATTCATCATCTTTTTTTATTCATCATACATTCATCATATTCCACCCTTTTGCATAGGGGTTTAAGGGCCAACACCCACAAGGTGTGTTCAAATCTATGTTTTCATGCTCATTTTTTTGTGAATTCGATACGACAAACCTTGATTTCTAATCCATATTCTTTTATTGGTGTTTGTTAATCTTGCAAGGGTAATCAATCAAGAAGAACTCTCTTCATCGGCCAGCCGATCGAAAGAGAAGGAACACTCACAATCACCCGCTCTTTTAAAGGTATTTTTCGCGATCCCTCCTCTATTTTCATTGCTATATCTTTGAGGCCCTCGTGTCTCTGGCGATCACATTCCCCTTAGCATCCTCGCATGCTCCCCTTTTCTCCCTCTTTTCCCATTCTTATTCTTAGTAGTGGATTTATCACGATCTACAAATTGGCGATCACGGTGGGACTTCCACTGTTTTTCTATTGATTACCCCTTTCCCCTTTGGCACCCACGTGTGCCCTTTCCCTTTGGTACCCACGGTACCTCTCCTTTGTGCCCCACGGGCACCCTCCACTGTGCACACTGCATACTCCCCGAGATGAGCCAGTTTGTGATTTTTCTGAATTAACGTCTTTCACAAAGGCGCGTTTTGATTTAACGCCTTTATCCAGGGCGTGTTTTATATATTCGACGCCTCCTACGAAGGCGTCTTTCATCACATATCCCTGGTGTTTTATTCTGTCTGAGGATTCACGTCCTTCCCTGAGGGCATCCTTTTGTTGAGAAGCGCATCCCATCAAGGCGTATTTTTCTTTGAGCGTGCGCACCACACACTTTTGACGCCCTCTTCCAGAGGCATCTTTTCACATTTAGCGCCTTACACTAAGGCGCAGTTTTGTGATTCACGACAGCGACGCTGTCGTCTCTTTTACTGGTAGCGACTGCTGCCAGGTCGCCTCTTTCCTGTGCGTTTATAGAGGCTTGTTTCTTGTGATCATTCATGCTGGATTGATACTTACCTCTATTATTTGATTATATTGGTGTGAGCTGCTTATCTTATCTTGCATTCATCCATTTGCATTGGTTTGGGAGACCTCCTCTCTCTACATTAGGAGCCACACCCCCTCTTGGTGAAGGAAGGACCCTCCATTGAGCACTCTGTCTCATTGGACCGGAAATTCCTAAACCAAGCCTCTGTAAGTCCCCACACCCGTGGATTCCCTCACGGACGCTGGGCAGGTGGTACCTTTGAAGTCCCGGGTTTAGTTGGCCTATACACGGTGAGAGAGTGTTCCTAGTTGGCATCGAAGTGAACTTACATTGAAACTAGGTTCCTCCCTTGTATGAATCACTCCAATTTTGGTTAAAAATCATTAATTCACCAAGGTTCAAACAAAAAGAAATCAAAGGTAACCATTCCAACTTGTGTGCTTCTTTGCAAATTATTTTGCTTGAACTTTGATTGATGACTTACCTTGATAGAGAAAACAACATGTTTAATCCAAACTTTGCTCATGAGGATGCACAACCTAGCACATCTTATACTCCTCAATTTTAACATGTTCATCATAATTCTCACCATATTTTCAAGGGACCACGTCCTCATTCTTATGATTTTGCTCGACCCATGGGCAATATCCAATCTCATGGTCCCTCGCCTCAATCGCGAGCCACTACTCCTACGGGACCGTCTCCTCCCAACGATGAGAAGGTCTCCCAGATCTTGCATGCATTAGATCATCTCACCCCTCAACAAATCCAAGCCCTTAAGGCCGTTGTTGAGGGTGCATCTCATTCCTCTCATCCTCCTTCAAATCCTACGCGGGTGGCCCATCACCCCTTTCCATCTTCTATTCACATTCCTACTCGGGTGGCCCATCACCCATCTCCTATTCACACTCCTCCTCGGGTGGTCCAATGCCCGCCTCCTTCTATTCCTCCTCCATCACGGCCCCAAGGCCCATTTACTCCTTGCAACCCGGCCCGTCTGTGTTCTTCTATGGGTCATCCCATTAACCCCCCTCCACGGCCTTTTTATGCGGCCCCTCCATCAAGGCCCTGCCAACCCCCTGTTGCTCAGGTCTCACCCCTCCAACAAACGCTTTTCGACAAAGTCACTTCTTTGGAGGAACAATTAAAGAGGGTTATGAGCCCACGGCCCACTCCTCCTACTCCAATCAATCTCCTCCACGCCGCTCTAAACGACATTACAGAGATGGAGAAAGATTGGAAGGATAGGGGAGACGGCTACGGCGTCGGCATTTCAAGCAAGCAAGAGCCGACAGATTTCAACGCTCAAGTGGACACCGTCCGCCCTCCATCCATTCACCCCATTCACTCATATGGCCTTCCACCTCCACATCCGTATTACCATTACATTCCTCCACCCACATATACGCCTCCACTACGGTGTCCACTTGAACCGGCTGATGAAGAACCGGCAATTGAAGAATCTGAGGCGCACAATGATGAAGCTATGCAGGCACCCCTTCCGAGTTTCCTTCGCTTCCCTCTCCCTCCACTACCGCTTGATGAACCCCCTGCTCAGGACGAAGTCACCATCCCCAACACATTCCCCGTTTATGAGACTAATTGGTGTTATGACGATGGGTCAATACTCCAATCACCCATGTCGTTGCACCAAGACATGTCTCCTATCCCTAACACCTCTCGCCCCATCCGGCATTTTCAACACACTAAACCTTCTCCATTCACCCCTCCCGTAACCACTCCAATAGCCTCCACTCCACCGGCCCCCACCGAACCTCCATTACCCTCCAATACGCCAGTCTCCGCCAAGCCTTCCATTACACCTCCTCTTTGTTCGCCACCTCAGCCGTCCACTATGCCTATGACCCCTACCCCATTACTTAACCCTTTACCCTTACCTGTGGCTAGTCCTGAGCAAGGTTCACCCTTTTTTGCACTCGAGCCAACCCCGACTGCTTCCGAGCAAAGGGAGAAGCTCGACGTGTTTGAACCTTTGCTTCCACTCACCCTTTCACCTCCACCATCCATGGAACCTTTCACCTCCGCTTCACCCCCCTTTACTACTCGGAACGAGCGTCCTTCTGTAAATACTTGTGCCAAAGATGATCGAGAGCCGGGAAAGAAAGATTTGGCCATGGCTATGCTGTTCAAGATGCAAGAGTTTGTTTGCCGGATGCCAATCTGGGTTGTTGTGCCAAGCATGGTTGAAGAGGCTGAGTCCCCGCCACTGCTCACTAGAAGAGAATGCAAAGCGTTGATGCCGTATAAGTTTGTGCCCAAGGGCCGGGCAGGGCACCCCTTGTTCCAACTTTCAAATCTTGAACTGTTTCTTCCATACAAGGGACGAACGCCCATCTTGATCAATATTCTTCATACGCTACAATCCTTGGGCAACACGATGTTTCCTATCCAAACTTTCCAACTCTCTCACACTATTGCTTTCCACTCTCCAAGAGAGTTGTCACTTACCATTGAAGCTTCATCCATTGGGCCAATTGGCTATACACTTTCACTGCCATGGAGGGGCAGTTACCTTGGTGTCAAAGGGCTTTCCACTATTCTACCCACCTTCCATTCAACGCCATCCACATGCGCCACTCGAGGGGTAAGGAGGAGGATCTCATCCTCTCGCCCTTCATGTTCTTCATATTCTTTGCATCTCATGCATTCTGTCGCATCCATACATTCATCGCATCCGTTACATTGCACTCGCATACATTGGCACTTCTTCTTTCCCGGGTTTTCGGACCCGTATCTTCCCCGCCTTCCGGAACATCCGGATCTTCCGCATTTCCCATCTTCATCCTCTTCTAATCCACTCTCCCTGGGGCATCGCGTCCCCTTTCTTGCTATTTCCCTGTAACCTCCAGGTGTTTTTTCCCTCCTCTTAGGGCATGACGCCCCTTCTGATTCCACTATTCCGGAACCTCCGGATCTTTCTCTTCTCCCAGGGCATCGCGCCCCTTTCCGTCTTCTTCCTCCGGAACCTCCGGATCCTGCTCTTTGGGCATCGCGCCCCTACACACCCTCAAGTCCGGATCTTCTGGATTTCTTATCTCTTATCCTTGAGCATCGCGTCCCATGGTACCTTCCCCCTCTAGAACCGCCGGACTCTCTTTCCTTCCTCCCAGGGCATCGCGCCCTTTCTGATTCTCTTCCTTCGGAACCTCCAGATTTTCCATCTTATTCTCTTTATCTTCTTTCGGGGCATCTCAACCCTTCTGATTCCATCCCTCCGGAACCTCCAGACCCTCCTGATCCTTTTCATCCACTCTTCCCTGGGCACCGTGTCCCTCGGCATCTCATTCCTCCGGAACCTCCGGACCCTCCATCTTCCTTCCGATTCATCTTTCTGCTCCTCCGGGGCATCACATCCTTCATTTTCTTCCTCCTTTTCCATCATCTTTTTCCCTATTTTTTCCCTGGGCACCGCGTCCTTCGATATCTTATCCCTCCGGAGCCTCCGGATGATTCCTCCTATCACGATTCTCCTCCTTTACTCCCAGACCCTCCGGATCCGCCTCTTTCCGTCTATCAATTTCTTCTCCTAATTCCTCCTGATCATGGGTCCGACCCAACTTCTTCCACGTCCACTGCCTTGGGCATCTGCCCATTCTCTCACTGCTTCCGAGGCTTTAGTCCTCACTCCTCCTTCTAATTCTCCGCTTCTTCTGTAGGCTGTTCCATGTGATCAGGGCCTCCACACCTCAGTAAGGGAGTTCTAGCCCTCGCCTCTCTTCCTTTTTTTCCTTATTCGTCTGAGTCTGGTCTTGGCACCACTCCTTCTTGTTAAGCCACTTCCAAATCCTTTGCTTCCAATCCTTTTGACTGCCAAAGAGGACTATCCCACGATGATCAACCCCACCTCTCGCGGCAACTATTTCAAGAAAGGTCGCAAGGTAGTATGTTGGCGTAAGTACGTATTTTTATGATATCATTACCTCACTACTTCACGCATGATTTTCAAAATAAAGTGCTTCTTGACAAGATTAAAAGTGGTGTTTTAGGCCTTTATCTTAGGTCGTATCTTATCTCATAAAAGAGTCTTTAGGCTTGCTTCTGCGGCACCTTTGGTTAATAAGAACCCCGCGCTGGGAATTGAACATTCTCTCCCCGCTTGTTAAGAGTAACCTTTAGCTGGGCATTCCACACACTTCACGGCGTCCTTAGTCGGCTCCTTTGATAAAACACCGTTGCTACTTTGGCCATGCCATGAGAATTCCTGAAAGTCTTTTCTCTTCTTTACTCAGCCGCATGCAGGGGCAAGTGGTTGACGGATGAGATGACTAACCTAGGTACTCCCCAATACGAGAGGAGTCTCAAATAGGGGCAGTCTTGACCCAAAATCAATATGAGTTTTCATATGAGTTTTCATGATATACATATCGCCAAAAGGGCAATTATGAAAATCAAGTCAAAATTTTGATAAATGCAAAAGTATGAATTGTGGCATGACAAGAGTGGCAAAGTCCTCGCAGGGAAAACCCTGGTCGTATGTATGTCAAGGGTCTAAAAATCAAAGGCACAAAGCCCCGGCGCAACAGACTACCTCTTTGAGGGGAAATACCTTGGAAGGAATTCAAGTCCCGACATCTCCCATCTTGCATAAAGCTTATCCTCAATTATTCTTCTCTTCTCCCTCTAAGACCGAATGTTTCTCGGGTATGGCCGTGGTAGGGGCATCGTTATACAAGGGTAGCCGATCGTAGGGCGCCACCTTCAATGCACGCCCGGCTTTGGGTAGTTTTTTAGCGAAAGGGGAAGGAACAAGGACCTCTAGCCAGTGGTTCAAAAACACCCTTTGATGCTGCATTAACAAAGCCTAAACCAAAATCTAAAAAAGTTGAATATTTCCTGATCAAAATCCAAAAAAATTGAATATTTCTCAAAATCCAAACAAAATACAAATATTTTCCAAATAAAAAAATCCATAAAAAAATTCAAATATTTTCTAAAAAGCCATAAAAATTTGAATATCTATTTTTAAAACCCATAAAAATATGCATATTTCAAAATCCCAAAAAAAATTGTATTGTATTTTCTGATGGTGTTTTTGCAGGAACAATAACTTTGCAAGGACCAAGAGCACGGGATGAGTCCTCTCCCTTCACCGCTATCAATCTATTGATTCTTCCCAATATCATCATGATTCGTCACTATGGACACTCCTGATTATCATCTCTCTATTGATCATTCATTTCCAAAATCTTTTAGTAAACTCATGTTGATTTCACTTGATCACTCTGCCACTGGGCATTACTTGATCTTGATCATTCAATCTCAAATCTCGCATGCCAAGTTGTCATCCTCATGGCAAACAATAAACAATGATGCTATTCATGCCTTTCACGCTGTGCACGCTTGAATGCTATTCATGATATGATACATACATGCTATTGATGCTTTGATACATATTATATTTTCATGCTATTCAATGCTTTCATGCTTTGATTCATTCTATGCTTGCTATGCTTAAATGCCTTATTCATTGCTTATTATTTATATCTTGGCTAATGAAATTTTGAGCGCAGGATAAGAAGCTCTTGGTCCCACCGACTGGGCATCATCATCCAAGCCCCACGGTGCTTGCACCTCATTTCTCAGTTCCCCCATGCTCATTGCTATCACCATCCCCCCTGTATGCATTCTACTATATGTTACATACGCTACTAGATTATATCAAGGACCTTGTGACTTTGGTAAATCTGGGATTTGAGTTCCCCTTCATCAAAAATAATGATGATTCCAGAGGAGTCTTAGTCACACAGATAGGCCGTTGAGCTGTCCAAGACTGGGTACGATGGTTCCTTTTTACGAGTTGATGCGTGGATAAACGGGCTTCGGCTTAGTATCGGCTCGCAGAATGGGTTTCTTGACCCAGTCTTGGCAGTTTAACAATATTATCCTTGATTATCTTATATTTTTATTTATTTTAATTTTTCCTTTTAAACCCAGCATGCATTCATATAGGAGTTTGAATAATTTTTAGAAAATCATTCTGATAAGCTGATTTGGAGAGTCAAATTGATCTTAATCTTTCCAGATATGAGATATTCATTGCTGAATGGAATCCTCAGTTCGTTTTGTCGCTGTTTTGGGTCATTTTCTCGAAAGCTCCTTGTTTGGATTTCGATCATCTTATTTCAATTCTTTTCCCTTGATCTACCTTGGCTGCAGCACGTCCACATTGGCTGGTAACCGCTCCCCAATGGTGAAACCTACAGGTTTGTGACCTGGGGTACTTCCACCGCGCTGGAAGTTGATCATCTTCTTTTATCTCCTTTGTGCCCGCGTGCACACTCCCTCTTTTATCCAAACATCGTTGATTTCATTGAATTTCCCGAGATTGCTTCGTCTCGAGCTTTTGATTTAATTCTCATCAAGTGATGTTGATTGCATGTCTCATCACACCTTGGCATCTACTTTTCAGTTTGCTATGCTCCCTTGCAAAGCAGACGCCAAGGCGGGGCAGCTGTAGACACGCCAAAATTGACGTTACTGTGAGTGCATCTCATATTACCTTGTAATGCCCTAATTTGACTCTCAAATCAATTTTATTTGAGTGGTTTTTCTCACTTTTCTTGGATTTCTCCCTTTTTCCTCCATTTTCTTATTTTTCCCTATTTTTCTAGATTTTCTGGGCATTTTTCTCTATTTTTAGGAATTTTTTCGAATTAACGATTTGAAGAAGGGCGTCATTTCATTTTTAGAAAAATTAAAAGAAAATAAAAGAAAATTGACGCCACTTCCATCAGGCGTCAATTGCACTCAAATTCCCATTTTTCTGGATTTTTCTGAGCATTTTTCGGATTTTTTTTGGAATTAACGACCAAGAATGGGACGTTATCTTAATTTTACATAAAATAAAAATCAAAAAAATTTGGAAATAACGACATGGTTGAGGGCGTCACTTTCAATTTGAATTTTTTAATATTATTTTTCAACCCTCTTCCAGAGGTGATTTGGTGGCCTTCCGGGTGTCAGAAAAATACGTAAAAATAGTCATTAGAATCAGCACAGTTGGATGTACTCCACCTAAAAAATGGGAAAATAATATTGAGAAATGAAAAATAGCCATGTTTTGAATATTTTGAATTAACGACCTTGATCCGGACGTCAATTAAATTGACGCCCGAATCAACAGTCGTCCTTTCTCTTTTGGCTGTTTATCATATTGATTAACGTCCCTTGGTAGGACGCGTTTTTAATTAACGCCTTTAGTTCAGGCGTCTTTCACAATTTTCAAATACAGGAAGATTTTATTTCTAAAAAATTGATTCATGAAGTGACGCCCTTGTCCCGGTCGCGTTTTTAATTAACGCCCTATGGTAGGTCGTCAATTGTTGAATTGACGCCCTTATCTAGGTCATCTTTCACCTTCATGTCCTGCTCGACCGCAGCTTTCCCCAGGGAGTTCCCTTCTCTGTTTGGTCATCTTCCTCGATTGGGAATTGGAGTCCTTGCCTCCAATGACTCTTGCCCTTTCTTATCTTCCCAAATCTGTGTTTCGAGCCCTATTAATAGAGCTCCTGCGGCTCAATTACGGGGATTCTGATTCTTCTTTTTTTTACAGGGAGTTGCTGTCGTTGCTGGCTGAAGGAGGAAGTTCTCCTACACTGCGACGCTTCGTCTACCGAGGCTTCCTCCCCATCGAGCATCCAAAGGTTAAAGAAACACAGGCTCCTGTCTTTTATCCTTCTTTTCTTTTTATTATCATTAGTTCATATGTGCATGCACGTTCATCTCTTCTCATAATTTTTGTTACTCAACCACGTTGAGTATTTTCTTTAGTGCAACACTTGCACTCTTCTCCTTATTCTTATTCATCATCTTTTTTTATTCATCATACATTCATCATATTCCACCTTTTTGCATAGGGGTTTAAGGGCCAACACCCACAAGGTGTGTTCTAATCTATGTTGTCATGCTCATTTTTTTGTGAATTCGATGCTACAAACCTTGATTTCTAATCCATATTCTTTTATTGGTGTTTGTTAATCTTGCAAGGGTAATCAATCAAGAAGAACTCTCTTCATCGGCCGGCCAATCGAAAGAGAAGGAACACTCACAATCACCCGCTCTTTTAAAGGTATTTTTCGCGATCCCTCCTCTATTTTCATTGCTATATCTTTGAGGCCCTCGCGTCTCTGGCGATCGCATTCCCCTTAGCATCCTCGCATGCTCCCCTTTTCTCCCTCTTTTCCCATTCTTATTCTTAGTAGTGGATTTATCACGATCTACATTGTGTATACCTTTGTATTGTCTTTCCATCTATATACTATTTGTCTTATTTGGATCATGTTTGCATCGTTTAATTTAGTCTTGATTTTTTAGTTTTAAGCTAGATTTTGCATGCACTCCGGTGCACATAGGGCCATACATTGCATATCATAGTTGCATTTCCTACCTTGGTAAGTGATCCTCTCGCCTCCATATTCCTTGGGGTCGACTAGGTGATCTTATCCGGGACCTCCATAAGTCCCCATGAGTCGTGGATTCCCACACGGATGTCGGGCCGGTTGTACCTTTTCCACCCTTTAGGCTTACATTTGCATCCGTGTGAGGGAGTTAACCTTAATCAACCCAAAGTTTGGACCTTATTCCCATAGGATTCTTATCTTGAGGGAATTATTATTAATTCAAATCATTAAAAGGTCTTTTAAAATCCCTGAAATATTTCCCATCATATCAACTTGTTTGACTTGGGTGAAAACTCTCACATTGCATTGATTGTGTTGTTTGGGCTTGTCCAGGCCCATTTAGGGCTTAGGTCGGCCCGGCCCGGGCCCGACTTATCAAGAATAAGGCCCGAGCCCTGCCCGGGCCCGACCTATGTCGGGTCGGGCCCGACATTATATAAAAAATTCAAAGCCCGACTAAGGCCCGGCCCGGCTCGACTACTTAAATAAAATAATAAAAATAATAAAAATTAATAGATTTAATACTATAAAACTTATAATCTCACAAAACAAATTAAAATTTTGATATTAATTACATTATTTGTGTGAAAAGAGAATTTTAAAAGTTCTAATTAAGTAAAATAACATAAGTTTGACTAAATAGTTTTTAAAATTTGAAGTGAGAATAAAAAAAGGGATCGGGCCGGGCCGGCCCGCGGGCCGAACTCAAAGCCCGAGCCCGGCCCGCGAGTCTTGTCGGGCCGGGCTTTTAGGCCCGACTAAAAACCCGCGGGCCGAAAAGGACCTTGCGGCCCGGCCCGAAATCGGGCCAAGCCCGCGGGCCTGTCGGGCCGGCCAGGCCCATTGACAGCCCTAGGCCCATTAGTGGTGTTTGTGTTGTATTCTTTCATCATCCACATGTTTTATTATTGTTAGGCCCATTTAGCTTAGCCTATTTTGTGTGTCCATTGTCTAGTCCATTGTCGTGTGCTCCGTTGTCCATTCGTCTTTGCGTTAGTGGGTTAGTCCCCTCTTGTCCTCAAGCCCATTAAGCCATTACTTCCCCACTTGTATTCTCCTTGATATTGTTGTATTAAGTCTCTATTTGCCCTCATGGAGCATCGTTCCAATCCCTTGTATCATCCTTTTCCCCAATCTTCTTCCTATTCCCACGTGGAATCCTCTTCCCACGCGGGCCCATCTTCCCATGGTCCCTCCAATCCATCCGAGGAACAGACTAATCTCATGGCCCACTTATCAAGCCTTGTTCGCCAAATGGACCCGGCCCAAGCCCATCGTCTTATTGCAAATCATCTTAATGGGCCTTCTTCTCATAATGGGCCTTCCTATCTTCATGGGCCTCCTTCTTCTTCCCCTGCGGCTAGCCCGACTCCTAATACTCATTCATCTAATGGGCCTCATTTTTTTAATGGGCCACCTTCCTTCAATAGGTCCCATTCTCTTAATGGGCCCCATTCCCTTCATGGTCCTTCTATTCTTAGTGGGCCCCCATCCTTCAATGGGCTGCCATCTTCCTCTAATGGGCCCTCTTCTACTCTTAATGGACCCCCTTTCTTTAACGGGCCTTCTTGTTCTCTTAGTGGACCTACTCTTCTTAATGGGCCTCCAACTCCTACCCATGCTGCTGCTAGCCCGAGTAGTCCTCATATTCATGATCCTTCTAGGTCCATATATCCTTCTACTCCCGGAATGGGCCCTTCTTCTTCTCAGCCCGGATCCTCTTATCCGGCCCAATATCATCCTGGTCCAAATTCACTGGCTCAAGTTGGCCCATATTCTTCTCGATCTCTCCCTACCCAGGAGATGATTGCTCAAGCCCAGCGCCAGCTTGATGAACTTCAACGCCAAATCGATCCCAAATCCTCCTTAAGTATTCCATTCGCATTTCAAGGTCTTCGGCTTCCGCCATCTTCACAAATTCCCGCATATCGCCGTTATGGTGGAGTCAGTGACCCCTATGTGCACTTGAAGGAGTTTATTTATGAGTCGGCCCAGTTTCGACATGACCAACGCTTGATGGCCTATCTATTTGGTCTGTCATTGGAAGGCCCGGCTCGAGATTGGTTCTTCTCCCTTCCGCAAGAGCAAGTTGTGAATTTTCATGCCGTGCAAGGGAAGTTCATTCAACAGTTTCAAGACCAGGTTGGGCCCAAATATTCTATGGTGGGTTTGGCCCATGAGATGATGAAGCCCGAAGAGGAGTTTTGCACCTTTGCCGACCGCTGGCGCCATCTTACCACGCAGGTCCCGGGGCACATTCCGGAGGGAGAGTAAATCAAGATGCTGATATCTAATGCCACGCCCGAGTATCGGTTTATCTTAGCCCTCAACAACATCACCTCCTGGCAACAACTTTACAGCCGAGCCCGCTTCATCCGCCAACAACTCCAAGATTCCCTTGACCCCAAGTCCTCTTCGCCTTCTACATCTCCACACACCCTGCCATCTACATCTACCTCCACATACCAACCTTCCGCTTATACATACCAGTTTCCTTCCATATACCAACCCTCCACGAGTCAGCCATACGCTCCCGCATATCAAACCTCCATGAGTCAACCTACCTCCATTCACAGTCAGCCTTCCGCTTCCGCATACCCACTGTGGAAGCCGAGGAATCCACTCAAGGAGAAGAAAACGAACTAAACTACAGACTATCAAGCGACTAAAAATTAAGAAGGATTATGAAACGTGCCAATATGAGGAAAGAGCATACGTAGGATGCTAAAGGGATGTGATCGCCAGAGGGGTTACCTCAAAGAAACGAAATGATCGCGTGTACCTTGTATTGAGCGCGGAGATTGTGAATCCTCGAGAGCGGGAAATGGCAGGTTGCTTCTTCCTCCCCCTTCGGCCGGCCGACGGAGAGGGCTTTCCTTAGGTACCCTTGCAAAACAACGACAAACAAGTAACGAGTGGATCAGAAAGACGAAGGTGCAGTATTCAAATTATAACGACGCAAGTAACGAAATGATGGCAAGACACACACCTGGTTGGTGTTGTCTTTCAAACCCCTCTCGGACACGAGTAGGAGGAAAATGCTTATGATGAATGGCGATTATTCCGACGTAGAAACGGGAAGGGACTCCCTCATAAAAGGGGGGGGGTAGAAGATATGATATGATGAATGCAAGATAACTAGGAAAGAAGAGAAGAGAATGGCTTATTGGATGGTCGATGGCGAGATCCGACGGAGCTTCGGCAGCGTAGGGACGACGAGGTAGCGCGGCGGGCGAAGGCGGCCTCTCTCCTGCGAGCACGGGCACCAGAGGATCCGACAGGACCTCCCCTACAAACACCCACGGGTTAGGAATAGAATCCGGCAGCCTCTCGGCGCTTTTTTTCGGCCTCGAACTGAGGGGGGGTAGGCCTCTATTTATAAGGTCGGGAGGATGGGGACGTCCAGAGGCATGGACGCCTCCATAACTTAGATTTTCTTCAAACGACAGACTGAGCGACGGTCAGTCGATGGCCGGGGGTCGCCCGTGAGTTGGTTGATGGAGGCGTCCAGGGGCCTAGACGCCTCCATAACTTGGATTTTCTTCAAACGACAGGCTGAGCAGCGGTCAGACGATGGCCGGGGGTCGCCCGTGAGCTGGTTGATGGAGGCGTCCATGGGCCTGGATGCTTCCATAACTTGGATTTTCTTCAAACGACAGACTGAGCAACGGTCAGTCGATGGCCGGGGGTCGCCCGTGAGCTGTTGATGGAGGCGTCCATTGGCCTGGACGCTTCCATAACTTGGATTTTCTTAAACGACAGACTGAACAATGCTCAGTCAATGGCCGGGGGTCGCCCGTGAGCTGGTTGATGGAGGCGTCCAGGGGCCTGGACGCCTCCATGATGACCCCTGGATTCCCCCGAAAAGGGCGTCAGCAGTCGTCTGTTAGGCATTTTCCTGGTCTCGGTAACTTCTGATGCATCCGATTGATGTTGATGCCGTTCGAATGCCGCATGATTTCCACAACGAGGCGGTTTCCGGATGCCGAAGGAGCGTTACGCTACTCGCCCAGAAGACGAGAGAAGACTCAAAGATAGGAAACACTCAAGTGATTCAAAAATACGAAAGCCGCTACGGGGCGTCACGTGGTAATATGAGATTTTCTCAAGGGACGTCAGGAATAGCGTGTCTACAGCTGCCCCGCCTTGGCGTCTACTTTGCAAGGGAGTGACACGTAATGGAATGGTATCGAAGTGGAATGAAATGGAGCGGGAATGGACTGATAAGTTGATGCCAAGGTGTGATGAGACACGCTTTTGACATGACTTTTTGGAATCTTTCCTGTAGTTTCAATGAGGCGACCTTGAAGAAGGTCTTTCAAATTTGACGATTGTTTGGACGGAAATCAAATAAGGGAGGGTGAGATGTGCGCTCAGGTACGAAAATAAAGGAGACCAACTTCTCAGTGTGGAAGTACCTGGGTCATAAACCTGCAGGTTTCACCTTTGGGGAACGGTTACCAGCCAATGTGGAAGTGCTGCGGCCAAGGTAGGTCAAACAAGGTAAAAAGTAAAGGAATATCTGAGGGTCTGTCCAAACAAGGGTCTCGTTTGGAAGGGCGGCGTAGGTCCGTTTCAAGGAAACTCAGTATTTCATTCGGAATGGAATATCTCATATTTGTGAGAATTGAAGCACAACGGCTTTCGCAATCGAATCACTTGAATGATCTTCCGCAATAGACTCAAAGTCCTATATGAATGCATGCTGGGTTTAAAGAAAAATTTAAAACAAACTAGAATAGAAATAGCCAAGGATAATATTGTCAACTCGTTAAGAATGGGTCAGGATACCGATCCAGTGAGATGATACTGGGCTGGGGCCCGTTTATCCACGTACTGACTCACTGAATGGAACCGTCGTTCCCACGCTATCACCAGTTAACGGCCTATCCGTACAACCCAAATTCTTATGGAATCATCACTATTTTTGTTGAAGGGGAACTCAAATCCCAGATTCGTTCGGGTCGCAAGGTCCTTGACGTGTTCTAATAGCGTAAATATCATATAGTATGATGCATGACACGGGGGACCAAACACTGAAGGATGGTATACAAGATAGGGCGAAAAACGTCCGTTGGTAAAACCTGCACAGACCATCATAGATTAAATACATCAGAAAGTAGCAGAAATATAGCAGAATCGTGCCACAGTACAAGGATAAAACACTGATGACTTGACCACTCATGTGACACGTCCCGTCCCGTAGCACCTCTCCTTTCCTATAAGTACCTGCCTTAGGCTAGTTTATTCAAATGTACCAAGGGGAGTTTTGAAGGTTCAGGAGGAGGAGAAGAGGAGGGTCTAGGGATTTCAGGATGGAAGGAGAGTCTTCCCGCGTTATGAAGAGGGGCAGGCCTAGCAGTGAGATCAGGCGACTTTCTGACCTCGAGGGTCATCTAAGTGGGACGATCCAGTCGCATATGGTAAGTTGATTCATTTCAAATTTACTGCATGAACTCTCTTCTCACTTTCCTTCCTTTCTCTTCTTCTTTCCAGCCGTATCCACTCTTTCCGGGCCCGAGGAAGTTTTCCAAACTGCCATGGCTTTCAGAGCTAACTTCCAACATCTCCATTGGCATGAGGGCTATACTCTCGAAGTGGCATCTTCAGGGGCTCCTTATTCACGTCAAACACTACGAGAGAATCCGCATGGACTGGGAGGCTATGGGCGCATTAGTAGAGATCTGGCATCCCCAGACCCACACTTTCATCTTCCCGACGTTCGAGGCGACCATTCTCCTCGAGGAGGTGGAACTTCTGCTCGGATTGAAGAAATTCAAGAGTGACGGGAAGGTGAAGGCTATGCGGATGCTGACCCGGGGGACTTCTGAGAGCGTCCTTGGAAGCTTCATGTCACCCGACGCAGCCAGAAAGGTCCGTACTCAAAAGAGAATTGATTTGTAAAGGATCGCGGAGTGTGTTATGGATGCCCTGAGAGGGTCACCAGACGATGACTATTTGGAAGGAATCATGAAAGGGTTCACCATTTGTCTGGTGGGCGCTCTCTTGTTCCCTCATACCGACAACATAGTGGAAGAAACCCAACTGAGTGCTATCTGCGGGATCTGGAGTGGAAAGAGGGTGGGACCCGCCGACCTTGCCTACCTTTACAGCGGTCTTACCGCCTCGAGCATGGGTAGGCCTCCTTTTGGTTGCGCACTTGTTCTGAGTTGCTGGGTCGATTTGCACTTCAAATTCGACCACCGTGAGGGGATGCCGACTGCTTCAAAGCTTTTCCAACAAAGCCCCCTTTATCACATAGCTGATGTGTTAGGCTTCGGTGGCACTGTGGCGAACCATGTTCCGTGGCTGAAGAAACGGGAAGACTGGCGGTCTCACTTTCGAACCATGACACAAAACTTCTTCACTTGCGCACCGGCATGTCTACTCTCACTCGAACTCCTCATGAGGTCTTCTCCCGAAGTTGAACTCCAACTGATCGGCGCGACTGAGTTTGTCCTTTACAACGCACATCGGTGCTGCCTCTATATCGGCATTCCACGCCACTCGTTTCCACCACTGACTGGCATCGTCCCTTTAAAGAAGAGGGAGTTGGGTACGGAAGCGGATGCGAAGGTAGCGAAGGCCGTTAAAGCACCCTGGAAGACAAGTGTTGCGGGAAAGGCCTTAGCACACGTGGGGGAAGAATGTGAGTTGTGGAGAGCTTATGTAACCGAACTGGGGAACTTAAGGCCTAAGGCGCCTAAGCCCCTGATGTAGCCTGCTCTGCTTTCTGATAGAATAAAATCTGGCATTTGGCATTTTGGACCATTGTTCCCTTAATTATTATTTTTTATGATTTTTATTTTTTTCTTTTTCTTTTGTGTTTTCTCTCTCCCCCCTTTTGTGTTCTCGTTTATATATATATATATATACATATACACTTTTTATTTTAATGGGGGCGTCCAGAGGCCTGGACGTCCCTATAATTTCTTTTTTATTATTTTTTTTGTTGAATTTTTTTTTTTGTTTTGGGGGCGTCCATGGGCCTGGACGCCCCTATAATTTCTTTTTTTATTTTTTTGAATTTTTGTTTTGGGGGCGTCTAGGGGCATGGACGCCCCTATAATTTCTTTTTTATTTTTTGAATTTTTTTTTTGGGGGCGTCCAGGGGCCTGGACGCCCCTATAATTTCTTTTTTATTTTTTTGAATTTTTTGTTTTGGGGGCGTCAGGGGCCTGGACGCCCCTATAATTTCTTTTTTATTTTTTTGAATTTTTTGTTTTGGGGACGTCTAGGCGCCTGGACGCCCCTAGTTTTTTTTTTTGAATTTTTGAAAAAAATTAAAAAAGGTGGGGGCGTCCAGGCACCTGGACGCCCCAAAAAGGGTGATTTTATTATATAAAGGGGGCCTCACCCCCCTTCCACTTTTACTGTTCATTCTGATGACTCATTCACTCTAAACGACCCATTCTCAGTCCCCAATGGAGCAAGGAGGCCCGAGCCAGGGTGGAGAGAAGCGGAAACGACGGGCTCGTCGTCCGAGGAGGTCGAGAGATCATGCAGAGGAGGCTACCACGGGGGAGGAGATTACCGCGGGAGAGGAGATTGCCGAGGAAGAGGAGGCGCCTCCTTTGGCTGTGGAGGGTCCTGCGGGCGCTGGCGACGCCGGAGAGGATGAGCACGACCCGGTAAGCCCCTCAGAACTCCAATTTGTTGGTTTAATAGGCTAAACATGCGGGCGAGTGATGGTGTGGAGAAGGCCGAGGAGTGAGGGAAGGAGGCGTCCAGGGGCCTGGACGCCTCCATCCTTTCTTTTTTTATTTTTTCTTGTTTTTATTATTATTTTTGGGTTATTCGTAAATAAAATAAAATAAAATCGAAATTAAGGAGGCGTCCACTGAGTTGGACGCCTTCATTATAATATATATTATTATTGTTTTTTATTTTTTATTTGTTTTTTTTCATTTTGTTAAAATAAAATAAAGAAAATAAAAAGAAGGCGTCTAGGGGGGTGGACGCCTTTAAATATATATATATATATATATATATATATATATATATATATATATATATATATTTAAAATAAATAAAAAATAAGTAAATATTATGTACAGTGTTGTTGTTTATTATTATCCATGATGCTGATGTGTTCCTTTTTGTTTATTTTTGTGGTGTGCAGGGCGTGATGAAGAGCCGGATCAGCTGGTCCCTAGTGGTGGCAGCGTACCGTGGGCTGCCGGACTTTCAGAGGGCGCGGGTGGACGCCATGGGTTTTGGAGCTTTTCTCATGATCGAGCCCTTCCGGCTTGACCTTCCTCTTATCCAGACGTTGAGGGAGCGGTGGCACCCGCCGAGTCGGGCGTTTCTGATGCCCTGGGGACACATGGTGCCGACACTGGAGGACGTGGTTCGGATCACCGGGCTACGGGTTGACGGAGAGGCAGTCAGCGGGGTCACTTACCCCGATTACCGAGAGAGTGCCTTGGACCTGCTGTGGCTAGAGATGAGCGCGACTGACAGAGACAGCAGGGTAGTCGGCCGAGTGGAGATCATGGAGGCACTCGGATTCGGTGACCCGCGCCAGCGGGTTAGCGAGACTGGAGCGGAGTTCCTGACACGACTGGAGGGAGACGCTCGTGCAGCTTTCACCCAGGACCCGAGCGAGCGGGAGCTGGTGGATCTAGACCTCCGGAGGTTCCTCTTCTTCGTCCTGGGCCGCCTCCTGCTGGGGACGAAGGGTGACAGCATCCACTGCCGCTTCCTCGGGATCCTGGCAGATCTAGACAGAGTGCGGAACTATGCGTGGGGAGCGGCTCTGCTTGCCCATTTGATCGTCGATCTCTCCCAGACTTCAGAGAGGGAGACGACAGTCAGCGGCTTCGCACCTTTTCTCCAGGTAAACATTTTATTTATAGATTTTACCGTAGCTAAATATGCAATTAGTCGGGCTAATGATGTATGATGGATGCAGGTGTGGAGCTACTGCTACTTCCCGATGGGAAGAGCCAGATAGGGGAACAGGAGAGCCGTGCCTCTGGCGCGACAGTGGAGGCCGGTCATGGTCACGGCACCCCACGGCTACCAGCTGGCGTCGCTTCGTCGGGAGCTGAGCGAGTACCCCGAGGCTATGGTATGATGCGTATGATTTTTTGGTGTTTTTACGCATGTGACTTAATTGAGCGAAATAGCAACTAACATGATGCATGTATGGTGATGCAGGTGGTGTGGAGGCCCTACATGGGCATGGCCAATGCCGGCCAGCCTTGGGTTGTAGCGGGTCGTCCTCGTTTTGGGCGGGACGTGTGGGTCCATTGCCTGAACGAGATCGAGCCGCTCCGGCTTAGGCTGGTTATGAGGACGTTGGGATTAGCCCAGGAGTGGGTTGACGTAGACGAGCTGGTCCGCGTCGAGCGGAAGACCAAGGGGAAGGCAAAGATCGTGGACTGGCGTACGCGCTTCCCTGTACAGTACCAGGACTGGCAGCAGGGCGGGGTCCCAGTGGTGTCCCATGTACCGGACATCACCGATTACATGAGACGGTATCGAGCCACGTACGGGGAGCGTCTCTTCCTTGGTGGTGCGGCAGGGGTAAACGTGAAATGGAAAATGTTTCCTCTTTTTATATGTATATGCATGTGACACTAATTTATATGCAATGTATGATGCTCGTGATAACATGATTGCCGACCTGTGGGCCCAGCTAGCAGACGCCAGGCAGCAGTTGGTGGCCATCCGACAGGAGTTGGAGATCCTGGTGAGTCTATGCAATGCATTTTTTTTTGTGACCTGGATTTTGATGCTTAGCCTCTGACTGTCGTTTGCTTTGTGTTTCAGCGGGCCCACCAGGCAGCGACAGCCGGGATGGCTGGTGGAGCGGGTTCCAGTTCGTGGGGCCCTCCTCCGGAGGTTTCTGCCCTTCAGGAGCAGTTGGCGTACGCGGTGGCCCAGGCTGAGGAGGCCGAGCGTGACCGCGCGGCTCGAGTGAGTCCTGCTTGACCCTGACTTCTTTCCAGTTGCTCTTCTTCTTTCACTGCTCTCTTACGGTGCATGTGGGTTTTGGCAGGTGGCCGAGATTCGAGAGGCCCTGGCCCGTGCTGTTCGTGCCGAGCAGGAGCACGACGCCTCGGAGGTAGAGCGTGACCCCCGGATTGCGGAGTTGGAGGAGGAGCGGCGACGGGAGGCTGAGGAGCTCCCTCGCGACGTGCGGGATTTGCATTTTACCCTCGAGCTGTCGAGGAGAGAGGCGATGCGGGAGAGAGAGGAGAGGGAGAGGGAGAGAGAGGACAGAGAGAGAGAGAGGGAGGACAGAGAGAGAGAGAGAGGGAGGACAGGAGGGCGGAGCGACTGCGAGACTGGGATGAGAGGAGGGCTCTGGAGGCCCAGCTGACGGAGCTCCGATTGAGTCTCGGCACGGCGGAGGGGAGGCTTCGGGAGAGCGAGGAGCGGTATCAGAGGGCGAAGGAGCGCGGGGCGCGACTTTGTCAGTCTGGTTCTTTCTCCATGGGTAGCTTTCTGGTTTCTTCGGCCGAGGAGCGTCACCGAGCCTTCGAGGCTGGCGTGCCACCACAGGGCGAGGCGAGCACCGCCTCTCAGAGTTCGCGGAGGCCCCCTAGGGATCCCCGTCAGAGGAGGGAGGAGAGAGATGATCAGGAGGGTGGTAGCGAGAGTTAGAGAGTTGCTTGTACACCCCACCTTCCTCACTTTATGATGTATGACTGACTATTTACTTATGTGCAATGAAATGGTTCCTTTTATCGTATGCACTTTCCATTTTCCACGCTTCTTCTTTTGCACCGAGTTGTTTCGAGGCACGCTTCACGAGACCTTGCCCTGAAAAGTAGGGAACTACGCCTTGCACGAGAGATCATCGTTCTTTCTCTTTTTTTTTTTTTGGGCACGTCCTGGCGCGAGGACACGTCTTATCCTTCGAATTCAAATTTAAAGCGCCAGGCGGCCTTTCTTTCTTCGTGCCTTACCCGCAAACGAGCCCGCCTCCTGTCAAGATTTGCTCGCCCCTTTTCGTCTTCTTCCTCTCTCGATCGATGGAGTTCGGTGGGCCAGATCGTGGCGAGGGGAGAGAGGGGCGAGGGACTCCTCGCCCGAGGAGGGATGCGCCCGAGCATGGAGAGGCGTCGATGGAAGTGGAAGGGCCTTTTAGAGCACTCGTGGGACCCGAGGGGCCCGATGGCGCGGAAGGAGGCGAACGCGGCTGGGTGAGTGCTTCGGTTCCCACCTCTATGACTTGTTTTGAGTTTGGAGCGAGTGGTGTGGGAGTGGAAGGGGTTTGGCGAGGGCGGCACTCACATGATGGGCGCGTCCTCGATAGGGGACGCGTTCTCGTTAACTGACGGGGGACCTCCCTCTTTGATGCAGGGTACGGTGAGAATCCCGGGCTTGCCTGACGAGTGGGCGAGCGCGGATGAGCCGAGCCGTGTCAGGAAGGAGAGTCGCGGCAAGGCGAAGCTCGAGGACCGACGCGTACATTCCCCTGGACAACAAGGGAGCGCACCGGTGCAAGGCAGTGGCGGCCTCCTGCAGCAGCGGAGGGGGGACAGAGCGGGGGCTCCTCAGCTTGGAGACGAACGGAGGTGACAATAGGGCCTCAAAACTCTTATTTTTTTGCCATGAAATTCGAGAATTTAACCAACGGCCGTTGTCTATCTATTTTTTATGTACTCAGCAGGAAACGATGGTAGGGATGGCTGGCGGATCGTCCTCCAATCCTCAGGCTCTTTTTCTGGAGATCGACTCCCTCCAGGAGCAACTTGCCAGTGCGGTGGCCCGCGCGGTTCGTGCTGAAGAGGAGCGTGATGCCTGGGCCGCAGCTGTGGCAGAGCTGCAGCGTCGAGGTAAGGGGAGGCCCTCTCCAGACATTCTGGAGTTGAGGGTCCTTCTCCAGGTGACGAGGAGGGAGGCAGAGAGAGAGAGAGAGAGGAGAGAAGGGCCGAGCGACAGCGAGACCAGGCCGAGAAGAAGGCCTTGGAGGCCCAAGTGAGGGAGCTCCAGCTAGGCCTTCAGGTTATGGCACAGAGGTTAGGAGCGATGGAGACGCGCTACGAGAGAGCGCGAGAGTTAGGGGCGCTACTTCGCCGGTCCGGACGCTATTCTGCTGGTGGCTTCCTCGCCACGCCAGAGGAGGAGCAGCGAGCCCCTGCTGTTGAGCAGGCGCCACGAGGCGAGGCGAGCGCTGCACGGGGGTCCAGGAGGCTTCCGAGGGATCCTCACCTCGGGGGAGAGGAGAGGGACGCCTAGAGGGATGAGCATGAAGATGATGTCGAGAGTTGGCGAGTCAGTGGACCCGCCTCCTCTCTATGATTGTGATGTTTGTGACAGCTTATGTAGACTTATGTTTGTTTGTTTTCTTGCGCGTCCCTTCTTCCCTACGCTTCTTTGTACTATTCTCATGTGATGTGTCTGCCGACATCCTGCCCTAGACGGAGGATGGCATCTTGCTGTGACTATTCTTTCACGGGAATCTGTCGTCAAGGTCAATGATGACAGCTTAGGCCTCTTCTCCCGGATGATTTTTTAAACTTTGCTGATGGCCTCCACATTATGACAGGGCGCCACAGGGAGTAGGTCATCATATTACACCGTCCGATCCATCACCTTGTGCGGGTGGTGAAGTGACTCATGGGACCGCAGGGGAGGCGCCCTATTGTGAGGGCTATCGTTGGAGGCAATCTTGGCCCACACTTCTCCCATTTCTATATATACCTTCCTCTTTTGTTCTTCCAGGGGCATCGAGGGCCAACTTGAAGGGTACTAGGAGGAACTCAGAATTCCGGATGGAGGGTGAATCTTCCCACTCCTCGAAGAGAAGCAGATCCAGCGGTAGCAGTTCTAGGAAACTCCCGGACCTCGAAGGGCAGTTCAGCGAGAGGACCCAGTCGCAACTCGTAAGCTGAGCTTTCCTGCCCCCCCCCCCCCTTTTCCAATTCTTCCTTTCTTTCTTTCTTTCCTTCTTTCTTTCCTTTGACAAAACCTTCTCCATTCCTCGTGCATGCGCAGAGCGCGATGAAATCGCATATTTCATGGGAATTAGTAATGGCAGCATACAGGGGTCTCCCGGATTTTCAGAAGGCCAGACTGGACGTGATGGGATTTGGCGCCTTTCTTCGGATTGAGCCGATCAAGCCCGACCCGGTCCTCATCCAAGTCTTGCGTGAAAGATGGGACTCAGTGAGTCGGGCATTCTTGATGTCTTGGGGGCACATGGTGCCCAGTCTAGAAGATGTGGTCCGAATCACGAGCCTCAAAGTGGATGGTGAGGCAGTGACCGGTGTCACCTATGCGGATTACCGAGAAGGCGCCCAGAAGCTACTGGGGTTGGACTTAGACAGTCGGAAGCACAGATCAGTAGCTAGGGCGTCTATCATGGGGGCATTAGGGCTCACTGATACTCGTCGACAGGACGACGAGTCCTCAGAAGAATTTATGGAGAGGATGGAAAGGGGATGTCGTGCTGTGTATTGCACAGATTTTGACAATTGGGAGAGATCTAATATGGATTTGAGGAGATTTCTCCTCTTTTTCCTGGGAAGATTGATACTGAGCTCGAAAGGAGACGGCATCCATTGTCGTTTCCTAGGGCTACTTTCTGACCTCGAAAGAGTAGGACAGTACGCCTGGGGAGCTGCCATGCTAGCGCACCTATTTACGGGCCTGTCCCAAGAGGCAGATCGTGAGATGACTGTGAGTGGGTTCACACCACTTATCCATGTATTTTTTTTGTTTATTTTTATTATATATTTTTGTGTTTATTTATAATAGTCCACTTGAGGCATTGACGGCATATGATGATGTAGCTGTGGAGCTATTATTACCTCCCGATGGGGAGAGCTCAGCATTGGCCACCAGCGATGGTGCCGTTAGCCAGGCGGTGGCAACCGATCATGGGTGCAGCGCCTGTAACCTACCAGCTGATGGTGCTAAGGCACGAGCTACAGGAATTCCCTGCAGCGATGGTGGGATTTTTTTTTTTTTGCTTTTATTTTGTTATATATATTTTTTTGTCCTAACCAGCTAAACGGGTATGTACAACCTCACCTAGGTAAACTGGAGACCCTACTCAGGCATGGTCGATGCCGATCAACCATGGGTTTTAACAAGTCGTACCCGGTTCGGACGGGAATTGTGGATACACTGCCTAAATGAAATCGAGCCGCTTCGGCGACGATTGGTTATGAGGACCCTAGGGCTGGCCTAAGAATGGGTGGATACGACTGCGCCACCTCGCGTTGGAAGAAAGACACGGGGACCGGCAACTTGCGTTGATTGGCGTGTGCGGTTCCCCGAACAGTATGAAGACTGGCAACGAGGTGGCACAATCGTGGAATCACATGCGCAGGATAGTGAAGACTATCTACGTCTGTATAAGACAATGTACGCAGAGCGGCTCCAACCCCGGGGACTTGTGGAGGTGGGTCTCCTTTTTCTTCTTTTCTTCTTTCCTCCTCTCCTCTCTGTGGATACTGACTCCTATGGTTGCAGGATGTCCGTGATACCATGATAGCGGACTTGCGATCACGCCTGGCAAAAACGGAGCAACAATTGGGCGACACCCGTGGAGCCTTGAGCGCTTCAGTAGGTGTATGTACAATGCGCACTCCTAATTAAAACTCTAGATTGATGGCGTTCGGCCGCTAATTTTCATCCCATGTGGTTATAGCGCGCTCAGATCGACGCGGCTTCGTCAGCGATGGGAGGAGGCGGCGTCTCTTCCAGCTTATGGATCCCCACCTCAGAACTTGATTTGCTTCACGAGCAACTTGCTTGAACTACGCAGCATGCCGCGGAGGCAGAAGGAATGCTCTCTATACATGTAAGAGTTTCAGTGTTGAGTTCTCCTTGTTTATGCCTTGCCACATATCTGAGATAGTATATCTGGCAGGAAAAGGAGACGCGAGAGGTACTTGCCCATGCTGCACAGAGAGAGGCTAGGATAGCAGAGCTGGAGGAGGAATTGCGGCGTCGTCCTGATGACGATTCTTCCAGGGATGCCATGGAGCTGAGAATCACCCTTCAATTGGAGAGGGAAGACCGTGAGAGAGAACGGGCAGAGAAAGAGAGGGACAGAGAAAGAGAGAGAGCCGACAGATTGGCTGAAAGGGAGGAGCGAAGGGTCATGGAGGCCCAGTTGTTCGAACTCCGAACCAGCCTTGGCCTCGCTGAACAATGGCTGAGAGATGGTGAGGAGCGCTACCGAAGAGCACGAGAGCGTGGCTTTCGTGTCAGTAGCTCCTTTGCTGCTCCCACGGATCAGCGCCGGGGTGTGGGAATGGGAAGAGGTGTACAGAGCGGTAGAAGTACCGCTTTTTGTAGTTGGGTAGCACCCTTGAGGGCGTTTTGCCCGGAGAGTGGCGGGACAAGTAATGTAGAGAGAGAAGGTGGAACTTAATGTACAATTCCTTATTTAAGAATGGAATAAAAGGTATGATTTTGTTTGATTTTCATCTCACTCTTGCTATCTTGAATCCATGCACGCATCACTGAAACAAACAGGTCAGTATCTCTGTTCTGACTTGGCCCCTTGCTCAATAAGCAGGTGTTCACTTCAACTGTCCTTGATAATGGGTCAAGGGGCCAAGCCTTTATTAACGAAGGCAAGGGAAAGATGCGATAATGATGAATGTGACAGACAAGCAGACAAATGCAAGCGGAATTTAAAAGTGAAATGCTGCATACAAATGCAATCATGCGAAATGATTTTTTTTTATTTTTCTGGCATTTTTTTTGTTGTCTTTGTTATTATTCTAATTTTTTTTGTTTTCCAAATATCTAGGTTTTCTCTTTTTTTTATCATTTTTTGTCGCTAACGCCTGATGAGCACCCATATGGCACCTAACCCTCATGAGAATAGGGGTTTCTTACTAACCTCCCAGGTATCCTAAGTGCACATCTGGGTTGATTTGGGCCTCTCGACCCCTCGAATGATAATCCCGCCAGCTAAGACTTACCCTGATGACAATACCGCCATGCCATGCTTAGGCTCCCAGTTACTTCCGACCATAGGGATTCGCCCAAAAGGTGTTCGAGGTAAATGATTTGCCCGACGTGGGTCTGTTTCCTCAAAACTCTAGATGGTATATGATGGAACACCCTGGAACACTAACGACCAACCGCGCGACGCTGACCCGGAATCAGACGCCGTCGCACCCAGAGGTGACGCGCTTGCATTGGCCTAAGCCCAAGGTTAGATAAGAAGACATCAAGTTGGTAGACAGGGGTCTTGACCGGCCAGAAACACAGAGACTCCTTCGCAGCGATAGCCTTTGCTTTTTAAAGTAGACAACCGTATGCGTATATGAAAATAAGGTTGCAGACCCTGGTGGATTTCATCCTTTAGAAACTCCATCGAGCTTTCATCTTTAGAGGAGGATGGAAGAGTGTAGGGGGTAAACCTCCTGAGAGGACCGGCAAAACCATTAACCCGGCGAGCCAATAAGGGCCCATTAACTCTCCCCTTTCAGACAATTTCGGACCAAATCTCGAGCATTTACATTCCATGGCCCCTTTTGTGGATTGAGACTTTTGCTTTGAGGGGTTCTATTTATCGCATCAGGCACGGTCACGACCAGACTTTTCTCTTGATTTTGATTTTGTGTTCCTTTTGCGAGGGAGATATAGTCGTTTGACGTTGTGGGCTCCCTTTTGTATGCCTGCGGAGACACTGCCCTCTTCTCGTACTTTGATCGATGCTCGAAGAAGTGGATCCTACTCTTGTCTTAAGGGGTTTGAGTTTTGGTTTCTCATGCTCAGCGTTTTAAGGGCGCCGACTGTCTCATTTGGTCGAAGAGAAAAGAACAAAGATTACAGCTTCTGGAGATCTTCTGGGTGAGGCCCCACCGTAGGTGATGCTACCAACTTTTTTGAATAAAATACATAAGTGAGTACATGTTGGCTTCCTTCGAGCGAGCATAGGCCGACGTGGCCGGACAGGGATCTCCACGGTTCTTGCAAACCAAGACCCGGTGCCTACCAAGCCTTAATGGGCCCTATCCTAACATGAAGGTTGGATGTAGGGACTTAACTACATGGTGACCACCAGGCATCGGCATTTTGAATTTTTCATATTTTTAGTGATTTTCAATATTTTTTGTTTTTGATGTTTTCTTTCTTTTCGTCATTTTTTGTTTTTTTGACACTAAGCTAAGGGTAGTACTTTTTAAGATAAAGCTCGTTCCAAGGGTAGGATAACTCGGTCCCATCGGCGTTGACTAGCTTGTAGGCGTTGCCAGGGTACACGGCTTGAATTACAAATGGTCCTTCCCAATTGGGTTGGAGCTTAGAACGCGGCCCTCCAGGTTTGACAAAAATTCATTTTACGACCATCTCACCGACTTTGAATTTTCTCTCAACGACTTTCTTTTGGTAAAAGCGAGCGAGTCTATTTTGGTACACACGCGCATGCTCGACAGCGGCCAGCCGCTTCTCATCCAAGAGTTCCAACTAGGCGAGGAGTGAATTACGACGGTCGTCGAGGGGAAATTCCTCGTCCAATTGTACCCTGAGAGAAGGGATCAGAGTCTCGTACAGGACTACCGCTTCCATACCGTAAGTAAGGGCAAACGGAGTCTGCCCGGTGGGGGTACGGATTGAAGTGCGATAGGCCCATAGAGCTTCGATAAGCTTTTCTGTCCAGTCTGAAAACTTACCAGACTCGCATGTTTTCTTGATGATTTTGATCAATGTTTTATTGGTGGCCTTCGCTTGGCCATTACCTTGTGGGTAATAAGGCGATGAATGATGCAATGTAATTGCGTACCTTTTGTAGAGGTCCTGAAGGTCCTGAGAAATGAACTGTGGCCCATTGTCGGTGACGATTGTGCTTGGGACGCTGAACCTGGCGAGGATGTTCTTCATGATGAACTTGCAGACTGTTGACGCCTTGATTTCCGCATAAGCTTCGGCTTCGGCCCATTTGGTGAAGTATTCCGTCGCAGTAAGGATGAAAGATTTCTGTTTGGTGAGGGAATTGGGATCACCTAGGGGATCGATGATGTCGAATGCCCACATGGAGAAAGGCCATGGGAAGGATATTGGATGAAGTGAGGAAGATGGTGAATGGATTTTATCGGCGTGAAGTTGACACTTGACACACCTACGGACATAGACGGCACAATCCTCTTCCATTGTGGGCCAGTAAAAGCCTTGCCTAATGATCTTCTTGGCGAGCATCTGGCTATTCACGTGGCCACCGCACACACCCGAGTGTGCTTCTTCTACGCATTTCCAAACCTCATTGTCGTCAAGACACCTTAACAGAACGCCAGTAAGGCTCCTCCTATAGAGTAGACCTCCAACCAATGTGTATTTCTGAGCCACCCTTCTTATGGCTTTCTTATCTTCTATGGTGGCTCCTTCAGGATAAGACTGATCTTTACAATATTTGACAATTTCATAAAACCATGGTTTCTCATCGTCAGCCAGCTCTTCTTCGACTTCTGCCAGCATGATCTCTCTCTTCTCAAGAATTTCTCCCTTCTGGATCTTCTGTAGGACTCGTTCCTTGATCTTTAAGAGGTAAGGGTCCTGAACGGCAGGGACAAGACGCTTGTAGAGAATGATGGATCTAAACCATGCACCTAAAGGAAATTTGAAGGATGACGCCAAGGAGGCGAGGGCATCGGCCAGAATGTTCTATTCGCGAGGAACATGGACAAAGATCAGCTTGGTGAACAATTTGGCATAGGCGGAGACTAGCTCCTGATAGGGTTTGAACTTGGGATCGAGGGTGCAATATTTGGTAAGCACATGGCGGAGAACAAGTTGACTATCACCCACGACTCGCAACTCAGTGATATAGAAAGAACGGGCTAGTTCTAGGCCAGCTAGAAGAGCCTCATATTCAGCGATGTTGTTGGTGACTGGGAACGCGAGCTGAAATACCTCTGGGATGGTAACGCCTTCAGGCGTTAGAAGGACAATGCCGATACCCTTCCCTTAGGAATTTAGAGCTCCATCAAAATATAATGTCCACATTGGCTTGTCGGATTGGGCGATGGACATTAGTTTCTCATCTGGAAACTCTGATTGGACAGGGTCAAACTTGCGGAGAGGATGGTGGGCGAGATGCTCGGCTATGGCATAGCCTTTAATTACCTTTTGCTGGATGTAGGTGATGTCGAACTGGGAAAGAAAACTTTGCCAGTGTGCTAGCCTATCAGTAAGGATGGATTTCTCCAGAAGAAACTTGATAGGGTTCATGCGAGTAATCAAGTGGACCTCATGAGCCAAGAAGTAGTGCTTCAATTTCTGCACCACCCAAACGAGGGCGGCACAGGTTTTCTCCATGACTGTGTACTTCTGCTCACAGGGATTGAGAAGTTTGGACAAGTAATAGGTTGCCCGTTCCTTGCCTTCTTCATCAACTTGTGCGAGGACAGCTCCCACAGAGTCGTCCAAGACTGAGATGTAGAGGATCAGAGGTTTTTCTGGTTTGGGTGGAATGAGAACGGGTGGACTAGCCAGATATTCCTTTAACCCTTCAAAAGCTTTTTGGCATTTAGAATCCCAGTGGAATTTCACTCCTGGCTTGGTCAACTCATAGAAAGGTCTACACCTTTGTGAGTGCTGAGACACAAACCGACGAATAAACTGCAACCTACCGATTAAACCTCGGACTTCCCTTAAATTCTTGGGAGGTGGCATATCCCTGATGGCCTTAGCTTTGTCGGGATCTATCTCGATCCCTCTTTTACTCACAATGAAGCCTAGTAATTTACCCGATGATACACCAAATACATACTTCTTCGGATTCATTTTCAATTGGAACTCCCTTGATCTCTGCAAGACCTTAGCCAAAACCCTTGGATGTTCCATCCTGGTCCTTGATTTCACCAATAGATCATCCACATACACCTCCAGGTATATGTGCATCATGTCGTGAAATATGGCCATCATAGCTCTTTGGTAAGTAGCTCCAGCATTCTTTAACCCAAATGGCATGACCACGTAACAATATGTTCCCCAAGGTGTAGTGAATGATGTCTTCTCTTGATCCTCTTCAGCCAAACGAATTTGATTATATCCTGAAAATCCATCCATGAATGAGAGGGTCTCATACCCCGCTGTGTTGTCGATCAACACATCAATGTGAGGCAAGGGAAAATCATCCTTTAGACACGCGTGGTTAAGGTCCCAGAAGTCGATGCAAATCCTAACTTTCTCATCTTTCTTCATGACCGGGATAATGTTTGCCACCCATTGAGGATAAAGGATGACTCTAATAAACCTGGCTTTATGGAGCTTGTCGACTTCGTCTTTCATTTTCAAAGCCATTTGAGGGTGGAAACGCCTTAACCTTTGTTTTACCGAGACGGACCCTGGTTTTAAGGTTAAACGGTGTTCGACCAGGGTTGAATCCAGACCTGACATATCCTCGTAGCTCCATGCAAACATGTCCTTATATTCCTTAAGAACTTCAATTTATACCTATTCTTCAGAGGGTGGTAGATTATCACTTATGAGGATGATCCTAGGGTCTTCCTCAGTTCCCAAGTTGACTTCTTTGGTGGACTCTTCTACGGCGGTTAACGGCTCGTCGAATCTCCTTATTCCACTAGCATATACGCCAGCCGCATCCTCATATTCTTCACCCTCATCTTCAGTAGGGTATTCTTCATCTGTGATCTCGTAGACTCCATACCCCTCATTAATTGTGCAGTTGCCCTCACATTCTATTTCCGGTAGCTGGATGGGATTTTCTAGCAACTGAGGGACGGTAAGAAGGGCCTGACACCTGGCGGCTAAATCCAGAAGGAATCGACGAGGGATCTGCCTACCCTTGGATTTCTTCTAGGTACTACCTTTGACTTATTATTCCTAGATTGACTGACATTATTTACAGAAGAAGAAAAAGATGAAGAGGATGGTGAAGAATGTACAGGGGAAGACCCCTCAGAGGAGGGGTAGAAAAGGTCGCTCATCGGACCTTGGACGGGTGGTCCGCAGGGCGGGATGCACCCGTGGGAGATGTAGGAAGTTTCTACAATGAAGATGTGTTGTTGAGGAGTTTGGAAATTGACGTTTTTTTTTTATTTTCATTTTTGATGACAAAACAGTGAAAAGAGATCGGGGGAGAGAGAAAAGTGGTTATGGATAGAGGATTGGGAGGCTCGTAGAGCATATCATGATTGAAGACCTGGCGCGGGTTGAGAAACCCGCGCAGGTATGTAAGTAGAGAGGGGGGTCTGGGAAGATCATCAGACAACCGTTTGGCCCAGGAAGATGACAGCAACAAAGGTTGTGACGAGTGAATGGAGAAGATGACGGCTAATGAGTCGTCGGTGGTGATGGTGATGGCGGATGAAGATCCGCTGGTGACAGGGTCCTTCTGGCGAGGACGAGGATAGTTTGGAACCTTGGCAACAGTGGTGATATTCTCTAGTATTCCGGAGATCAATGGCGGTCCTTCAAGCTGTGGAGGCGAGAACATCCTTTCCAGTGCAGCGGAAGTGTCCCATATATCAAACCATTTGTCCCACTCGCATTCCGGATATTTGATCTTGCCTCTTTTGGTGACCCTCGGATATTTTTCAGCCGAATATACAGCACGTGATCCCCCATGTGCCTCTTGCGGGTAATCTCCCATCTGAACAACGGGTCCTTTGTTGAAGTGGTTTGATAGGGTCCATGTGAGGGGCTTCCAATCCTCCTTGAATGGTCCTTTGAAGCCTAGGCCAAACCTGCGGTTCAGCCTAATCTCCTTTGGTGGTTTCAGCCTACCTTGTAGCCGTGCGCCCAGACCTTTGCCTGGTTGATAGCTGATGTTCCTCATAATCTCCCATCCTTTTGAGTGAAAAGGGAGATATGGCGTGGTTACCTTGACCGGCTTTTTTGGTGCTAGCGGAATGTGAGATGGATCACGCACGTCCAGCAGTGACAATATGGGCCGATGAGACGGCCAAACAGAGGGCAGAGAGGTGTTGATAGCATCCACCGTGTGAAGGACAGGTGTGCTGACTACTTTAATAATTCTTCCATTGTAAGGAAACTTCAAGCACTGATGGTTGGTGGAAGGCACATCATCTATGGCTTCAATGTAAGGGCGACCCAGTATGGCCTTGAATGTGGGGTCCATGTCGAGGACATAGAATTCCGTGGGGACTGACATAGGACCTAGCTCTGCCCTTAGAAAAATCATCTCTTGCGGCGGCTTTTTGCTATTGTCATAAGCCGTGACTGTGATTGAAGAAGGTCTTATCTGTTCTTGTTCGACCCCACACAACTGAAGGGTGCTCATGGAGATCACATTTATGGACGCACTCGTGTCTACAAGGCATGGGTTTATGGATACCCCATTAATTTTTATTGAAACACACAATGCATATTTTCGAGCTTCCTTGGGAGCGAGCTCGTAGTTGTGGAACATGATGGCCGGTTGCGTGTCCGTTGGGGTCAGGACGGCAGAAATCTTTTCTAGAAGGAGGTCCTCATTCACCATGACCTTTTGAAGATACTCCATTAAGGCTGCCTGATGGGATGTGGATCTCTGAAGCAGCTCCAGGATGGAGATCCGAGCAGACGTCTTGTCCAAGTGTTTCAACAAATCATACCGTGTTCCAGGGATAGATCTTTCCGGTTGTTCTCCATCGTCCTTCTCTGGCTGAGACTGCTCGGGATTCTGACTGTTCTGGGGGAAAACCCTGTGGAAAATCCTTCCACTCCGGAGCACCATTACCTGTGGCTTTTGTACCTCTATAGGGGTAGCAGTGGGTTTTAACAGAGGTTTGAGGGGTAGTGGTGGAGGGATGGTTGATGAAGCAGGGGTGATGGTGGGGGCAGGGATTCTAATGAGGGGTTTGTTAGGTGGAGGCATGGTGGAGGTAGAGGGGATATCGCACGGGTTATGAAGGATAAGGGGTCTGGAAGGTGGAGGTGGAGGCAAAGTGGAAGTGGGTAAGGTTTGGAGCGGGTAATGGTGTTGAGATGGATGGTGGATGATGAGTGGTTTTGAAGACATTGGCGGTGGTATGGTGGCGACAGGCGGGGTTACGTACGGTGGACGGGTGATAAGGGGCTTAGAAGGCATAGGGGCAAATGCAGTAGAGGTGGATGGTAAAGTGGGGGAGTGAGAGAAGATGAGAGGGTGTGAGGGTGTAATGAAGGGTGTTGGCTGATAGGTCATTGGGGTGCGAATGAGAGGGCGTGATGGCAGTGGAAATGGTGAAGGCGGTACTAACGCGGGTTGATGAGAGAGAGGTGCTACCCGGGCAAGGCGAGGGGGTTGCATGATGATAGGGTTGGTGGTAGAAAGAATAGAGGTACTTTCTGGATGCCACACCTGCTCTCTCCCGACTTCCGAGAAGGAGGAGATGGGGTTGACCTGGTTATTGGGCTGTTGGTGCTCCGGTAATGGATTCTGGATTATGCCCATGTTGGGCTGTTGTGGTTGGGCCTGCTGAGGCTGCTGTTGTTGTTGTGGTTGTTGCTGTGGCTGCTGTTGTAACTGCTGCTGTTGTTGCTATAACTGTGGCCTAGGAGGAGGTCTCCTAGCCTTGAGAGTGGTGACGTATCGCCTCATTTCATCCCAGTCAATCCCGCCTTCATCATTCGTATCATGGATGTAATCTTTAAACTGAAAGCAGTTGTCCACTGTGTGTCCTGGCTGCCTGTGATAGACGCAGTATCTGGAGGTATCAACATTCGGGGGCCACACGGGCCTTTCCCTGGGTAGGATGAGTGTGTTTGAGGCCATGAGGGCGTTGAAAATATCCGCCCGAGTTTCTGGCAATGGTGGGTAATAGGCTCTCTTGGAACCAATCGGCCTCCTTTGTTGCTGTGGGGGACCGTAATTTCCTGGGGGTGGAACTTGGTTGTACTGAAGTGGTGGTTGTTGTTGCTGGGGTTGAGGTTGTTGCTGGGGTTGAAGTAGTTGAGGCATGTTGTTCTGAGGTGGATCATTTTGGGGTGGAGGACGAGAGGGGAAGGGACCTGGTTGGAGGGGAAGTCGGGGCATTTGTGGAAGCCTTGGGTTGGCTGCATAGTTGGCATTGTTGACCGTACTCACTTGCTCATTTGTTACGACCCCTTCTGTTGCTCCGCCTGGGACACCAGCGCCTGTCTTTCTGACCACCTTGGGCTTCGGCGGCTCGAACATGTTCATAATGGGAGAGTCTTTTAACTGAGTTTGGATGTACCGGGCTCTTTCATAGAGCTCTTCCATGGTGGTGAGCTTATTCATGGCCAAGACATGCCTGAACTGTGGGGTCGCATTGGATATGATCATCTTTACTTGTTCAGGTTCCGAGAGGGTATCTCTTATTCTTTCTGCCAGAGACCTCCATCTATCAGCATAGCAGACAAAATCCTCGTCGGACTTCATCTTTTCGGCCACTAGGTCGGTAATGGAGAGAGAGGGACCGACCCTATCTCGATACTTCTGCAAGAACCTTCTCTGGACTGTTTCAAAATTCTCGGCCTCGCGGGGCTCCAAAGAGTAGAAGCACTCTAGCGCAGGACCATCCAATAACCTCCGAAAGAGGTATGCCAGGGATCTCTGGTCATTTTGCCAATAGGATGACTCATACATGAAATCCTTGAGGTGAATGAAGGGGTTGCCAGTGCCATTGTACCTGCGGTACGCGGGCATTTCGGAGGGAGGAAGATGGATGACCGGAAGGATTGGCAAAGCAACCTCCGGGGTGGATTTCACGTCCACCATTTTCTTCAAATTTTGAAACCGTTCGTCCATCCTATTGAACCTATTGAGGAGCGATTGGGCGAGCTCCTCGGGCGGTGAAGGTGGCACTTGCCACTGGGGAGGAAAATGTCTCCCGGAGACTTGAGGGGGAAACCCTGAATGAGAGGGAGCTGCCGGGCAGCCGATAGTTGGCCCCGGCTGAAGCGGTATGTGGGGAACAACAGGGGTTTGAGATTGCGAAGGGAACTGGAACGAGGGTGGTTGTTGGCTCGCTTTCCCTTGAAGCGAGGGAGATTGGATGGCTTGTGCCAGTGAAGGAGATGGAATGGCCCGCACCGATTCTTGGAGAGGTGCGATTGCCGGAGTTGATTCCTGGGGAGCGGGGGAAACAGATTTCCCCTTCAGAATGGCCTGGAAGGCCCGGAGCTGCTCAGAGGTAAGCTCCGTGTTGGCGAGGACACCTAGCAAAGAGGAGATGTCCTGTGGCGGGGATATGTGCCCTGTGGTAACCTGCACCTCACGTGAGGGCTCATGGGAAGGACCCACGTCCATAGCATGGACTCGCGGCTCGACTGACTCACCACGACCAGGGTGGTTCTCCTCAAAGGACTCGTGAGCCATGCTCACAGTTTTCCCGGAATGCAAAAACATACACTAGCAAGCAAATAGCAGAGATTATCAAACAAGTGGATGCCTTTACACCCCTTTTTTGTGTTTTGATTTTGATGATTTTTTTGTTGTGTTTTTAACCATATCCGAAGTTCACACAAAATAGGGACCCTAGTTCGTTTTTGTTTTCACCACCGTGTCAGCTAGGGGCTCTCGTCTCACCACGAATGGGTCGACTAACTCCGGGGAACTTCAATGGTACAACTGGCCCAGTGAACGAAGAGGAGATTCTTCGATGTCGGGGACTTACGGAGGTCCCAGTGGAGGAGATTCTAGTCCGTCGAGAGGAATTCCCAAACGGAGAGTCCTTCCTTCACCGAGAGAGGGTCATCCTTAGAAAAAAATAAAAAAGAATAGAAAAGAGGGATGGATGTATGCAATGGAATGCTGACAGATATATGGAGCATCACAGAACAACGAATCAATCAAGATATAACAACACACAAGAGATAGTAAAGCAAATCACAAGAAATTGCAAGGGTAACTGAAAGAAAGTAACAGAGGTCCCACCGTGATCGCCAATCTGTGGAAGCCGAGGAATCCACTCAAGGAGAAGAAAACGAACTAAAATACAGACTATCAAGCGACTAAAAATTAAGAAGGATTATGAAACGTGCCAATATGAGGAAAGAGCATACGTAGGATGCTAAAGGGATGTGATCGCCAGAGGGGTTACCTCAAAGAAACGAAATGATCGCGTGTACCTTGTATTGAGCGCGGAGATTGTGAATCCTCGAGAGCGGGAAATGGCAGGTTGCTTCTTCCCCCCCCCTTCGGCCGGCCGACGGAGAGGGCTTTCCTCAGGTACCCTTGCAAAACAACGGCAAACAAGTAATGAGTGGATCAGAAAGACGAAGGTGCAGTATTCAAATTCTAACGACGCAAGTAACGAAATGATGGCAAGACACACACTTGGTTGGTGTTGTCTTTTAAACCCCTCTCGGACACGAGTAGGAGGAAAATGCTTATGATGAATGGCGATTATTCCGACGTAGAAACGGGAAGGGACTCCCTCATAAAAGGGGGGGGGGGTAGAAGATATGATATGATGAATGCAAGATAACTGGGAAAGAAGAGGAGAGAATGGCTTATTGGATGGTCGATAGCGAGATCCGGCGGAGCTTCGGCAGCATAGGGACGATGAGGTAGCGCGGCGGGCGAAGGCGGCCTCTCTCCTGCAAGCACGGGCACCCGAGGATCCGGCAGGACCTCCCCTACAAAACATCCACGGGTTAGGAATAGAATCCGGCAGCCTCTCGGCGCTCTTTTTCGACCTCGAACTGAGGGGGGGTAGGCCTCTATTTATAGAGGTCGGGATGATGGGGGCGTCCAGAGGCATGGACGCCTCCATAACTTGGATTTTCTTCAAACAATAGACTGATCGACAGTCAGTCGATGGCCGGGGGTCACCCGTGAGCTGGTTGATGGAGGCGTCTAGGGGCCTAGATGCCTCCATAACTTGGATTTTCTTCAAACGACAGGTTGAGCAACGATCAGTCGATGGCCGGGGGTCGCCCGTGAGCTGGTTGATGGAGGCGTCCATGGGCCTAGATGCTTCCATAACTTTGATTTTCTTCAAACGATAGACTGAGCAACGGTCAGTCGATGGCCGGGGGTCGCCCGTGAGCTGTTGATGGAGGTGTCCATTGGTCTGGACGCTTCCATAACTTGGATTTTCTTAAACGACAGACTGAGCAACGATCAGTCAATGGCCGGGGGTCGCCCGTGAGCTGGTTGATGGAGGCATCCAGGGGCCTGGACGCCTCCATGATGACCCCCGGATTCCCCCAAAAAGGGCGTCGACAGTCGTCCGTTAGGCATTTTCCTGGTCCCGACAACTTCTGATGCATCCGATTGATGTTGATGCCATTCGAATGCCGCATGATTTCCACAACGAGGCGGTTTCCGGATGCCAAAGGAGCGTTACGCTACTCGCCCAGAAGACGAGAGAAGACTCAAAGATAGGAAACACTCAAGTGATTCAAAAATGCGAAAGCCGCTGCGGGGCGTCGCGTGGTAATATGAGATTTTCTCAGGGGACATCAGGAATAGCGTGTCTACACCCACATGCGTCTCCACCTATGTCTCCACCCCCGGTCAAGGAAACACCACATCCCGAGTAGGTGGATGCCGTTTGTATACCCCCTCATCCTACTCCACATATGCCTTCACCAAATCTCTCCTCCACAAGCCATGCACTATTGCCTACGCAATCTTCACTTTCGTCTCCACAACCTTCTCCACTATTACATATCTCCCGGCATCCACCTTGCCCGAAGCAGGCTCCTCGTCTTCCATTGCCAGAGTGTTTCACCGATATCTTTCGGGCTTTAATGGCCGCTCACGCGTTGCCACTCTCTCCGTATGTGCCTTGCCGACCCGCGGTCGGGAATATGCTTCAATATTGTTATTTCCACCGCCAGCAGGGGCATTTGGTTGAGGATTGTCCCGAGTTCCGGGATTATGTTTATGATCTGGAAGCTAAGAAAAGGATTGATTGGGCCGCTATTCACAAAGTCATTTTACATCTTCACAGCCAACAACAACAGCAAGAAGTGCCGACCGGGCAGCCGTCTCCGTTACTTCAAGACCAGGGGCACCCCTGTGATTCCTCATCTAGTGCTGCACTTGCTCCGTCACCTACCCTGTTACCTTCGCCATCTCCTACCCCGGCTCCATCGCCGCCACAAACCCAAGCCTCTACTCAGGCTAGTGCCTCCCCTTCTTCTCCCGCCGCCACTACCACTACTTCTATCCCTAACACCGCTCGACGCATTGTGTCGACACGTCGACGGTGGACACCACAACCTCCCTCTTCACCCTCTCCACCTCCATGTCCACTAACCCCATCGCCTTCATCACTATCCTCACCATCTCCATTGCCATCATCATCATCTCCATCTCCACCACCAGTGCTTCCATTACCACCTCCATCTCCACCCTCGCCTCCATCTCCGCCATCACCTTTGCCCGAGCTTGAGCAAGCCACACCTTTACCTTTACCTTTACTCTCATCCACGCCTTCACCTTCGCCTTTGTCACCACCCAAGCCTATCATCGCCACATCACCTGTGCCTTCACTTTCCATCACCACTCCCGTTGGAGCCTCCATGCCTTCCAAATCTTCACATGTGCCACCCCAACATATTCCCTTTACTTCTCCAACCACTTCCACCCCACGGAGTGGGTGTGCGCTTCCTTTGGTGCCCCTTGGGTCTAATCCCCAGGGAGACAATAAGCCAAGTCAGGATGATTCAGTGCCGGCCGTGCATTTCAAGATTCAGGATTTTATCTGTCGGATGCCGGTTCGTGTCCTGGTCCCTAGTTATTTTGGGGATGATGCGCCTTCACTTTCAAAGATGACAGTTGATAAGAAGAGTTCCCTTGAGTTGATGCCAGTTTCTTCCCAAGCGAGGCCGGTGACAATCTCTTTACTCGCCGGAGGGTTCACCATTGATGCTATTATTATCTCTCGCTCCATTGCTGTTCAGATAACTGGCCAAGAGGGGTCCTCTACCCAGATTGTGCTAACTCATACGGCCACTAAGCAGATTATGCACTCTATGTTCAAAGGGCAATTGGCCGTATCTTCTATATTCTCCAAGGACATTCTGCACATTCTATGCAATCTCCCTTGGTTCATTGGCAAGCCGGCCATGTCAACGCCGCGCATTATTCTCCCTCAGTTTTGTCCTGCTCTTCTGGTAAGGGAGTTATGCTTCGTGCCCAGTTGCCGAGTGGAGATGCCGAATCTCATGTTGCTAGTGCCAAGTGACGAAGCTCCATGGTTTTCTGATATTCATTCGTTTGAGGAGTTATCTGTTCAAGAATGTCTGCCTATGGTTAGCACTGAGTGTCTAGGGGCCACCCTGATGAAGTTGTATGTTCACAGCCGGGCCAGGCCATCTGTCAAGTGGACCCGTTATTTGAAAAAGTATTACAGATTGAGAAGGCCGAAGGTCCGAGTCTGCGCTAGGCGAGTCCATGTTCAAGAAGTATCAACTAAGAAGAGGCGGCGGTGTAAGTTTATGGGCCGTCAGTTGTGCACTCAGGGGTCCACTTCTCTTCCTTCTTCTTCATTTCACTCATCATTTCTTCTGCTCAGTTCCCACCCTTGGGTGGTGTACCTTCTTCCATCTGATCCTATTTCCATCATTTTCTCCTCCTTCCGTAGGTCCGTGCGTCCCCATTCCTTTCCTTTTTCTTCGGATCCTCCAGATTTTCCCTCCTCTCATAATTCTAGGCCTCGGCCTATGTTTTTTCATCCCAATCTCGGGACATCTCCCAGTTCTTCTCCTCCAGTATCTCCGGGTTCCGTCTCTAATTCTCCTTCCCCGACCTCGTCGGGTGATTTTCACTCTTATTCCCCAACCCTGTCGGGTGTCTATGTCTCTTCTTCCCCAACCCTGTCGGGTGATTCTAATTCTCCTTCCCCAACCTTGTCCGATGATTATAATTCCTCTTCTTCGACCACATCGGATGATTCTTCTTCTCATCTTTCTACTCATTCTTCCTCACCCTTTCGGGGGCGTTGCCCTTTTTCTTACTGTTTTCGAGGCTTTAGCCCGCCTTGATCTCAGCTAATCTTTGCTTATTCTGTAATTGGTTCCTTGTTATCAAGGTCTCTGTACCTTAACGAGGGAGTCCTAGCCCTCGTCTCTCATCCTTTTTATCCTTATTCGTCCAGTTTGATGTCTGCCGCTCCTCCGTGTAGGGGAATCTTTGATCCTTTGCTATCCTCTCATCTTTGTCCTGTCAAGTAAGGAATACAAAGCTCGTGCTGCTCAAAAGCTCGATGGTCAAGATCGCTTTAGGACGCTGGTTTCCGTTCCATGGATTTGTAAGGTATCGTCATTTTGTGCAAGAAAATATTATCATCGCTATTATCTCTCTTACTCCTGCACACGCTTATAATAATGCTATTTCTCAACATGGTTAAGTGGCTTTTAGAAATTTGCTTAGTTAAGCTTAGTCAAATGAGTTTGCTTCTGCAACATCCTTAGGCTGGTGATAGCTCCGTGCTCAGAGTCCAGTTCTTTCCCCGATCATTGAGGGTGACCTTTGAGCATGAGTTTCTCACACACTTCACGACAAGCCATAGCCGATCTTCTCTAGAGCAACACCGTTGCTGCTTTGGCCATACCGTGGGTATGCACAAATGCCTTTTCTCTTCTTTGCTCAGCCGAGTGTAGGGGCAAGAGATGGATGGATAAGATGACTAACCTAGGTGCTCCCCAATACGGGAGAGGTCTCAAATAGGGGCAGTCTTGACTCTCGAAAATGAGCTTTCATGCTTTATCTAGCCAATAAGGGCTGTCAAATGAAAATCATATATGAAAATCAATGCAAAATTATAAATCAAAGGCATGGCAAGAGTGGCAAAGTCCCGTGGGACATCATGAGCCCGGTCGTACGTGTGCCCAGGGGTCCTAAAAATTGAAGACACAAAGCCCCGGCGCAACAGACCTATCTCTTTGAGGGGTAGTGCCCTAGAAGGAATTCAAGTCCTGATGTCTCCCATCCTACATAAAGCTTGTCTCTAATTTTTCTTCTACTTCTCCCTCTTAGGCTGGGTTGTATCCCGGGTATGGCCTTAGTAGGGACACCATTCTTAAGAGGCGGTTGGTTGTGGTAAGCCACCCTCACATGCACGTCCTGCTTAAGGGAAGTCTTTAATGAGAGGGGGAGGAATAACGATCCCTGGCCAGCAGTTCAAGCCCGTCTTTAGGTGCTACGGATTAATATTTCAAAAATTAAAAAAAAATGAGATATTTTTCAAAATCCAAAAACAATCAAATATTATCTAAAATCAAAAAAATGAGATATTGTTCAAAATAGAAAAAATCAGATATTATCAAAACTCCAAAAAAAAATCAAGAAAATTAAAAAATCTAAAAATATTTATTTTTTACATTTTACTTTGAGAACAGATAAATAATCTGTTTGTTAAGTGTACAGGTTGCAGGTGCTTCAAGTTTCCTTGCTCTATCTCTCGTTTTGCCTCTTGTCCATATCTTTGATATGTTCTTTCCTTCTTCGATCCGCTCTCTCGATCTATTCTGAAGCTTGTGTCCTTCTTAGCTACTGTCTCGCTTCACCATGTCTCCATGAGAGGGCTTTGCCTCATGATTATGAACCTGGCGGTTCTGCTTCATTCTGATCTTAGATTTTGATTGAAGGGCGTATTTGTTATGTCCTTTATCCCGCCGTGTCCTTGTCACGTGTTTATGTCCCTCCGTGTCATCCCACGCATGTTGTTTTGTCCCTCACCATGTGTTGTTAGTTGTCTTGCATATGTTGTTAGTTGTCCCTCTATGTCCCGTGTGTTGTCTCATCTCATGTTGTCATCCCACATGTGTTGTTGTCCCACATGTTCTTGTCCCAACCGTGTGTTGTCCCACTGCATTATTGTCTTGTCCCACCATGTTCGTCATACATACATGTTGTTGGTTTGTGTCTTGCATGTGTTGTTGGTTCTTCCGTTGATATGTTATGTTGAGCTGTATTTTTCGTTCATTTGTTCGTTATGTTATGTTCATCTTTATGTTATATTCATATTGTTGTTGTCTTATTTGAAAATCCACAAAAATAAAAAAAAATTCAAAAAAAATGCCGTTCCGCTTGGTAGGTAGGTCAGGTATGGCTCTCTATCCCTACTCATTGTTGCATTACTATATGATATATACACTATTATAGCCTCTCAAGGATCGGATGGTTACCCGTGTGTTTTGGGATCTGATGTTCCCCTTTAACAAAAATGATGATGATCTAGGAGCATACTGTTAATCGTTAGATAGGCCGCTCGGTTGAGTCGGGTGGGGGACGATGGACTCTGTCTCGCACGCCGTGGTTGCAAGAAGACTCTTGACCCCGTCCTGACTCAGTCTAGCAATAGTATCCTTAAGTACTTTCTATTTTATCTTTCTTCGCATTCGTTTTGATGATTTCTTTATTTTTAACCCAGCATGCATCATGTCATTTTTTGAGCACTCACGCCTCGTGATCCGTTCAAGATTTATCCTCAGCAATGGTTAATTACACCTCAGTTCTCTTGGGTAAGAGATTCTTCATTCCACTCTGAATTCAAACGATTTCTTTGATCTTGCTGCTTGGTCTGGTTGGCCAGCGTGATTCCTGTCTAGATTTTATCTCAGTCTTATTCTCCTTTTCCAGCTCTTATGCTGTGTTTCCTTATGACCCACTCATTATTCGTAGATTGTGTCCCCAATGAGGCTGGTCGTGTTTCCTTTCCCTTAGTTTAGTTCTCCAGACATGTCTCATTCTTGTCAACCATTCCGGGCGGTTAGTTTGACATTTTCGGAAAAATTCATGTCGCTTGTTAGTTGTGACGGGTGTCTTTTACCTTGATGCCCGCTTATCATTTCTCTCCACTTCATCTCCATTTTAAATCGCTGTCGCTTTTGCTCCATCTTCTTTCCATTCCACCTCCGCATCGCTTTCGCTCATTCACTTGCAAAGCGGACATCAAAGAGGGGCATCTGTTGACACCCGTTTTTAGCCCGCAAGTTACGTCATTTCTCTTATTCATCATTTTTGATGTTCCGAATTAGCCATTGTTTTGGAGCCTTCTTGGATGGATTTCGAGCCCATTTTCATTGTTCTCTATCCTCTGAGTCCTAGAGATCATGATTTCTTAGAGTCTCTGGAGCTTATCTTATCAACTTCCGACTTCTAAGTTGACTTACAGCCCATTTAGGTCGGCTTCCATCAAGCAATCGGCTCTCTCTCACTGCGCAGTCCTGAAAGTGGTTATTTTTCACCATCTTCCGATCCTCTATTCAAAATGTTTCGTTCACCAAAGTTGTTCGATTTTTAAGGATCTACAATTTCGTCTTCTACGCCATTGGCCAGTTCTGCCCTTATGGTGAGCTATTCACGTTTTTCCAACAGGCTGTGCTGTTCACCTACGTCCCAGAATTTTTTCTCTCTGTTCTAGACCCATTTTCTCCCTCTTCTGATCGTCTTTTCATCTTGCTCTCTTCATGAACGTTGTTCCTCTCTCAGTTATCTACAATTTCTTCGTCTATCACTTTTGCTAGTTTTGCCCCGTTTGAGAGATACGCTTCAATTTTTGAAGTCGCCCGCAGTCTGCCCAAAATGTTCCTTCATCGGTGTAAAAGTCTATTAGTAGACTGTCACCATGTGAAGGTCTATCGTAAGACCGTCACAGCCCAAGTGACGGTCTATTAATAGACCGTTACACCTAAACTTGCCTAAAATCATCCCGTTCGACCCCCGGAACCTGACGGTCCTACCCTAGACCGTTTGTTACCTCTGGCGGTCTTACGATAGACCGCCAGATGACACCGAGAGTCCAATTCGTGCTGGACTCTGCTCCGTTTCTTTGTACCGTGGCCCCCTTGCAGAGCCCATAACTTCTTGAATTCTACTCCGAATTGAGCGACGTTTGTTCCTATGATTTCTCCTTTATATTATCTTGAATTTGATCCATAGATCTCAGATTTTCAGTGGCTATCTTGCTCAGAAACGCAGATGAAAGTTGGGGGTTTATGTGTCCTAGTTCAACACAAACTCTATAGATTAAGCTCCGGGGCTCCATTCTAGAAGCCATATCTTCCAGATCCTTCCACCAAATTGAGACCCACTTGCTCCTACCTCTTATCTTTTATATTATCTCGAGATTGATCCATAGAACACGAATTTTGGTGGACTCTATCCTCTAAAATCTTGGGAGAACTTTCTGGGTTTTCTGCAACCTCTATATAAACTACCAAGTTCGCAGTTGCAAAGGAGGGGCTCTTTTCGGACGTGGAGCGAAGCTATGCTGCAACTCCAACTCACAACTTTGACCCCAGTTTGAAGAGAGAAGTATTGGCTTTCCATTGCATCCTTCTGGGCTTAATTTGGTTGTCTATACTCTTAGTTCTAGTCTCCTCAAAATCACAAATCATCACAGGTTTTTGCATTTTCTGCTACACATGCATTTGTGCACGTTTTGCATTAACGTTTTCTCTCTATTCTCTCAACCAAATTTCGTGATTTCAAATCTCATGTATGCACAACACACACACCTATCTTTTCCACCCTTCCACAGGGGTTAAAAACCTCCTCCCGGTGAGTTTGCCCTCAATTTCTATCCCTATTTTATCACTTCGGGATTGATACTACACTTCATGATCTAATGGGTTTTTGCCTTTGTGTTTTGATCTTTGTTTTGCAGGAGAGCATGATTTGGACGTGAGGCCCTCTTCTTCTAGCCGGCTGGAAGATGAGGAGGTTTGATCCCACAAAGTTCCTCGCACCCCGTTTCAAGTGCGATCAAGTCTTTAAGTTCCAAGGTACACAGCGCCGTTCCTCTCCTTTCTTCATCCTTTGGTGTTGTTGGAACCTTGGTGGCGATCACGGTTAGTATTTCTCATCCTTTCATCCCCCTTATCTTTGATTCACATGTTTATGCATGTATTAATTTAAAGGGGGCGGGATAGGAATCTAATTAAAACAAATCTACAATCGATAGGTTATTCAGGATCGAATGGGTTGTTTTGAGATTGAAGTCGAGTCACTTATATGACAAAAAAGATCGAATTAACTTAAACATCCATATACTGCCATTTCAGTAGCCAAATTATCGATAGATTGTCTAAATATGCCCACTTCCTACCACTTAAACATCCATATACTGCCATTTCAGTTGCCAACTTGTTTGTTCATAACATTGTTAAATTACATGGGCTACCACAGGTATTTTTCTCTGACAGAGATGCATTATTTACCGGTCTTGCTTTTGACAATGCATTTGAAAATTTGGTGGCAGATACTAGACTAATGTCAGAATCAAAGACCTCTTGCAAAATATATGTCTGGTTATTCAGAGTGAATTGCATGCTCATCTCAGAAATATTGAACACAATATCTCCAAGAGGTTGCATCGAAGTGGTGCCAAGCACAACATCGGCACCACCCAATGGTAAAACTAAGAAATCAGGAGTGAAAGATAATCCTGGCAGCTTCAAAATCACTCCAGGACAAAATCCCTGAGAAGCCAACTCAATGCATTCAACAATCTTAACTTTATGAGTAGAATAACTTGTGATGGAAAGCCCCAACTTAAAGTAGAATAACTTTATGGGTTCACCTCATAATTTCACTTGATTTAACTCTTGGATTTAGTAATCGATGTGTATGTTCTCATTTGGGATTGATGTGTATGTTCTAATTTTTGCGTGTTTAAGGATCCGCGATGGCGCAAAGGGGGGAGGTGCGGTCCCATGCAGAGTTGGCTGTAGGGGCCCTGGACGTGCAGGGTGGAGCACCACCCCCTCCGGTAGATGCGGTCTCCGGTGCACCGAGAGCAGAGGAGTTTTTCGACTTGTCCACCCAGTTGCTGGCATTGGCTCAGGGAGCGTTGCCAGTTGCCCTGTATTGGGAAAGGTTTAGGGAGTTGAGCTGGTATGCACCACTGGCCATGGCGGGTCCGCGATTTTTGGCTCAGCAATTCGTTGCTGGACTAAGGCCAGAGATTCATCGGACCCTCATGGGGTCCGGGGTCACCGACGTGGAGGTAGCGTTCCGGACGGTGGCGATTTTGGAGGTAGACCTGCTGCGCGCCCAGGAGCATGGTCGGGCGTTGCAGTTCCAACAGGGTCTCCCTCAGATGGTTCAGGAGGAGCCAGTCGCATCCTCTTCCCCTATCCGTGGTCCTCGCCGACGGGACAGGAGGAGGCGCCGACAGGCGGCTCGGCGTGGTGTAGGGCGATACTAGGAGCGTAGGCGTCAGCGACAGGAGAGCATGTTAAAGTAGGCCTTGGAGGAGTCCGCGCAGCAGTCAGCCACGAGGCGACCACGGCATGGCTGAGGCAGGTGACCGTATTTTGGCCCTGGCTGAGGCGCTCTTGTATAGAAGCTACGGCTTCAATTTTCATCTGGCTTCTGCCAACCGGGGTATGCCCAAGGCTTTGTAATTTTCTTTTTGTTTAACTATACCTTTGGGACTTGTATATATCTGGACTGAAAATTATATAAAATTGTGCAAATCTAACGAATTACGACGACTATACGAAGTTGGTTGACTAACATGGTTTATGTGCCGCTTTTTCAATTTTTGGGACTATAAGAGAGAACATAGAGGATGAATGCAAATAGTTTTCCCACTTCTAGGTTTCAAAATGAGCAGATTGGCTAATTCAACAAGAAATAGATTAATTTTTCATATGCATACACCAAATAGAATTATATGATTCCTAAAAAGCCTACAATTGTTTTCATTTCTTTGACTCCAAATTTCTTGCACATTTGAAATTTCTTAAATTTATTCCTACAATTATCACAATCTAGACTGAAGAAGCCCAAATCAGTCTACAGAACAAAAATAGATAGACCTGAAGAAGCCCAAATCAGACTACACAAAAAAAATTGATAGACCTAATTCTTTCACAAGAGACATCTTTATCACAAGTTATGAGTACCTGAAAAGAACATATTGGCAACATGACCGGTTGTTGCAGATCCTATAAGACTACAAGCAACTCATTTATAATGTGGTTAGTGGATAAAGAGAGTCAAACCTATTTTCCTAAACTGTCTGAACTTTTTTTACTCAAGATATCACCAAATAAAGGCTCTCCCAGCCACAAATATCTATGGAGAAATATCTTCATCACTGTCCAGGTCACTGCTTAAAGTTAATTAATACTTATAGGCATCATAGAGATCTATTTTCAACAATTCAGCTCCCTTGTATGTTGTCATTTTACAAATGGATGTCTGGTGCATCGGCAAAAATCTTATAGTTATTTCTTTACATATTTTCTTGCAGGCAAAACAAAGAAACTACCAGCGTATTTTGACTGTTATTTCTAGAATACAGAGCTCCATTTGTAACAGCCGATTTATAGCAAAAGGTAAATACCCCAAAAATTTTACCTGTGATTTCAAACTTTGTGGATTTTAATTGCATATAAATGTGTTTTTAAATGTGATTTTAACTCAAAAATGATGGTTGATCTGACTCTGATAAAGTTTTCACATGATTTTAACTCCCTGCGCGTGCGTGTGTGTGCTTGTGTGTACTCCAATAGGGAGAGGGTAAGAGTCCCTAGGTGGGAGACCCACAAAAACTTGATCCACTCCTCCATTCCCCTCTCCATCTCCATTGCACCAGCCAGCGACAGCAGTAGGGTGCAGCATCTCCACCTCTCTCCTGACCAGCAAGAATATGACGACCCCATGCTCTCTCTAGTTTGAGCAACAACAAGAGTGGGTGAGGATTTTGTATAAAGTGGAAAGAACACTCTTTTATTTTTGGATATTTGGGCAGCTAATGTAGCCCTCAAAATCTTGGTGTGGGATTGATGCTTTGCACAGGAAAGAAATTTGAGTGAGCTGAGAGTCACTGGTATATTAAAGGCAGCTTTCCCCCCCCCCCTTTTGCCCTTTCTTCCTCATGCGCATTTGCATGCGCATGGCTTATGAATGAGTTTCCGAGATAAATCAACCCTCATGTGCGTGATAATTTTCATTTGATGATCCCTTTGCAGGCCTTTGGGATATTTAAAATGTACAAAATCAAAAATATTTAAAAACTGATTCTAAGCTGTTTTTCGGCTGGTATAGAGTTTTAAAGCAGGTTAATGGCTGGTTTGGGCCAGTTTAGCCTGGTTCAAGCTATTCCAGACCCTTTTAGGCCAGTTCAGGCTGATTTAAAAGCAAAATTTTACATTTTTTGGTTATTTAATTAGTAACAGGCAGATTCATCCCTAGAACGGGCAAAGTCACTCCAGCCTTGACAGATTTCATTCCAGTCCACATAGTTCCGATACACATGGATGATTTTGAAATCCTATCCTTCACTCACTCCATCATCATCCTCATACTAAGACTTAACCAATCAATTTATTGTTGGGCAGGTCTAATTAAGTATCAAAGGATATGGCAGAATTTTCTGACATGTTACGTGCTTGATGTCTACCCTTTGCAGGACAGTGACAATAGAGGATCTAAAAAGGTCACTAGCCCAAATGTCCAATTGGCATGGTAGAAAACTACCTTCTTGTTTGTGTACTTTTAAGCCCGCACAACTAGAGAACAACTTTTAAATGTCCCTATAGACCAGAGAAGATGATCTCCTTTACGGCACTACTAGCCAAGGAGTGAAATTTGATCACAATTCCCTAATCATGGTAGACCATAATTTAAGGAACTATTAGCCAAGGAATGAAATTTGATCATAGTTCCCTATAGAAAAGAATATGATCATGGGAGAAGCACAATCCTTGTAAAGGACAGGAAAATTTGATATCAGGATATGTGCACTCCTCTAGGGTATCCTCCACTCATACAACACTTGAAATAGTATAATCATGGGAAAAATCATTTCATGCCTCACTTTATCCTCTCAAGAACTTGAGCAGAGTTCTGGAATCAGCATGCTTATTACTTTCATAGACCAGAACATAAATTGAGATTATTTGCTAAAATTGCATCTTTCATTCACCTTTTGGTCCAGCTGATCTCATCAAATTTTTTTGGTAGCATTTTTTAAATCACCTTTCTTTTCTATATCAAAGATATGATACACTCAAATCCTCAGAAAAAAAAACAAATATTATAAAGGCAAAATGACCATGAATTGGGACTTTAAAAATGATGTGCTTGTACATCCAGTCATGCTCTCATGATTTTTTCAATGATAAATGGTGGCCATGTGATTTTTCCATGAAACACACTTGCCACCACCTGTATGATACACAAATTCAGATGGAAAGAAAGACTACAACAACCACAACATAAGAAATATACAAAAAAAGACAGTATACTGTAAGAGAACCACAACATAAGAAATCTACAAAAAAAAGCCACAACAGATTTCTAGTAATGCACCTTCACCAAAAAGTTAGGTACTGTGACAAAACCTTGTTTGTTAAGCTCTAGGGATGCCTCATACTGCCAATGGTTTCAAGCAAAAAAAGAAGTCAGCTTTGTCTGTGAGTGGAAAAGAAAACCATGAACATATACACAAATATATCATGATTCATCCAGGCCAAGAAGATGCTCATGATTCATAAATTCTGCATTTGGAACCTATTCCCTAAAATCATATGTTCAAAAAACAAATTCACCATTGTCATAAATATTGTCCCATCAGTTTAAAGTCAGCTAAACCTAATAAGGGATCTAAATGATTTGGCAAAGTTTTATGACTTGCTGCCTACCTGATGTCAACAATCTACAAGCTTTATGCAGTTTCAGTAGCACCACTGGCTACAGTTTCCCAGACCTTTGACTTCCAATTGTCTGGAGGTGCATGGACACCGGCTATCAGGAGGGACCTCAGACCAGACGAGATGGACCAGCTAGAGGGCCTTCTAACCGGGACTTCCAGGCAGAGAGGACCAATCTGCTGATTTCTGAAAATCAGCAGATCCGGAGTCTGCTGATTTCTGAAGTTCAGCTGACCTAGGTCTGCTGACTTCAGAATTCAGCAGACTTGGGTCTGCTGACTTCTGTAATTCTTAGTGAAAATGGCAGAATATGAATGGAGGGAATGGCCTGACTCAGAAAATCCTGGACAGCAGTGGAATTGGAGATGACGGGGGATCCACAGTAGCTGATCAGATGTCCCATGTCCCTCCATTGTCTATGAACAGGGTGAAGTCCACAGTAGCTGAAAGTTATATGCTTAACCTCTAGCAAAAACATATCTCAGCTTGGATAGTGATGGAGCTTCGCTGCATATATCTGGAACTTGGATTAGCTTTGTCACATGCACTCATTTTCTTCCACTCTTGCATTGGCGTGCTTGGAGTAGCTTGTTTACCTTGCACTCACTTTCTTCTATTTTTTCAATAGAGTGCCTTGCACTATGTCACTGAGGTTGATCCAAAAGCCTTGACATAGCACCCCGAGAATTTATTTAAACAAAATTTCTATTCATTTCGAAATTTTTGATTTATTAAATTGGAAATCCCTTTTGGCTAAAATTCAACTAATTCATAAAAATCTGAAAAAATTATAATCAAGTAGAGGACGAAACATTTAGACTAATTGTCTTCTGGGGTAAACCCCAATTTAATTTTTAACCAAGCCGAATTAAGGATTTAAGGCTAAAAAAAATCGGACCTTAGAGTATCTAGACCTTAAATTGCCAAATTAGAGCCCAAATTGTGATCTTTTGAGCCCAAATCAAGTCCATTAGCTCCGTCTTGACTGATAGCCCAATAACCCCCTCTTTTCTCGCCGAAACCCTAACCCTAGAATTCGAATTTGAGGAGGATGGCAGCGTGACCGGGTCAATGCGTGAATATCGAACAACCAGAGTTCGTGGACTCTTCCAGCCTTATCGACGCCTCTAGGGTTCAATCAATCCTATAAAATTGACCCTAGCCCGACCTAGCGTCGACGTTTGCTGCGGCTGCCGGCGAGGATCTAGGTCGTGGGCATTTTTGGCGACGCGAGTGAGGTTCTCTTCGTGCGGTTCGGGTGCTTGTGTCGTCTTCTTCCTTCGATTAAGGTAGGCAATCGTAGTCCAAACCCAAAAAAAAATACCATTGGAAGCGTCTACAAGTCATCTTTCGATCTATACTAAAAGACCTAAATTTCATTCTATGTAGAGGTCGTATTCTTGATTTTAGTAGAAGCATGTCGAATTAGGGTTCCATCCCCGGTAGCTTCCATTCATTGTTTAAATTTAGGTTGTATAGCAGGCTAAAGACAAATTAATCATGCCTACTTGTGTAGATTTTTATGCTCTTTCTATTGCTTCCATTTTTCCCAATTATCGTTTAGGGTATTGTTCGAATTTGGCGTCGTAAGTAGAGTCTATCAAAGATCGCCGGAGAGCGGGCTGTTGACCTGGTTGCGGTCGTAACAGGAACCGCTTGGGTTCCTAGCGGTCGAACGATAGACCGTTTCCTCTGTTACTGTTCTGGACTATGCAACCTATCAAATGGTCGTTTAAGACATCCAGCAGTCAATCGATGGACCATTTTTCCCCAAATGCCAGTTTCTGTGAATCGTCACCCTAAGCGGTCGCCCGATAGACCGCTAGCCTCTGTTAGCGGTCCTCCCTAGACCGTTTCGTGTCGTTGATTTCATTTGTTGTATGTTTTGACTATGTTGATTACCTCGGCTAGATTGCATGTGTAGGATAGAAACCCACACAAGAATTGGTAAATTATGGAATATATAAACTGATTTAATGTGCATGATTAATATCTCTTCCATTCCACTTCCAACGTGATCTTGGTGAAAAATTGAAATTTGTGTCATCATGTCACACTATTTATGGTGAAATAAATTTGAAAAATTATCTGGGATTGTTTGACAGTCACTCCACTCCAGTGGTACTGACTGACCGATCATCTACCGTTTTCGATGTTTCATTAAACCTTTAATCTTGTAATGGCTGGGACTCTCCGCCGGATATTCCTTCCGTCGGACTAGGACCTCCATTATGAGATCTCCGTAAGACCCCGCGAGCCTGAGATTTCCACTAGGATGTCGGGCGGGTTGTACCTTCAAGACCTTCACCAATTACTCGATCGAATCGTCCGTTTTACAGCCCAAAATTTGGGTCTGTCTTGGCTTAAAGGCGGCCCTGGGCTAGACCGTGTGGTGCTTTAAGCGGTCTAGTCATGACCGTTTTCTTGCTGGCCATGAGCCAGGTTCTGCTGGTCATCTTCCTTGTTTCGATCAACCTAGCAATGTCTAAATTGACCAAATCGCCTCTGGCTCGACCTGAGAGGTGTGGGCTGGACCCTGGTTCTGTTCCATCATGTCTTGGACGGGTTGGGAGCCCTTTAAGACGACTGATTCAATCTTGCTGGGCCCAGATTGTTTGCGATTGTCATTGGACCATTTTCATCCTCCTAGCGGCCGTCCAAGGACCGTTTCAGGATGGGGCGGCCTAGTGAGTGACCGTTTACCTTTGCTATGGCCCAGGGACCTTCTCGTGCTTGGCGGCCCCCTGTGGACCGTTTTCAATTAGTAAACGGCCCATCTAGGACCGTTTTATTCTTAACTCTGGGTTTTGTTCTTATGGCTCAGTATCGCCTGTAGCGATCCATGTTAGACCGTTTTTGTCCTGTTGCGGCCCAGGTACGATCGCAACTCAGCCTGAAGCTTGTTTTACGTGTTTCTTGTGTGTTCTGGTAAGCTGAGCCAAGATGGGCTTAAGTTATAATAAATCCTGATTTGGTTCCTGTCCCCGACAAGCCACAAATCTTATGGATTTCCATTCTATTACTGAAAACTTACTTAATCTTAGAGATTAAGTTGCATAGCTTGACCTTGGAATTCTTGGACGATTCCAATGAATGTCTAGATATTACTTAGGATCTTAGATCCACCAAATCAATGCCAACGCATCATAAGGGTCCGGTCTGGTCCTGGGAAGAGCGCCCGAAAAGTACTAGTACCCCGGGGAGTTGTAATGACATGGTGAGATATTGCACCGAGTGCATGACTAGCGTGTGTCTATGACATTCATCTCTTTTTTTCTCTATACATTTTATTAGATTCCTATATGGAATTTATCTCGATATGACTTGCTTGCGTGTTTGATCGGCCAATTTCCTAGAAATTGATATATCTTGATTCAATTCATTCTATTAATTTCGTTTCCATCAGTTCTTATGTTAACTTGTTTATCGTTCTTAGTTCGCATGCATGACAGTTATTTAACTTGGTTAACTACTTAAACCTGCATGCTATTACCTACTGAGCGTTCGCTCACCCAGTTTTCCCTCTTTTCAGGTAGTTCTGGTGATGAAACGGATGGGGATGGGCAAGAGTAAAGATCGGAGTGAACCCTGGAAGGCGTGGACCTGAGTAGTGTTAGTTTATGTGGTCGTATAGTTATGTTGTCAGGTCAACCAGTGGATTCGAGTTGTAATTTTCTCTTTATTGAGTCATGACTTGAGAAAGTGTAGATGTGAAAACATTGTTATTTCTCCTATTTTTAAAGAAGTTGGTTTCTTTTGGGTTAATTCCTTTCTATTGCATTTATGTTCTTTAAATACCGTTATTGCTCCGTTTATCATGAATGTATATAACTACCGCGTTCTGATATTTCGTGTCGGGACGTAACACTTGAACTGAAATATGATTCTCTCTCTTGTTGGGCCGGTACCATGTATCCACAAGAGAATATGAAATCATCACATATATGTAGTGTTGTAACCTTTAAGCCTCTGACATGTATGGTATTATAAGAACCGAACAAAACCAAAACCCTGAAAGTACACTGTAAATTCAATCAACTCAAATAGCCCACCCCCTGATTGCAATTCCCAAGAGGCATAACCCAGAAGAAGGCATCAAAACCACTTTCAGACACAGAATATTCAAGCAGTCTCGAGAAACTGAGAATTATAATTTTATTTATGAAATATCATGTGATAGAAACTATTCACATCCAACATGTAATTATAAATGACTTTGATATGGAATTTCCACGTATAAGTTAAATGAATCTCATTGGAAGGATATAATCTATCATTTGTGGTTAATATTTTCAACCCACAATCCTTGTAAAGGGTAACATGGTGGATAGCAAAGTACACGGTTTAATAGCTAAATGAGGTATGACAAAAAAAAGAAGTTTGATGTTATGTTGGCAAAGCCTCCAAAAACAGCTCAAACCCCCTTAAAGATAAAGATAAATGCCAACTGAAATTACTCCCCTTTTCTGTTTTTTTTTATTGTATACGTGTGAAGTAAAGGCAAAGATAAATGCCAACTGAGATTAAAACCCCTTAAAGATAAATGAGAAAACAAAACAAAGAATTAAAGAAGCCCAAAGATAAATGCCAACTGAAATTAAAACCCCTTAAAGATCTAAGTGAAGTGAAGGCAAAGAAAGGTCAAAAGAAAAGAGAAGGAATTAATGATAAAAAAATGATGAATGATGAATATGAAATTAGACTTCATCACTAAAAGTGGGGAAGGGGAAATAAAGAAATGAAAAGGATCAGCCCTATGGATCCTGCTCTGCATCCATAAAGGTGGGCATATGCCAAATTGTGAGTAGCCTATCCATGTGTCTCGTAAGAAGTTTAGAGACATAAAAATCTGCAAAATTGGATCTTTTCTGTGATATCAGGTAATAAAGTTACAAGAATCAGGATGTGTTCAGAAAAAGTACCTATCTTCTACTTGCTACTGTATAACCTAGGATTTGTTCATCTGAAACCTGGAAATAGATCCTGTGAACTATTTTTCAGAAGATTTTAACTTTTAACGGTTGACCTTAGATTCTCAAATGGACAAGAAGGGGGGGTTGAATTGTCCCCACCAAATACAATGGTAATTTTTAAAATTACGCAGCGGAATGAAGTTAACTACCAACACAAGATACAATCAAACGAAATATACGTTATGAAGAATTCTATTCTCTCAAGCTTACCGCACTCACACGATCAATATGAAAAATATAAACAAGCAACCCACAGTCAAACAAGATGCAAGATAGATTTTTAGGTGGTTCAGGACCACGACGGGATCCCTACATCCACCCCTCATCAAAATGGTGAGGATCCACTCGCTTCGAATTAAAGCGCATGGAGCTTTCGCTCCAAAGACACGGAGACGTCGTCTCCTACACGATCCGCCAAGGATCAAGACACACACACACTCGCTGCTACAGCCGCAGCACAATATACCACAACTGTACACAGACGATTCAACACTCACAGAGTCTGAGTTCAGAAATAAAAGATATGTTCAATACATCCACATGAACTAAATGGAAAGCATTAGAATAGATGAAAAAAGGGTGAAAGAAGTTGATCCTCAAGAGATGAAAGGGCCGGAGGAGATCTTGTTGAAGAACAGGTTGGAGGGAAGTCGAATGCTTTCGATTTGAACATCACCGCGATCCTCTCTTCGAACCGCTCCTCTTTATCTTCTATCACGATCACAAAATCCTCCTTGATGTAGATGATATCCACAGATTTCTTCAGCTCCTCTCCTTTCCCTTTTTCTTCTCCTACAAGAAAGATAGAACATGAATACTTGGAACATTTCCCCAAATTCGCAGCTTATTTATACACCCACAATAGAAAGAGGAAAAGACATCAAAACCCATGCTAAAATCCCTTCAATATGTATCTAACATGTGTATGAATGCCCTAGGGGAAAGTGTGTCAAATATGAGCCAAAATAGATCTAGAATAATGGGTTTCAAATACAACGAAAATGGGCCGCCCACCGTATTCGGTCCACCAGTTGAGAGGGGTCGGTCGACCGAACTTTTACAGGGTCTGGACTAGTGCAGTCTCAGGATTTCGGTCGACCGAATGCACTGGGTCAGTCGACCGAAGTCTGATAGAGTTTCAAACCCTGTACTCTATTGTCTCTGGTCGACCGAACACTTTCTCATGGTCGACCAAAAGTCTGCTGAAAGCCTATGAAGTATGGAAAACATGAGTGTTTAAGCTCTAACAACCCAATCATGAAATCCTTGAAGTATGAAGATCAAAACCAAGAAGAAAACACATGAATACATGCATGAAAACCCTTTGAGCACTTAGCTATTTGAATCAATTAACAAGAGCTTGTTGCTAAGCATCTGAGCAAGATGCGAGCTTGATTAAACCAATTGTCTACCAAACTTCACATGTCTATTCATTTGTGAAATTTTAGAGTAACATGGACATAAATGCCATAGGTGTGAGAATATGATTCAACTAATTCCTATCAATGTTTGAATTAGTAGATCAAGCAAATTTTTAGTCCAAGACTCAAAGTAGAAGGAGCATGAACCACAACTCAACCAATTTGTACTTTTGAGAGTTGTAAGGCATCACCTTATTCTCTTAAAGAATGTGAGCATTGTTTACCACTTGTTTTGAATCCAAGACTGAAAATGACTCCTTCACTCATGATTTTGAGTTCCAAGAGTCCACCAAGGGTATTTGTCCTGCATGAACAGATGATCACAATATTAGTACCTTGGTTATCAAGCATTTTTCAATAAACCATACAATGGCACAAACACACTACATTTGTCATCATTGAAACTTAATTACCTAAAACCAACTAGGGGATCCAACAATCTCCCCCTTTTTGATGATGACAAAACAACGTGTGCATGTGTATGCATGAATACCAAGAACAATTTATTGAACAAGTTAAAACCATGAACATGTATCAAACTATGAACATGTGACAAAACTATGAAGTATTTAGAGTATATGCATATGAACCAAACTATGCAAGGAAACTTGATATGCACAAAAAACTTCCAAAATGATATGAACATGATATGCACTTTTTCTCCCCCTTTGTCATCAACAAAAATCGATTGACAAGATGGTTATTAAACTATGATATTAACATGTATGTGTGAGTATGAAATTCTCCAAATTATTCTTGCAAGCAAGCAAGCAAGCATGAAAGTCAAGAAAGCATGTAAATATCTATAACTCCCCCTCAATGGGGTAAAAGGATAGCAAGTGAACAGTAGATTTAAAATCAAATTGTGTCACATGAAGCATAATCAAAAAAGGTAGTGCATGCATATGCTAGAGGCACTGCATAAACCATGATAAGAACAAATTCAAGATACACACTCATCACAATAATACCCGTGAGTGAAATATGTGGCAATGAGCAATGAACTTTAAAAATATATGGATATTAGCAGAATTTCTAAAGAACACTGGAGGGTTATTTCCTTTCTACAATTCCATTTCGATCCTCGACTTTTTGTAGCTTCGCACAACCCCCTTTTGTTTCTTTTTTATTAGATTTCACCATTCGGCGCGAGTCACCTCATGTGTCTTAATGAGGATTCTCGGCTACTAGGATTCATCACGCAATGTGAATTTTTGTTTCGCCTTTCGACGTGAGTTTCCTTATTTATTTTAGTGGGGATTCCCGACTACTTAGTTTGACATTCAACTTATTAAAATTTTGTGGGGTAGGTAGCTTTTTTCTCATGATTACTCTTGATTTCCATGTATAAATTTTGTTCCCCTTAAAGTGTTGAGAAGAATTTCTGAAATCCTTATCGATTAAAGTCATATGCATCATTTTGTGCAAGGTGTATGGGTAATTGCTTTGGATGTTGAAAATGAATTTGTCAAAACATAGTTATGACTCCCCCTAAATGTATACATAGTTGGAAACAAATCCTCCTCCTTTGTATATGTCACTATTCACAAATGATCAAAATCATTGTATTTTATCTAGTAAGGAGGTGAGGTCTTAGAAAATTTTTAAGAGAAGATTTTCTAGAATATGTACATGCAGTCATGCAATGATTTGAAAGTAAATTTATGAAATATGATTTTCGGTACGTGGCGGAGAACTTAGGTCTGAAGACCACCTCACGTGTAATGAAAGCTTCCGACTAGACATAATCCAACCTTCCACAAACACCATTTGATATACCGAAGAATCATGGCATTCAAGCAAGTAAGTATATCAAGTATATACAGACATATGCAAGTGAATGAAAAGATAATGAAGAATTATTCATATTCACAAGTATGCAAGAATATGTGCAAATCTAAACCATGAGGTCGAGTGTATGCAAAATTGTTAAGTTATTTGTAAAATAAGCAAAAGTGTGTATACAAACCTAGTATGAACAATTACTCATTCATACAACAAATTCCTAGCTCTCTTCTTATTCTTGTGAAATTTGCAGAAGATAAGGGTTTTGTAAAAATATCTGCAAGTTGGTTTTCAGTATCTACATGTATAAGCTCAAAATGACCCATACTCACATGATCTCGCAAAAAGTGGTGTCGAATCTCTTTGTGCTTTGTGCGAGAATGCAAAATATAATTTTTAGAAATGTTAATGGCAGAGGTGTTATCACAAAGAATGGGTGCATTATTCAAGATAATACCAAAATCAACTAACTGTTGTTGGATCTATAGCACTTGGGCTGCACAACTACCGACAGGCATGTATTCGGCTTCGGCAGTTGACAATGCCACTGTATTTTGTTTCCTAGAGGCCCATGAAATCATGCAACCTCCAAGAAATTGACAATATCCGCTCGTGCTCTTACGATCCACTAAACACCCAGTATAATCAGAATTAGTGTAAGCTGCTTAATCAAAACTGTAACTATGTGAAAACCAGAGACCAAGATACAATGTGCCAAACAAATATCTGAAAATTCTTTTGACTGCTAACATGTGTGAATCTTTCGGATCGGATTGAAATCTATCACACATGCAAACACTAAACATAATATCCGACCTACTAGCAGTCAAGTATAACAAAGAACCAACATTTCACGAAAGAGTTTCTAATCGACAGACTTATCTTGTTCATCCTTCTTCAATTTGACATTTGTTGACATCGGTGTCTTTTGTGACTTTACATTATCGAATTTGAATTTCTTGATAACCTCATTTGTGTACTTCCTTTGATTTATAAAGATTCCATCATTTAGTTGATTTACCTGTAAACCCAAAAAGAAAGTTAACTCCCCCATCAAACTCATCTCAAACTCCCCCTGCATCAATTTAACAAAATCATCATTCAATGAATCACAAGTGGCTCCAAAGATAATGTCATCAACATATACCTATACAAGAAGCATATGTTCATTATCGCTCTTAATGAAAAGGGTTTGATCGATGTTACCTCTTTTGAAGTCATTTTCTGAAAGGAGCATACTTAACCTTTCATACCACACACGGGGGCTTGCTTCAGACCATACAATGCTTTGTCAAGTTTGTACACATGGTCCGGGTGCTTCTCATCTTCAAATCCCTGTGGCTGCTCAACATAGATGTCTTCTTTCACTACACCATTCAAAAATACACTTTTAACGTCCATTTGAAAGAGTTTTATATTCCTAGAGCATGCAAAGGCAAGTAATATTCTAACAGCTTCAAGCCTAGCCACGGGTGCAAATGATTCATCAAAATCAATTCCTAATTCTTGACTATAGCCTTTGGCTACTAGCCGGGCGTTATTCCTAATTACCACCCCTTGATCACTAAATTTGTTCCGAAAAACCCACTTAGTTCCAATTACCGGGTGATTCTTAGGTCTAGGCACAAGAAACCACACCTCATTCCTTTGAAATTGGTGTAATTTCTCTTGCATAGTCAAGATCCAGAAATTTTCATTTAATGCCTCATCTACAGATTTGGGCTCAAAATCGGAAAGTAATGCAAGATTATCGAATTGTTCAACTTCCCTGATTGAAGCCATTGTTCTTATTCCTTGTTCCACATCTCCTATAACATTGTCTTGTGGGTGGTCTTTGTGGAACGTCCACTGCCTGGGGAGGTCTTCATTTTAGATTGGAGCTTCATCATTTATGTTACTCGACTCCGCTTGATCCACGTCTTGTTTTTTCCATGTCTTTCTTTTCTTCTCCATCTTCATGCCCTACATCAAGAAATTGATTATTTTTATTACATAACCTCAAAGTGTATTCATCAATGATCACATGTGGGCTTTCTTCTACCACAAGAGTACGTAGATTATATACTCGATATGCTCTAGATGATGAAGAATATCCAAGAAATATATCTCTATCACTCTTTGAGGCAAACTTCTCCAAATTTTCTTTAGAATTATTCAAAATGAAACATGGAGAACCAAAAGGCTTAAGATATTCAATGTTCAGTTTCTTACCTTTATATAGCTCATATGGAGTTTACTTGAGGATTGGTCTTACCATAGCTCGATTGATGATGTGGCAGGCCGTGCTTACCGCCTCGGCTATTTTCAGCAAGCATCATTCTCGCCATCTCCACGAACGTCCTATTCTTTCTTTCCACGACTCTATTTTTTGTGGGGTTCTTGGTGCTGAAAAGTTGTGTGAAAACCCCTATTTTCTGCAAAAATCATCAAAGTCATAGTTATCGAATTCTCTTCCATGATCACTCCGAATGGCCTTGATTTGATACCCCTGATCATTTTATAAATTCCTACAAAGATCTTCAAACTCCTGTAATGCATCATTCTTATGGGTTAAAAATAATACCCAAGTGAATCTCCAGCCTCATCTATAATGACAAATTCATAAAGTTTCCCTCCAAGACTGTGTGTCCTAGTGGGACCAAATAAATCCAAATGAAGGAGTTCAAGGGGTCTAGTGGTGGTGACAATATTTTGAGATTTAAAAGAAACCCTGGTCTATTTCCCCATAGCACATGCATCACAGATTTTATTTCCATGAAAGTTCAACTTTGGCAAACCTCTAACCAAGTCTTTTCTATACAGTTTAGAAAGAATACTAAAGCTAGCATGACCAAGTCGTCGATGCCATAACCATGCATCATCCGACTTATTAGCAACTAAACAAAGATTTTCATTTGGAGAACTTTCAAAATCAACTGAGTAAATGTTTCATCTCTAAGCCTAATGAACTTTATTTCATGTATATCTTTATCTACAATTGAGCAATGTGTGTTTTCAAAAATAACTTTGTGACCTTTGTCACAGAGTTGACTAATGCTAAGCAAACTATGATTTAAGCCATCTACAAGCAAAACATCTTCAATTGACTGGTTGGAATCCTTCCCTATCCGTCAAATTCCCACAATTTTACCTTTGTCGTTCCCGTCAAAGGTGACCAGTCCCCCATCCTTTTCCTTCAGGTCTGAGAAGAGTTCCTTATTGCCTGTCATATGTCTGGAGCATCCACTATCCAAGTACCATTTGTTCCAATTGGCTCTTAAACAGACCTGCACAATCAGAACACATCTCAAGTTGATTTAGGTACCCAAGCAAGCTTGGGTCCCGAAGTGTTAGTTCTACCTTGAACAAAATACCTTCTGTTTTTCTTTTCAAAATACTCATCATCGGCCCTCATCAAATCACATACATACATCGAGTGGCCGAACATTCCACAATAAAAACATGTAACATTTGGTTTTCTAAAGCAACTCCTTTGCATATAAGATTTATCAACACATGGGTTCATGCAAGAGTCAACATGAGAATAACAATATGAATTAAATGATTTCTAAAATTCATTTCTCGCAAATGAGTTTTTCTTGGTAGGTGAGTGTCCCACACCTCTCTTCTCATTCCTAGCATTTTCATTGCTAGTCTCACCAAGTTCAAACGTTTTCTCTTTTCCTTTCAATTCTTTTTGAACAACATCTTTCAATTTTCTCAATTCATCATTCATGGTATTTAAGTTGGTTTCTAATTCTTTCTTTGATTTCTCACATTCACTCAATCTCGTTTTAATCTCAACCAACCCCATTACCAAGTTCTCATTCTCATTTTTCAATTTAGATGGATGTGTGGCAAGACTAAGAAAGACAAGATTAGGAATGAGCGTATCTGTAAGGACTTAGGGATAGCTCCAATTGATAGTAAAATGAGAGAAATTAGACTCAGGTGGTTTGGGCATATGTGTCGTCGCTCTAACTCAGCGCCGGTTAAAAGATGTGACCAAATCTTAGTGAATGCTAGTAAAAGAGCTCGGGGAAGGTCTAAAATGAGATGGTGCGATGTTATTAGGAAGGACATTAGTTTCTTGAGTTTAAATACGAATATTGCACTTGATAGAAATCTTTGGCAGAACAGAATTCATGTAGCTGACCCCAATTAATTGGGATAATACTCTGATGATGATGATGATGATGATAAGCACTCTATTTTTTAGCTTCCAAATATGCCAATTCATCTTCATACAAGGTCATTTTAAATGATAATCTTCTTTTTCTTCTTTAAAATTTTCAACTTGCATTTCAAAGAAGTTACATCTATCACATAGATTTGTTGAACTAATCAAATCACGAAACTTCTTTTTCAATTTCTTGACATCATTTTTTGACCTTTTATACTTTTGATAAATGTCTGCATACGCAAACTGTCAATATTCGGCAGTGAGGTTTCGGAATCGGAATTTACCTCAGAGCTTTCTTCATCCGCCATCAAGCAAAAATTCTGGACTAGCTCGTCCAGTCCATTCATCTCACCTTCGAATTTTGAGCTATTTGAATCCTCGTCGCTCCACGTTGCCTTCATCGCTTTGTCTTTCTTTGGCTTGTTCTTGTTCAGCTTCTTCTGGAGCTCGGGGCTTTGACCCCTCATGTGGTCGGTTTTCTTACACTCATAGCATATGATTTCTTCTCTCTTGCTCGGCTCACCTTTCTTGTTAGCATTTTTCCTCATGAATCTTCTTGGAAAGTTTCCATCTCTTCTAGCTCTTCTGAAATATTTTTTAACTTTCCTTGTAACAAGAGCCATTAGTTCTTCTTCATCATTGTCCATAGATGAGTTTCGATCACTCTCTTCGGACGATCCTGGATTTGCTTTCAATGCAATCAATTTCTTCTTCTTGCTTTCCTCCATAGCCGGCTTCATGATGTTAATTTCGTATGCCATTAGCGACCCGATCAGTTGATCCACCGTGAGTGTGGTGAGATCCTTTGAATCTTCTATGACCGTCGCCTTTGTGTGCCATGGCGGTGAGAGTGACCGCAGCACCTTGTTTACCAGATCTTGATTTGAGTAATCCTTTCCCAAACCTTTTAGACTGTTCGTGATCTGACTCAGCCTTGCATACATGTCCTTTATGTTTTCCTCGGGCTTCATTGCAAATAACTCATATTCACGAACAAGTAGATTTGCTTTTGTTTCACGAACTTCTAAAGTACCCTCATACTTTAGCCAGAGCTTCTCCCACATTTCCTGCGCAGATGAACACATTGAAATACGTGAGTATTCGTCAGGGTGTATAGCGCATTGGATAATATTCATAGCTTTGTAATTTGCACATGATTTTTTAATATGCTCATCTTCCCATTCATCTTCATTTTAAGGTAAAACATAGGGACCTTTACTTATGACTCTCCAAGTATCATAATCATGGGCTCGCATGAACACAGTCATTCTATTATTCCAATAGGGATAATTCGTACCATCAAAGAAGGGTGATCGATGGATTGAATGTCCCCCGGGGATCATTCCCTTGTTGGCCATAACATATGATCTTTTCTCTACAACCGTGAGGTGGTCCTAAAAATCAGAGACCCGCTCTGATACCAGATTGTTGACCCTAGATTCTCGAATGGACAAGAAGGGGGGTTGAATTGTCCCCACCAAGCGCAATGTTAGTTTTTAAAATTACGCAGCGGAATGAAACTAACTACCAACACAAGATACGATCAAACGAAATATACGTTATAAATAATTCTATTCTCTCAAGCTTACCGCTCTCACACAATCAATATGAAAAATATAGACAAGCAACCCACAGTCAAACAAGATGTGAGACAGATTTTTAGGTGGTTCGGGACCACGACGGGCTCCCTACGTCTACCCCTCACCAAAACGGTGAGGATCCACTCGCTTCGAAATGAAGCACATGGAGCTTTCGCTCCAAAGACACGGAGACGTCGTATCCTACACGATCCGCCAAGGATCAAGACACACACACAGTCGCTGCTACAGCCGCAACACAATATACCACAACCGTACACAGATGGTTCAACACTCATAGAGTCTGAGTTCAGAAATAAAAGAGATGTTCAATACATCCACATGAACTAAATGGAAAGCATTAGAATAGATGAAAAAGGGTGAAAGAAGTTGATCCTCAAGAGATGAAAGGGCCGGAGGAGATCCTTGTTGAAGAACAGGTTGGAGGGAAGTCGAATGCTTTCAATTTGAACATCACCGCGATCCTCTCTTCGAACCGCTTCTCTTTATCTTCTATCACGATCACAAAATCCTCCCAGATGTCGATGATATCCACAGATTTCTTCAGCTCCTCTCCTTTCCCTTTTTCTTCTCCGACAAGAAAGATAGAACATGAATACTTGGAACATTTCTCCCAAATTCGTAGCTTATTTATACACCCACAATAGAAAGAGGAAAAGACATCAAAACCCATGCTGAAACCCATTCAATATGTATCTAACATGTGTATGAATGCCCTAGGGGTAAGAGTGTCAAATATGAGCCAAAATGAATCTAGAATAATGGGTTTCAAACACAACGAAAATGGGTCGCCCGCCGTATTCGGTCGACCGGTTGAGAGGGGTTGGTCGACCGAACTTTTACAGGGTCTAGACTGGTGCAGTCTGGGGATTTCGGTCGACCCAATGCACTGGGTCGGTCGACCGAAGTCTGATAGAGTTTCAGACCCTACACGCTATTATTTCTGGTCGACCGAACACCTTCTCATGGTCGACCGAAAGTCTGCTGAAAGCCTATGAAGCATGGAAAACATGAGTGTTTAAGCTCTAACAACCCAATCATGAAATCTTTGTGGAGAGTGTTGTGCCCCTGTGGTCATTTGAGTTATTTGATATTCATGATTTTGATAATGGCTAAACACTATAAGTCATTATTGTTTTCCCCTCTCATATGACTGACATACGTGATGTTTTGCTCATGACAGATAAGCCAATAAATGGACATGGAATGGAGTGGAGATGGCAAATGTGAAAGCTCAATGAATGCGCCCTTACACGCGGATCGACCTGCGTGGTCAGGCCGCGGGGATCGACCTACCCGGTCAGGTCGCGAGGGTCAAGGGGGCAGCGCCCCTTGCGGGGGTCTCCAGGGCGGAGCCCCTGGAACAAAATTTTGATTATAGGAGCGATGTAATCAAATAGAAATCTTCAAGACTGTCAAGGTTGTTGCCACAGATGAGAATGGGCTGCTAAAGGACTTAAGCAACGGAGCTAAACGGTTAATGGACTGAACTGGGGTAGACCGCCAGCCCAGGGGCGGTCGACTGCCCCTGCCAGTAGCCAACTGCTTGCACGTTTCTTAGTGGTGGTCGACCGCCAACCCAGTAGCGATCGACCGAAAATTCCAGGGACCATCCGTCTACAGGGTTTCTCAGTAGCAGTCGACCGCCAGCTTCTGCAGGTCGACCGCCAGCCCCGAGCCATCAATTGTTGACTTTGTTTTCCTCTTCGAGAAGGGCCATTCTCCATGGATTTCTTTAATCCTAAAGTCACCCAATCACCCACAAAATGTGGATCTGGTCTGGGGGATGTCCAAGGACCATTCAAAGGTTACAAAACACATGCAAGAGGGTTAGAAACCCTAGTTGATTATTTTGGGAGATCAAAGGAGGCTGCAAGGGTGTGTTCAAGGGAGAGGAGTTCGAGTACTGTAGCGGTGAACAGTACTCCGGGAAGAAGTTCTTCATCAAATCCTCAAGTGATTCAAGCTACTTCAAGAGGAGATCAACCCCAAGCCAAGTGAAGATAAAGCTGCAACCATCATCCTCTTCCTCATCTCAAAGTAATCTAAAGAAGCTCATTCTCAAGGGAGATCAAATCTGCATCCTTCATCTTCTTCATCAACTCAAGGTGATCCAAGGAAGACCATGTCACAAGGAAGAAGATACCATTGAAGAATCAGATTCAAGCTTCAGCAATCTCAGACAAGATCTTTTCTCTTTGAGCACATTTTGCATCTTTTCTGAGTGTTTACATATCTTGTTCTTTTCCATTTCATTCAAACATTTGGAACTGAAGATCATCTCTACCAGTGGTTAGTAGGAAGGCAATCGGATGTTGTCCGATCTGCGGTGTTGACGTCCCTATCGGTGGTTAGTATGAAGGTAATCGGAGGTCTTTCCGATTTGCGGTTCAGTGCGTGGCACTAGTGGAGCCTCACCGGATTTGGTGAGGGGTGGACGTAGGACTGGGGATTCAGTCCGAACCACCTTAAAATCTCATGTGTTGTGGTTTGCTTGTGCGATTGCTTTGTGTTAGATGCATGCTTAGGTTCAATCTCTATATTGAGTAATCATCTTGCTAAGCAAATCATTTGTGTCCTTCGTTAAGCTAGTTATATTCCGTTGCTATTATCTTTATCTAGCTTTAAAGAGGGTTACATTGCGAAAAGAGGGGCAGATCTATTCACCCATCCCCTCTAGATCCGCTGTCCACCACTCAACAGAGAGGGGGATTTTTGTAGCCTATATAAGAGCGACCGAACCAGGTCCAGCAAGACCAAACGAGGCCCAGCTCATCTAAGTGACTGCCCCGCAGGGCCCACTTAGCATAAAAGCCCAATAAGACCACTCGGGATCAAGCACTTCCTCGGCGGCCATTAGGCTCGGAAGGCCCGAGCGTCAGTCCGGTCGGAGGAAGATCCAAGCCCGACCTATCCCCCTCACCGGGATAAAGGCTAGCCCCCCCCGTCCACTCCGACCGAGCCTCATCCGAGCTATGCCTATCGCCCGGATAGGGTTGGCACTCTTCATGTTTGGGTCGACCAACGATTACTTATCCACGCTGCCGTTCAGAGCCCTTTATGAGTAGGAGTTCACAAAGATAAGGGACCCACAAATCCTCAAGGCTATAAAGAGCCTACGATGAGGATGTAAAGAGCCCACGTCGAGGACGTAACCCCCGCCTGAAACTCCCCAGCTTACGGGACTCATGAGACTAGCGCACTATTTAAATTGGGGACTCCCTCCAGCGAAAGGTAAGGCCTACACACTCCTAAAAATCCCTGAGCAGGAACCACTTCACCACCTTGGTGGAGAGGGATCTCATGCATCTCTTTCCTCCTCCTTTCATAGCTTCCACCACTACTCTACTGACTTAGACATCGGAGGGTTTTCCTCAGGGAACCACCCATGGGCCCTTTGATCTGTTTCCCTTCCTTGCAGTTCACTGATCGGTGATCATCCCCCCAGCTCAGGACTAGCGCGAGAGCACCCCTCTTCATCTGGCGTCGTCTGTGGGAAACGATCAAAGAGCCAGCATGGTGCGAAGAAGTACAGGGAGGAGATCCACCGAAGATAGGTGGAAGGCCATGGTGGTGGGGGGAGAAGGCCCTTCTCAGGCCACGCAAGACCCCCCCCTCCAACGCCAGCACCCCAGCCGACGAACCACCTCCGCCCGCGGCGGTAGGGCAACCATCCAGTGAGGGCGCTGACGCTTTCCAAGCCCTCAACGTAAAATTGGATGTCCTCGTGGAACTCATGAGGACCCAGGCGGCCAGGGAAGGAAGGTCACGCGTCCCTCCGGAAAGCCCTCCCCACAGAGACGCGTCCCAACACACTATCAGAGGTCGCTTCACCCTCCGAGGATGGCAGGTTATTCGCAACAGGTCAGGAGGACCCTCACAAGCCCCTCCTCCGCAGCAAGAGGTCTCCTCCACGCTGAAATAGGAAAAACCTGGGGCACGCCATCTGCACTCGGAGACCAAAGTCCCCAGGGAACGCCAAGACAGCCTACCATCGCGTCCCCCTAGCCCCACGGCGCAACGGCAGCCAAAGTTATCCCTCCGTCTGCGAGAGTTCGAGAGGCGCTTCACAGAGCAGGAGCGCGCCTTACGCGCCTTGCAGAAGACCTCCCCAGCAGAGGATGAGGAGAAATCCTCGTTCTCTGACTATATCTTGAAGGTAGAGGTATATCCCAGAATCCCCATTCCAACCTTCAAGTCTTATGACGGCCAGGGCGACCCGGCCGACCACTTCGACAGCTTCGACGCCCTAATGACTCTTCACGCGGCGTCCGACGCCATCAAATGCCGAGCGTTCGTGACCACCCTGGTCCAAGGGACCCAAGCGTGGTTCTGGGCCCTCGCCCCCGGATCCATTGAGACTTCAAGCAGTTTGGACGAGTATTTAAGGAGAGTTTCACCGGCAGCGGCCCCCCTAGGTCGGTAGCGGGGCTATTGGCTCTCAAACAGGCGCAAGGGGAGAAACTCCGGGCCTACATCAACCGATTTAAGTCGGAAGCCCTGAGAATCCCCTGCATGGATGTAGCCTCGGCCATAACCGTGCTGATCAGAGGCACCTGGGATGAAAACCTCCACCGTGAACTTGTCCTCCACCCTCCCTCGACCCTTGCCGAGCTAGTGACTCTAGCCTTATGCCATGCTGAGTGCGAAGAAGTTCTCAGTGCATGCCGAGGCGCAACCGGCTCGGGTCGGGAGGGGGACAAGAAGCGAGCACCCGAGTCAAGCTTGGGCCAAGGAAAAAGGCAGAATCGAGACGGGGAGCACAAAGAACCGTCCCGAAAGTACGAGCGGTACACTCCCTTAACCACTCCGGTGCACGAGATATATGAAGACATCAAAGGGTCAGGCCTCCTCCGCCAACCCGGGCCAATGAGGTCGAAGAGCCACAATCGCAGCAAACATTGCCTGTTCCACAGCGACCACGGGCATCACACTGGCGATTGCCACCAGCTCCGAGATGAGATCGAGCACCTCGTCCGCCAGGGACACCTATCCCGGTTCGTGGCCGGGCATAAGGAAGACCGAGGCGCCCCAGAGAAATCGACAACGCCCCTCACGGGGTCCACATCAATGTCATCGCTGAAGGAGCTGCATCAGGAGGAGACAGTGGCCGAGGAAGAAAGCGTCATGCTGAGCGAGCGAGCCGAGCCATTGAGCCTCCCAAGGCCCCGCCAAGTGAGCCCCAGGTCATAGTCTTATCTAACCAAGACCTGGAAGGGCTGACCACCCCGCATGAAGACGCCCTAGTCATATCGACCATGATAAATCATTGTAATGTAGATAGGATTCTGGTTGACAATGGAAGTGCCCCTGATGTATTATCTTATGAGTGTTTCTTAAGATGGGGGAGAATCCGTCTAAACTCCGCCCGATCCGAACCCCCCTTTGCGGGTTCAGTGGCCAATCCACTTATCCCGAGGGAGCCCTAAGCCTGTCGGTTACTCTCGGCACCCCACCCAAAACCGTTACAGTTATGGTGGACTTCATAGTGATCAAGGGTATGATAGCATACAACGCAATCTTCGGCCGAGGGATCCTTAGCCGAACAAAAGCGGTGCCCTCTACTTATCACCAAAAGATAAAGTTCCCCCCTAAAAATGGGGTGGGGGAAGTCGGGGCAACCAGGCGATGGCCAGAAGGTGCTATAATATCTCGGTTGAAGCCACAAGGCTAGACGGGAAGAACAAGGGCCCCCTGGAAGTTGAGGAAAAACCCATAACATCTTAGCCTGGAGGCAAGTTGTTAACGATTTTCCTAAACGATGACCTGACCCTAGGAGTAAAGATTGGAGCCGACCTACCATCTGAGGTTCAGCAGCAATATAAAGATTTTTTTTCGGGTACATCCGAGTCTTTGCATGGTCAGATGATCAACTCCCTGGGATACCGGGGGAGATGGTAGTGCATAAACTCAACCTCGACCCGACCGTGAAGCCCGTACAACAACGCAGAAGGAAGCACGTGCCAGAGAAGCAGGCGATCATCAAGGAGCAAGTCACCAAGGGGCAAAAGACTGGTCTTTTTAGATCGATCCTATACCCGACGTGGCTGGCTAACGTCGTCCTGGTGCCAAAAGCATCAGGAAAGTGACGAATGTGCGTGGACTTCACCGACTTGAACAAAACCACACCAAAGGACTGCTATCCGTTGCCGAGCATTGACCAACTGGTTGACTCAACCTCGGGCAACGAGATACTCAGCTTCTTGGATGCCTATTCAGGTTACCACCAGATCAGAATGGATCCAGAAGACATCAAGAAGACCGCCTTTATCACTGACTTCGGCGTATACTGCTACACCCGGATGCCTTTCGGGTTGAAGAACGCTGGAGCCACATACCAGAGGCTGGTCAATCATATGTTCGAGGGACAGCTCGGCCGGAACGTCGAGACCTATATTTATGACATGCTCGTCAAGACCCCTAAGGCCGAGGACCACTTCGCTGACCTAGCAGAGACCTTCGACACCCTCTTGAGGTACAATATGAAGCTCAATCCCACTAAGTGTGCCTTCGGAGTAAGGTCTGAGAAATTCCTGGGCTTTTTAGTCACCCAGCGTGGGATTGAGGCCAACCCCAACAAGGTCCAGGCCATCCTGGACATGCGCCCACCCACCTACACCAAGGACGTTCAACGCCTTATCGGGCACATTGCCGCGCTCAGCAGATTCCTATCCCGTGCGGCCGAATGATGCCTACCCTTCTTCAAACTATTGAGGGGGCCCAAAATGACATCTGCTACGTTTACATGGGATGAGGAATGCCAAAGAGCATTCGCCGAGCTTAAGGAGTTCCTAGCTCCACCCCCGGTGCTGTCCAAGCCTGTCCCAGGTGAAGCCTTGTATCTCTACCTCTCGGCAACTCCATCCACAGTTAGCTCGGTCCTGGTCAGAAATGACTCGGGAGTCGAGAGATCGATCTACTACACCAGCAAGGTGCTCAACGAGGTTGAAAGAAGGTACCCCGCAACCGAGAAACTCGTGCTAGCGTTGGTTACCTCGGCCAAGCGCCTTCGACCCTATTTCCAAAGGCACTCCATCATCGTGCTAACCGGCGAACTACTGAAGAGGATCCTCACCCACCCTAAAGCCTCAGGACGCCTCGTCAAATGGGCCATCATGCTCGGGGCCTACGATATATCATACCGGCCCCGCTTGACTATCAAAGGATAGGCACTCGCCGACTTCATCATCGAGAGCACCATCCCGGCCGAAGAAAAATCTCTGTCTGCACCCTGCCCAACCTGGGAAGTGTTCATCGACGGATCCTCCAACTCGGCCGGGAGCGACGCTGGGATCCTCCTGAAGTCCCCCAAAGGAGCAGAGCTGCAATACGCCTTGAAGTTCAACTTCAGGCATCCAACAACGCCTCCGAGTATGAAGCCCTTATCTCGGGAGCCAGCATGGCCCGACGGTTGGGGGCTGAGCGAGGCTAAATTCACACTGACTCCCAATTGGTCGCTAGCCAGGTTAATGGCGATTACGAAGCTCGGGAAGCACCGATGGTCAAATACCTCTAGCTGGTCAGAACCGTGGCGCAACAGTTCGAGAGTTTTGAGGTAGTTCGAATAGCTCGGGAGGAAAACTCCCGAGCGGACGCCCTCTCTCGGTTGGCCTCCTCTCTTGACCTCGAAGGTATTCGATCGGTCTTTCTCGAAGAGCTACAGCGACCGAGCATTGATTCGGAGCTCATGGTTGTTGACTTGGCCTCCCCAAGCGACTGGCGTACCCCCTATCTGTCGTGGTTGTAAGACTCTCAGGAGCCTCTCGACCCTCGGGAAGCCCGGAGATTGAAGTACCAAGCTCGGTGATTCATCATTCTGATGGCACTTTATACCGCAGATCCTTCTCCGGTCCCCTCCTGAAGTGCATCAATACTGACGAAGCCAACCGAGCGATCCAAGAGGTTCACGAAGGCCTGTGCAGAGCGCATCTAGGAGGAAGGTCGGTCACCAGGATCTTGCTTCGGCAGGGTTACTGGTGGCCCACTCTGCAGCGCGACTGCTCGACCTACGTACAACAGTGTGACCGATGCTAGTGATTTGATCACTTGGTCCATCAGCCGGCAACGGGGATCGTCACCCTAGCCGAGCCTTATCCTTTCGCTCGGTGGGGGATCGACATCCTTAGGCCGTTCCCTACGGCTCAGGCCTAGAAGAAGTTCATCATTGTCGCCATCGACTACTTCACCAAGTGGATCGAGGCCGAAGCCACAGCTAGGATCACCGAGACAGTCGTCTGGAGTTTCGTCTGGAAATCGATCATCTGTCGCTACGGCATCCCCCGGGTGATAGTGAGCAATAATGGCCGGCAATATGATTCTCATTATTTTCGAGACAGATGTGCCGGCCTAAGCATTCGCAATCACTTCACTTCGGTCGCCCACCCTCAGGCTAACGGGCTGGTCGAAAATGCCAATAAGACTATCTTGAAAGGCATCAAGACCAGGCTCGGTAAAGCCAAGGGCAGCTGGCTCGAGCAATTGTCAAGCGTACTTTGGTCGCACAGAACGACTCCCAGAACGGCAACCGGTGAAAGTCCCTTTCAGCTGGTGTACGGCACCGAGGCCGTGATCCCATTGGAGATTGCTAATCCCTCCCTCCGAGTCATCTATTTCTCGCCCGAGGCAAATGACCAGAAACTGCTCGAAAACCTCGACCTAGCGGATGAACTCCAAGAGATTGCCAGCATCCGAGCAACGGAATATCAACGTCGCCTCACTCGATACTACAATGCCAAAGTTCGAGATAGACACTTTCACTCGGGAGACTTCGTTCTCAGGAAAGCCGAAGCCTCTCGACCACTTGAGGCGGCGGGCAAGTTATCCCCTAATTGGGAAGGCCCCTATCGAGTGGTCGAGACGCTCGGGAAAGGAGCATACCGGCCATCTACTATGGAAGGAGAACACATCCCTTGGACGTGGAACGCGACTACACTACGCAAGTTCTATTTCTGAACACCGAGCATTGTGTAAGCAATATGAAATAAAATAAAAGTCTCCTTCCTCTTTTATTCAAACAACTTGCTTGTACATCAGAAAGGCCGAAGCCAAGACAATACATGTCAAAAAAGCAAAAATCCATCTGGTGCCGCCGTATGAGCCCATCGCTCGGTTGACTTGGTTAGCCTTCCTGCGTCCAGCCACTGACTCTGCCTCATGCAGAAACTGGCTCGGATAAAGGATAGTCGACCTCGTTGGCTCGTGTAACTCAGAACAACGGTGACAGAGGTGGATGAAGGGGAAGAGGGAGGGAATACGAGTGAAGGCCCCCTCTCTGCCAACTCTTTGGAAGGAGGAGAGTGCAGGCACCCTCTGAAGAGTGAAAAGGGGGGAGAAAAAGAAACCAGCAGAGCTGGACGAGGAGGCAGGGGAAAGCCCGAAAAGGAGGGAGCTTAATTGGTTTCCTCCTCCCCTCGGGATGGAGTCGGCGGGTCAGGGACAACAGTTCGACCTGCCCCAGAATGTCAAACCTTCTTCCCGAGTAACCTCCCCGCTAGCGCCGCCGGAACTGCCAGAAGAGGGCGACGTGCTTTCGCACGTCGAACCCCCTTCTAACCTGTCCGCCGGCCGTTGAACCCCCTTCAAACCCGAAGCAGCAAGGACTCTCTGCCCTCCATCGTCGACAGCTTCATCTTCCAGAACGTCTTCCATGCTTCAAATTCGACGGCACAACGCTTCGTAAAGAAGGAGAGAGGAAAGACTGTCAGAGAAAACCCTAAGCGATGGAGAGGGAGAGACGCCCTTCAGACCTTTTATAGGTGAAGGGAGGTTACTTGCCTTAAATAATTCTCCCCTCAAAAACACGCTAAAGGGACTTCTCCCTAGGAACGGTCACCTCAGACTCCTCGGTTCCATCCCAGCGGGACACACGAAGCGACCGGGCAGTTAAAGCATTAGAAAATAGAAAGACACCCTGTCAGACGCCTGCCCAACCATCATGCGAGATCCATGCAGAAAGTATTAGCACTTTCCAACTACTGCAGATACGCCGGTCAAACTACGGCAATGACAGTACAAAAGAGTTAAGTCTTCATCATAACGCTACTGCCTTACGTTTTTTCCTTTACACAATAAGAGAAGTTTTTTCTTCAAAAAAGGAAAAACATACAAGGAGAAAAGGCAAAACAGATACATTAGGCCTCTGGCCCATCCTGAGGCTCAGAAATGGAAGGCTCGGACGGTCTGCCCCCGGCACCCTTGGCGACGGCCGACCCTGGCACTGACCCCACCGGCGTGCGAGCTACCTCGGTTGCGCGCCCTCCAGAGGCATCCGGAGTTGGCGACCCCTCGGACGAAGAGTCCCCCTGGTCTCCTTCCTCCGACGCTGAACCAGAGGAACCGAGGATGATAAATCTGAGTCATAGCATTGCCCGGACGCAAAATTGATTATCTCGGATGCTTGTTCCTCCGCATAAGAGATGGCCCGATCATAGCCTTGCTTGAATCCCTTGCGGATGCCCCGGCGAAGTGATGACTCATAGTAGGGGAGGGCAGCCTCCTTAAGGTCGACCCGATAGGCCTCCGAGCATTTGTATTGCTCGAGTGCCTCCGCCCCAGCCGATTCCACCCTACCAGCGAGTTCGGCCTTCTCCCGCTCCGCCTCAGCCAACCTCCACTCTGCCTCGGCTGACCGCTTCTCCGCCTCGTCCCGATCAGCCTCGGCCTCCCGCCGAAGGCGCATGGCTTCCTCCGCCCGGCCCAATAGCTCGACGTGCTCGGCCTCCCACTGGCCGTCAAGCTCGGTACGGGCCACGCGCTCCTCCTCCAGAAGCCGACTCTTCCTCTCGAACGACTCGTGGGCTAAAGTCAGTTGCTCAGTCAGCGACCGGGCATCCACCTGGCTCACCCTCACCAACTCCTTGACTGTAGAGAGCTCCCGTCGAAGCCCGTCATGCTCCTCAATGAGCTGAGCCACCTTCCTGTCAGACCCATCAAGGGTCCACGCAAGGGTCACCCGCTCTGACTCCAACCGAGCGTAAGCTTCAGCCAGAGTGGCCCCCATCTGGGCCAAGATCAAGCCGCCCTCCATAACCAGCTTGAGGGCCACGGGCGGGGAGCGTTGCCTGTCTCCTTCCTTCACCACCTTCGTAGCTATGCTGCAACATCTCTGATACAGAGGGCCCTGGATGCCCAGCCTCTCCAGAGCCGCCGAAATAGGGGCCCCCCCTCGAGTGATATCCCCTCGGGAGCCCCTCCGGCCGGCCCGGATCAAGCCGCTGCTTCATCCTCCCCTCTTGCCTTGGTCGGTTGGGGCTGTGTCGCCGCTCCTCGCGACCCCCCGGCCTCGACCGGCTCGGCCCCTACGCCGCCACCCGGAGCGTCGCCTGCCTCGATCAACACCCCAGTCTCGGCCGTAGTCCCAGAGTAGCCCGCTTCAACCCCGGCCCCTTCGGTTCCTGCTGAGGGAAGAGCCGATCCAGCGCCACCGCCACCAGTAGAAGTGGCCCCGGCCCCCTCGGCTCCGACTGAGGGGAGAGCCGATCCAACGCCGCCACCCCCAGAAGTGGCCCTGGCCTCCTCGGCCCCCTCTCGCTCGGCGGATGGGGGATCTGGCCCAATAGGGTCGGCCCTATCTCGCTCGGAAGAGGGGAGAGCCACCGAGCCAGAGTCATCTTCAACAGCGGGGACAAACCCAGCCTTCTTGGCCCGCTTCTTAGCCTTCAGGGCGTCCCGTATCATGGCCTCCACATGATCTTTGCGCTTGGACCCTCGCGGCCTGGAAGACCCCTCCTTGGCCATCCCCTCGCCCTTATCTCAGGCTCGGGAGCGCACCTCGGGAGCTCGCGAATCGTCGGCAGCCGAGTCATCACCGAGATCGATCACCTCCTGTTCGGCCGCAGGCTCCTCCTCCACAGCCGGTCGCCTGGCGTCTGCGTAGAAGAAGATATGGTCTGGAAAAGAAAATGGTCTCATCATCCGACGAAGAAGCTGATTCATGGCGTCCGAACCTATCAGTCGTAGCCGCGTGAGAAGGCACCGCTCGATGTTCTCCGCAGTTACCAGCTCCTCCGTGGACTGGCGATGCTTCAGCAAAATGGCCGCATAGTCCTCCACATCTGAAGAGAACTTGTCCTGCCTCAGAGAGATGTTCGGATGGAAATTAGGGATTACGGGACACCTCCAAGTCTCCTCCACTGAAAAAATCCCCACCCAAAAGAACTGAGTCTTCCATCCCTTGTGAGAAGAGTCCTTCGCAGCTAAGGAGACACAGCTCCTGTTTCATCTCGTCTGGATGAAATAGAAGCCCTTCCCGGCCGAGGAATGCGCCTTCAACTCGAAAAAATAATGGAAGAGGACCAAGGAAGGAGGAACCCCGCATTGGTGGCAGAGGATGCGAAAGGCGGAGAGAAGTAGATAAGAGTTGGCTACCAACTGTATGGGAGTCAACTTAAAGAAATCAAGAAGCTTAAGAACAAAGGGCTCGAAGGGAAGGTGGAACCCACCCTTCCATGACAGAAGGAAGGAGCAGATATGACCCGTATGAGAATCCAAGCTTGTCTCGTGCATGGCATCCGCGGCGAAGTAAAACTAATAGGGCAGGTAAAACTAGTGCTCCAGCCTTTTCACCTCCACCTCCCCCAGCTCACTACAGTTTGGAGCCGGCGGTATCACCATCGCCCTTGCCTTAGGCTCACCCTCCCACTCTTCGACCTCCGGACGCTGGTCGGCCATGGAATCTGAAGAGGAACTTGAAGAAAAATGCTCCCGAGACTCCGAAGATTCTGGAGGAAGAGGAAGCTATCAAACCGCTTTCGCGGTTATCTTCGCCAACTCTGCGAACGCCGCTGCAAGCCTCTACTCTTCCGTCGTGTCCTCACGACGCATCAAAGAGCCCCAAAAGCAAGCACGAAGGAGAGCAAAACCCTAAAACAGAGGGAGTCTGGAATGACAACAAGCGCACAACACCTATATTCCCACGCGGAAGGCGGCGCGTCGTTCCGACCTCCGAGAAAAGGGGGCCCCTTCATTTCAAATCCGTCAGGATTATCATTATTACGGGCCTAGGTGACCACGACACGTGGCTTCTTAACACCGCCAGATCTTTACCCACCCGAGCCACGCTGGTCAAAACCCTAACTGCTACTCTTCTGAGCCTACCAAGGCTCGGGAGTAGGAGGGAGACAAGTGGAGAGGGAGATTTCTATATCCCATCTAAGAGCGGTCGAACCAGGTCCAGCAAGACCAAATGAGGTCCAGCTCATCTAAGTGACCACCCCGCAGGGCCCACTTAGCATAAAAGCCCAATAAGATCACTCGGGATCAAGCACTTCCTCGGCGGCCATTAGGCTCGGAAGGCCCGAGCGTCGGTCCGGTCAGAGGAAGATCCAAGCCCGACCTATCCCCCTCGCCGGGATAAAGGCTAGCACCCCACGCCCACTCCGACCGAGCCTCATCCGAGCTATGCCTATCACCCGGATAGGGTTGGCACTCTTCATACTTGGGTCGACCAACGATTGCTTATCCACGCTGCCGTTGAGAGCCCTTTATAAGCAGGAGTTCACAAAGATAAGGGACCCACGAATCCTCAAGGCTATAAAGAGCCCACGATGAAGACATAAAGAGCCCACGTCGAGGATGTAACCCCCGCCTGAAACTCCTCAGCTTACGGGACTCATGAGGCTAGCGCACTATTTAAATCGGGGACACCCTCCAGCGAAAGGTAAGGCCTACACATGCCTAAAAATCCCTGAGCAGGAACCACTTCACCACCTTGGTGGAGAGGGATATCGTGTATCTCCTTCCTCCTCCTTTCATAGCTTCCACCACTGCTCTACTGACTTAGGCATCGGAGGGTTTTCCCCAGGGAACCACCCCTGGGTCCTCTGATCCGTTTCCCTTCCTTGTAGTTCTCTGATCGGTGATCATCCCCCTAGCTCAGGACTAGCGCGAGATCGCCCCTCTTCACCTTTAAGTATGCAGATCAAAACCAAGAAGAAAACACATGAATACATGCATGAAAACCCTTTGACCACTTAGCTATTTGAATCAATCAACAACAGCTTGTTGCTAAGCATTTGAGCAAGATGTGAGCTTCATTAAACCAATTGTCTACCAAACTTCACATGTCTATTCATTTGTGCAATTTTAGAGTAACGTGGACATAAATGCCATAGGTGTGAGAATATGATTCAACTAATTCCTATGAATGTTTGAATGAGTAGATCAAGCAAATTTTCAGTCCAAGACTCTAAGTAGAAGGAGCATGAACCACAACTCAACCAATTTGTGCTTTTGAGAGTTGTAAGGCCTCACCATATTCTCTTAGGGTCTCTTTGATATCGGGTTAGGGTACCCTAACCGATAAAAGAGAGCATGTGGGCCTCATGTTACTTCTCACACCAAAAAACGTACCTTAACTTAGGTTGGGTGACTTATTATAGTGAAATGAGTCAAATAAGTTATCCTATCCCAATTTAAAAGATAGTGTTAAAGAATGTGAGCATTGTTTACCACTTGTTTTGAATCCAAGACTGAAAATGACTCCTTCACTCATGCATTTGAGTTCCAAGAGTCCACCAAGGGTATTTGTCCTGCATGGCCAGATGATCACAATATTAGCACCTTGGTTATCAAGCATTTTTCAATAAACCATAGAATGGCACAAACACACTAGATTTGCCATCATTGAAACTTAATTACCCAAAATCAACTAGGGGATCCAACATTAACCATGTGTGGTTGCTTGTGCTTGGATTTTCTATCTTGATGCTCAGAAAGGCCTTGAAACTTACAAGTTTTAGGTGCCAATTGTGGTGGATTTTATTGGTTGATCCCATGCCTTACAAGAATCCGGCCTTCTTTTTTTTCTACTCTTTCTCTCTTTTTTTCTATCCTTTCAGGCCACATGGAGAGGGAAACCCGAAGGTGCCACCTCCGAGTGTGCAGAAATCAGCTGCACCCTCTTCAAACCCAATAGATCTCGCCCCTCAGCGTGATACGACTGCGCGTATCAGTAGAACCGTGCACCGGTGACTGCTCCCCTTTCTCCATCGCTGGAGATCTCTGCAAAACTCTGAGTCCTTAAGACTATTTTGTTTTGATGTGGATATCAACCAAATCAATGCTAACTTCTTCCCCGGTTCAAATCCCTGGCTTCACATTTTCGTTGCCCGAACCGCCCACGTCCTCTCGTGTACTTGGTGCATTGCCCCAAGAGGTTAAGTTGTTGGCCTACAGAGTTGTTGCCTGTATATTGTGCATGATCAAAGTTTTCTTGCAATAGATATAGTGATATTCATCATTACATAGTAACAACACATTTAAGTCTTAGTGATGTTAAGTTCTTCATTTTTTATAAAGTTGCTATCATGTTGGCACAACTATTATTGCAAACACCCAAGATTTTTTGTCCCCTTTATATTAATTGTGACTTTTACAGGTTACAAGAAGTGTCGATATTGTGGCTGGTGAATTAAGTTCTCAAGAATAGAAAACTGTTGATCCCATCGTAAAAGCCAGGTATGTCAAAGTAGGCTTTATTTTTATGTAGCTTGTATTATTGCAAATCTATCAACTTGCAAATATGTTCAATGAATTAGCGCTCTCGCTCTCTCTCTCTCTCTCAAAAACATAGACACATAAGTCAGCTCCTTTGTCAACTTCCATAAAGTTAAAAGTTCTTCTGCTATGGTTGTTTTCTTTTACTGTGCTTGCTTTGATGCTCCTCTTATCTTCTTGCCGTATGAGCCTAGGTTCACAAATTCATTCCAAACCGGGTGGCACTGTCAAATCTATTTACTGACAACCCTAGGTTCACAGAAATCCTCCCTTTCTCAATACGCATACAACATCTTGCCACCATATAAAACGTTCATAATAATAAAATCATATTTTTCCCTTGCTACATTGCCATGCACATCAATCATCCAGGTTGTGAATTAACTTGTCTTAAAAGACAAATTATATAATTGAGCTAACACAATCAAATTTTAGAAATGCCCAGAGGTGGCAGTCTAGAACAATAAGATGAACACAAATGTTACAGTTCCATTGCAACCTGTGACTTGGTTGTGGAAGAACAAGATGGATAAAAACACCTTTTTACTATATGATTGATGAAAAAGAGTGCATGAAAACTGAAGTTGTTCCCCTTTTTGAATCCTTTGTTCTCTGTGTAGAGAAACTATTAACAGTTTTATTTCATTAATAAGAATAATGCAATGAAAGAATGGTTAAGACATTTGAAATTAAAGAGCTATATATGTAAATGATGCATAAATGTCAATGCCCAAATTGCACACCCTTCCTCCCACCCTGAACCTAGAGGCCCAGCATGCTCACAAGTGTGCTAATCTGACAGGGATTCTGTTAATGGAAGTTAATAAGCACCTGGCAAGGCTGTGTGGGCATGCTTATCTTGCATTACTTCATTGACCAATGATAAGGATGCTGGTAATGGTAATTAAAGAACATGATGGCATGTTTATTTGCAGGCCTTGACATGTGATCCAGTGAGACCACCTACCTCAGATAGTACGTGTGAGAGGAAGTTGGCAGTCCAATGTTCCCTTGGCATGTGCTCTATTATGGACCTTCTCACTTGTAAGGACATATCTAAGTCAATGTAGGTTTCAAACTCACCAGAACTCTTTTAAAAAATCAACTTCTTTCCTTTTTTCCTCCTTCTACATGGTATAAACAAAGAAACCCAACTACTTCCACTTTCAATAACGAAGGGACCAAGGGGGCAACACCTCCAAAAATAAATGTCAGCACCCAAAGGCACAAGCTGGCAGCTCTATTTGGGAGCTGAACCAGGGGGAAAACAAATCCAAAAAGGGATATATGTACAACAGTCACAGTGTACTCCATCAGATCAGAGAAAGCTATGTGAAATTGTGAAGAAGATTGGGGAGAACACAAATCCCAAGAAGAAATGCTTCTTTCCAAAATTCATACAATGTGTTGACATTTGTGGAAAATCAAAAATGAAAAAACTTATAAAGTGTGTTAAATTTTATTAGATTGGGCCATCCAACTCAAAACCTTAAGATGTTGAGTGGAGAGGGCACCACAATTATAATTACATTATATTTTAGCCCATTTTCAATACGGGACTATTCTCTAACACGCCCCCTCACGTGTAGGCCGATTTTAGGCTATGTCACGTGAACTATGACAAACACGGGGTGCGTGGCCCAGATCATAACCATGGGCTCTGATATCATGTTGAGATCCACAAAACCGCGGTGTTGAGATACACAGGCCCAGGGTCATAAACACATTAACCACAACTCATTTAACCAATACGGGACTATTGCCAAAGGGACTATGCCCAAATTCCAACACTCTCCCTCACGGTCAAGATGGGCTGTGCAGATTAATTGGATGGAGGTGGCAAGATAAGAAGTATATAGGGTTGGGCTCAAGACCTTGCTCTGATACCATGTTGAATCCACAAAACCGTGATGTTGAGATACACAGGCTCAGGGTCATAAGCACATGAACACAACCCATTTAATTAATACGGGACTATTACCCAGGGACTACACCTAAATTCTAACACTCCCCCTCACGGCCAAGATGGGCCGTGCAGATTTGAGATACACAGGCCCAAGGTCATAAGCACATGAACCACAACCCATTTAATTAATATAGGACTATTACCTAGGGACTATGCCTAAATTCCAACACTCCCCCTCACGGTCAAGATGGGCTGTGCAGATTAATTGGGTGGATGTGACAAGATAAGAAATATATAGGGTTGGGCTCAAGACCATGCTGTGATACCATGTTGAATCCACAAAATCACGGTGTTGAGATACACAGACCCAGGGTCATAAGCACATGAACCACAACCCATTTAATTAATATGGGACTATTACCCAGGGACTATGCCTAAATTCTAACACTCCCCCTCACGGTCAAGATGGGCCGTGCAGATTAATTGGGTGGATGTGACAAGACAAGAAATATATAGGGTTGGGCTCAAGACCATGCTCTGATACCATGTTGAATCCACAAAACCACGGTGTTGAGATACACAGGCCTAGGGTCATAAGCACATGAACCACAACCCATTTAATTAATACGGGACTATTACCCAGGGACTATGCCTAAATTCCAACACTCCCTCTCATGGTCAAGATGGGCCGTACAGATTAATTGGGTGGAGGTGGCAAGATAAGAAATATATAGGGTTGGGCTCAAGACCATGCTTTGATACCATGTTGAATCCATAAAACCACAGTGTTGAGATACACAGGCCCAGGGTTATAAGCACATGAACCACAACCCATTTAATTAATACGGGACTATTACCCAGGGACTATGCCTAAATTCCAACACTCCCCCTCACAGTCAAGATGGGCCGTGCATATTAATTGGGTGGAGGTGGCAAGATAAGAAATATATAGGGTTGGGCTCAAGACCATGCTCTGATACCATGTTAAATTTTATTAGATTGGGCCATCCAACTCAAAACCTTAAGGTGTTGAGTGGAGAGTGTTGGTTTCAATGTGTCCCTTCTTTTGCAAGATGGGCTTATGATGCCGACTAAATAGAAATATGAGCCAAGTGATAAAGTCAATCAACCTATGAACATGTGAACTATGAACCTAGATAACCAGCATAAGCTCTAGCATGGGCATGCTATCTCAATCATCAAAACTAAGCTAAACAAATAAAGAAAAACACACGCCGGGGCGTGGAATAAAGAATAAAGGAAAACACACCGTAAAGGTGGAGCAAGCAAGAGTAAATAAGAGATATGAGAGAGAGAAAGCTAATGCCCAATACCAAGAAAGAACGTGATCGCCACCAAGGTAAACACAAGCCAAAGACCTGAGAAATACCTTGGAATAGGAGGATGATGCACCCGCCCACGGGAGAGAGAAATCAATAGGAAACTGCAGCTCTGTTGAATATAACGGTCCAATGCCCACGCGTCACAGCGTGTGTGACGGTCGCCCGATAGACTGCTAGAGGAACCTGACGCGTCTGAGGAAGACCGTCAGAGTATCTGCAGAACAAGCTTGTGAATCCTTCAAACTCCAAACTTTCCAGCTGGCCAGAAAGCTTGGGCCTCATCTAATGAGCCCTGTAAACCTGTCAAAGAACGTAGAACACAAGAAAAACAACCCCAAATTAGCCTTTCAAATAATGTAGCATCAATTCTCAAATGAACTTGATATCATTCAAAAGGAAAGGGGAATACCGGGGAAGTTTGGTTTTTTAACCCCTCTGGGAGTTTTAAAAGATAGGAAAGATGCTTAGATGATTGAAACAAGTGGAGGAACGTGAAAGAAGGAGTGGGACAATGCTATGATGCAAAGGAAGGAAGGAAGAACACTAAGAACAATGATGGAACTAAAGCTTGGAAAACCAAATACTCCCTTGACTGTGAAGCAGATGAACGTGAAAATTAATTCTCCTTGGTTGGATGTGACTCCAGAACGCGATAACACTTCGACACAAACTCCAGATTTCTCCTCTCCAGGCCATGAAGTCAAGGGTTCTATTTATAGACCCTCAAACTCTCCGGTCAAGCAGAGGATAATCCAGCTAAAAAGGAGGATGATTCTTAGCAAACTCTTGAAGATAATACTCCCAAGAGTCCATAGAAACAAACAGAAGGTTCTGAGGATCATATTTGGAAGAGAAATCACAAGATCAAACTCTCAATTCGACCACGGAGTAACAGAGAAGGAGCAGACTTGCCAGGACTCTCTGTTTGATGTAACGGCTGCACGACCGACCGTCATAGACATGTAATGCTCCAGGAGTAGACCGTCATACAACCTTATCCCTTAAGAAGATAAGATCAACGAAAGAAGCCTTCAAATGTTGGACTCTTGAAGGATGTAACGGCCATGGGTAAACGCGTCAGAGGAATATAACGGCTCTGGTATAGACCATTAGAGTCAACGGATAACCAAAAGGATAAGCATTGGAAAGAAGGCCTTAAGCTTAAGGACTCTGCATGATGTAACGGACCAGGGCAGATGCGTCAGAGTGATGTAACGTCTCTGGTATAGACCGTTAGAGACAATAAGGATCCAAGATGAGATAAAAGCTTGCTAAGCTTCATCCAATGACAAGCCACAAGGAATCATACCCAACCAAGGAGACATGACCCATGAAATAAACCTCCAGCTGATCAAGAAGGCTCAATGAAAGAGTGAACAACTCGGAGCATCATATAGAATGAATAAGGAGATAACCCAACTTATTGGTCACAAAACAGGGTGTCAACAGATGCCCCTCCTTAACGTCCTTTTTGCAGGGGAGCGAGCGGAAGTGAAGCGAAAGCGAAATGGAGCATGGAGATGAAGCGGAAATGAAGCGGTGCGGACTGAAAAGTGGGCGTTAAGGCAAACGACACCCGTTCTCAACCAACGAGTGATAAGAATTTTTTGGAAAACTTCGAACTACTCACCAGGAAATAGCCAACCAAATGACGCATGTCTGGAGGAACTACCAACTAAAGAAAGGAAAACACGGCTGGCCGCCGGAGGCAACGGAAAGAGAAAGATGAATAACTAAACTCCAGACAGGAATCTTCAGCTAATCAAATCAAGCGAGTAGACCGAAGGAAACCTTCCAACTCAGAGTGGAATGACTCTCCTTATTCAAGATTGTTGATCACAGCTATTCACCATCAGTGAGACATCTTGAACAGATGAAGATTTCATGAATGCTCAAAGAATGCGCGTGATGCATGCTGGGCTAAAGGAAAAAGAAATCATCATAACAAATGCAAAGAAAGATAAAATAACAAGATACTCGAGAATAATATTGCTAGACCGGAGAAATCAGGGTCATGACACCATCTGCAACCACGGTGTGCAAGACAGAACCATCGTCCCCAAACTTTTCCATACTAACGGCCTATCCAACGATTAAACATGTGCACTTAGATCATCATCATTTTTATTTAAGGGGAACATCAGATCCCAGAACACATGAATGACCAGCCAGTTCTCGAGATAATATATCATAGATAACATATAGTAATGCATTAAAGGGTAAAGGAATCGGGATACAATACCTGACTTACCTGCCCGGCGAACTGGCGAATGATGATGTTCATAACTTCATCCATGAACAAAGGTTAGCCAATGATAATTAATATGAGCAAGAAAGAAGGCATAACCATTCGTACGCATGAAAAGCATTAATAATATACCCCATGGAAGAAAATGCCATCATTCAAGCATCAAATAGACCACTTTCTCATCAAGAAATCTGCAAATTGTAACGGTCTATAGAGGGTGCGTTAGAGAATTATGACGGATCAGCTTTGGGAAATCAGAGCTTTGGCGGTTCACATCTTTCAATGAATGATTCGAACTGACCTAACGGTCTAAGGCATACGCGTTAGATAATTTAACGGTCTGGCGATAGACCGTCACATTTCCTGAGCGTTCAAAAAAAAAACAAACCGAACGGTCACAAGCTTCATTCACACATTCATTCAAGCCCTAAACACCCCCAAAAGAAACCCCAGACCACCGAGATGACCACCGGCGACCACCGACGAGGATGGCCGGCGACGAGGCCCCACAGCCACCGAAGAGAAGGGAAAAGGGGATGAAGAGGAAGGCCATCCGCCGCCTCCACCATCGGATAGAACGAGAGGTGATCCCATCGCCCGTGGAAGAAGAAACGACGGCGAGGGAGCCAATGGCGGAAGAAGAGGCTCCAACGGCTGAGGAGGATCAAGGGGAAGCTCCCCTAGATGAAGGAGAACCCAAAGCACAAGAGAAAAAGAGGAAGAGGGGCCAAGACCGAGAGGTAGGCCACTCGCCCTAATTTTCAATTCTTAATTTTTATGAGTTTTTAAGTGTATGCATGCATGAATGGGGGGTAGAAAATGGGTCTATGAACACATTAGGAACACATGAAGGCCATTCGGCCAAAGTGAGAAGCCAAGGGAAACAAAAGGGGAGAACGCCCTTTAGCAGAGAGCGTGGCGGTCGTTCCAGCGACCGTCACGAGCCTAACGCACCACCCCTGGTGTGTTAGAGCCGCGTGACGCCCCACCCCAGGGCCGTCACAATCACCAGAGATCAGAACTTTTTTTTTTAGATTTTTAGTTATTCAATTTTTTTGTTTGTTTTCATTATATGAATGTTATGCGAGGTTTCTATGATGCAATTGACTAACTTTATGCTCTAAATGAATGCAGGGAAAAAGACGAACAAGAATCTCATGGCTTCAGATCCGGGCAGTCTACCAGGCACTGCCCGACTACCAGAGAGAGCGACTAGCAGCGATGGGATTCACCGAGGTGCTGAGCATCGAGGTGATCAGGATGGACACTCCGCTGCTATATGCATTACACGAGCGGTGGGATCCGATCAGCAGAGCATTCATCTTCCCATGGGGCCATATGATCCCCACGTTGGAAGACATAGTGCGGATCATAGGATTGAGGGTCCACGGAGCGGCAGTGACCGGGTGGACTTACGGGAACTACAGGGAGTTCACCCAGGAGCTGCTGGGCTTGGATTTGATCAGACCGGGCCATACTTCCTCCCAACTTTCGAGATCGAGACTGCAGGAGAGTTTGGGACTGAGAGGAGCTGCCATTGCAGTAGGAGAGCTACCCGAGGAGCATATAGACCGAGTGATAGAGCAGGTGCGCCCACATGTGGCCGTAGAGGCGGGACCTGAGGGAGATCGCGTGCTGAGGCGGTTCCTCATGCTACTGTTCGGGAAGCTGCTGTTCGCGACTCGAGCGGATGTGATCAGCTACCGACTGCTGCCACTGCTCAAGGACTTAGGCAGAGTAGGGAGATATGCATGGGGAGCAGCGGTCCTGGCCTTCCTGTTCGAGTCGCTCAGCATGACAGACCGACAAACGATGTTGGGCGGCTTCTCGCCTTTCCTATAGGTAAACCTGACTTAAATGCTTCCTATTATGATTATGCAAATGATTATGCAATGCAATCGACTAATATTGACTTCTAAATGCAGATCTGGAGCTTCATATACCTCCCAGGGATAGGGAGAGGCACATTACTCCACCCCGAGCGGATCCCAATCGCCAGACGATGGGTAGTTGCGAGGGACTCAGGGTCGATCACCATATTAACCCGGGCGATCCTGGACGAGCTGGATTCCTTCCCGCATATGGCGGTAAGCCCAGAACTCTAAGGGTGGCTTTGATATCGGGGTAAGGGGGGGTAGCTAACCGACCCCGAAGGGTCGATTGAGATACCCGGAATCGGTTACCGGCTTCTGTGAGGGCTTGGGCTAGCGGAGGCGGGGCCCATCGGTTAGCCTGTGTCGGCTAACCGAGGGACCAAGCCGTTGTCAAAGATGGCCTAAATGCTTTGAATGCTTCTAAATGCTTCTGAATGTTTATGAATGTTCCTATATGCTGACAAATGGACTAACATGATTTTCAGGTGAGATGGACCCCGTACCAGGACGAGGGTATCGAGGGACAGCCATGGGTCCAGACATCCCTTTCATACCGCGGGCGGGACGTGTGGTTGCACTGCATCAACGTCATCGAGCCGCTGCACTACCGCTTGATCCTACGGACCAGGGGACTACACCAGCCTGAGGTGACCTTCCCGCGTCGAAGTGACGAGCGCCCGGGCAAGTCATCAAAGGGCATCAGTGGCGATGTGGATTGGTGCGCCCGAAAGGTGAAATATGTCCATGATTGGAACAGGAGAGGTCAGGCAGTGAAGGAGCGGGCCGAGAGCGATGAGGCATATTTGAAAGCCTTCGCCCGGCGGTACGGGGACCAGGTGTACCGAGGTACCCGACGACCGGTATGAACTTCTAAACTTAAACTTCTGAATGCTTTTATATGAAAATTTCCTATATGCACTAACTCATATACTTTCTAAATGCAGTTAGACCCTGAGGGACGGATAGCCGAGCTCGAGGGGCTACTCCACGCCACCATCCAGTAGCGGGACGAGTACCGGACCGCCCTGGAGCTCCTGGTAAGATTCCCAAAACCTGAGACTTAAATGATTTATGCTTATGATGCAAATGCTGCAAATGCGACCGACTAACTCTAATTCTAAATGTAGCGGGCTGAGGGAGCCCGAAGAGTAGGACCTGATGCCCCGTCGTCGTCGCAGCCCGTGGGAGGCAGAGCCGAGCGAGACGTCGAGTTCACCCGAGCGGTTGCTCGGGCCGAGGAGGCAGAGGCCACTCTCGCAGAGCAGGTAAGATGCTAAATGCTTTGACTTAAAATGCTTATGCAAAATTTAAACGCTTTTCTGACTAATCATGATGAAAACTACAGGCGAGAGAGCTGGCCGCGGTGGTGGCTGAGGCGAGGCAGGCTCGGACAGAGGCAGATAGGAACTGGGCTGAGACTGAGCGGGCTTGAGCAGAGATAGAACTGCTACGGACGGAGGTGGCCCGACTGAGAGGAGAGCTTGAGCGGACGGTCACGCAGACGGCGGACCTAGAGAGATACCGGTCCAAGGCACGAGCAGCGCGGCTCCAGGCACATGACATGAAGGTCGAGGTACGGACCCTAGAGAGGACTATACGGATGATGGGCCGAGGACCAGATCGGAGCGCCTCTCATAGTGGAGTACCGAGGAGCGCTGCCCGTACCGGCTCAGCAGCTGACTACCTCGTCAGTTCCTCCGGCCAGCGGAGGAATGAGAGGGCAGAGAGGGGACAGCAGGAGGAGAGTGCTTCTATAGCGCCACCAGCGAGGAGACCCGAGGGTGGAGATGATGACGGCGGCCCGGCGGACAAGCCGGCCGAATGAGCTTGCATTTTCTTTTTCTTACTTGTACATGACTTATGTAAATGGAAATGAATGCATATTCTTTTTTATGTTTCGTTTTGTTATGTGGATGAATGTGGATGTGAATGGATGTGAAGATGGAGGGAATAAATGTGAATGAATGAATGGAATGCATGAGTGTATCAATGTGTGTATGAATGGAATACACGAGTGTATGTATGAATGGAATGTGTGAACGGACTGGCAAATGTGTAAGACCGGCAGGTCTAACCTCAGGCAAGAAAAAATGGCACAGAACCAGCAGTAGAAAATGTGACGGTCTAGAGAAGATGCATCAGAGTTATTTAACGCACTAACGTGGGGCCGTCAGGGATGACAGAGACCAGACTGCAACCTGATCAGCAGGAAATTTGACGGTCCACTGGGGAGCGTCAGAATGAAGTAACGGCCAGCGCCAGACTGTTAGGGACGACAGAACAATGCTGGATTGAAGTGGGTTGCAGAAAATGTGACGGTCCAGATGTGGAGCATCAAAGCCAAGTAACGGCTGTGATCAGACCGTCAGGAATGATTGAAACAAGAAGAAGCCAAGACTGAACGGCAGGAAATGTGACGGCTTAATGATAGTGCGTCACAGAAGGTAACGGTCATAGCTTAGACCGTCAGACATAACAGAGCTTGATTGGGCTGAAAGAAACCCACAGGTAATATGACGGCCCAGGCTTGGAGCGTCAGAGACAAATAACGGTCCTACGATAGACCGTTAGAGAATAAGGTGTACTCCGAGATGGATTGCGCCGTGAGAGCCCAATCTCAAGATAAGAAACCCAAATCTTATCATCCTAGAACCAAAAGCAAGCCTTTAAAACCTGGGAGCTCTGCCAAAAATCGTAGCTTCCTGAATTCACTGCTACAAGGGCTGAAGAACCCCTCTAAAGAGCAGGGAACACCATGAAGAGAAGCTTCGAAGTGATGGTCATGGAGGAGAAGGTCTACACCGGTCCTAAAGCCGCCAGGAAAGAGCATGGAGAGTTGCAAAGGCTGACATCAATCCCCAAGCATCTGAGCTCAAGTGCTCAAAGAGTGGTGAGTTCTATATCCTTAATTAAGTTCACCAATTTCTGCACTTCAACTCCTCATGATCTTCTCTTCTTCTTCCTCCTTCTTTCCAGCCTCTTCCTGGTCCAAGATGTTACTCCAACTTGAAGTGGGTGGCTCCCATGATCAAAGAACTCCCTTTAGAAGTCTTAGCAATCCTTAGGGCATGGCACCTCCAACCTTTATTGGTTTTGGGCAAAAACTTTCAGAAATTGACTTTAGATTGGCCAAGCATTTCAGCCCTCATAGAATTGCGGCATCCCCAAACACATACCTTCATCTTCCCTTCCTTTGAAGCTACAGTCCTATTAGAGGAGGTAGAAACCTACCTAGCCCTTCCTAAGACTAAGGCGGGGGATGAAGATCTAGTTTGCTATACGGTGGAGCCTATTGACCCGTCTTTGATCTTGAGTGATTTTATTCACAATCCAAAGGACGTGAGGACCATGATCAGCCCACACCACATTCATTTGATACCTATGGCTCAGTGGATAGTCTCTCATTGCAAAAATAAGTGGGAGAGATATGAAGCAATAGCCAAGGCGATGTCGGTTTGCTTATGCGGAGTCTTCCTTTTCCCAACTACCGACCACCTCTTAGATACCCAAAATCTTAGCATTATTAGCGGGTTGTGGCGGGGTTTGTCCATATCTCAAGCGATCCTTTCATATCTCTACGAAAGACTAAGCTCGCTTGCTTAGGAGGGCCTTTATTCGGTTCCATGATACTCCTCGAATGTTGGATGGGCGTGAGAATCAAATTCCAACCCAAGGAAGACATAACTTCAGCTAGCCGAATCTTTGGGAGCCACCCTTTGTTCTTTATCGGAGGTGCATTTGGATTTCCTTTGCAAGTGGAATGCCGGACGGCGGACAAGAAAACACGGGATGAATGGCGCCTCTTCTTCAACACCTTGCCATTAGATAAATTCATAGTGCGACCAAGAATCCTTCGAAGCACTTCGCTTAGAATATCGCGGCGACCAGGCCTCGACCTCCAACTGGTGGGAAATACTACCCTGGCGATCTACAACCCGTACCGATGCCACCTTCAAATCGGACTACCCCGGATAGAAGTTCCTGCACTATCACACTACCCTCCCCTTCTACCCAGGAAAGATGGGGACCGAGGAGGATGAAAGAGCAGTTCGGAACGCACTGATCATGTGGGAGATCAGCAAGGTGCGTCCATGGTAAGAAGAAGTGGAAGAAAACGATGAAGCACGCCGTAGCTACGTGAAGGAATTAGGGAAGATCTGCCCTCTTGCGGATAGAAAGTTGAATGTAGCTTGATTTTCTTGTTTATAAATGATGTAATTTTGAGTTGAAGTTTTATCAAACTTATGTTCCATTAAGTCCAATTGAATGTGATGGGAATGCCTTGATCGCGTGAGCATGAGTTCTTGATTCTTGACCTGACTAGAATGATCTGAAAATAGAGCCTCTGGAGAGTGTAACAGTCTTGCATTAGGCCGTTATAAGAACGTGACGGTCTCACGACAGGCCGTCAGAGTGAATGAACTGAGAGTTTATTCTCTGGAGGGTGTAACAGTCTAACGTAGATCGTTAGAATGATGTGACGGTCCTCATGAAGACCGTTAGATGAAGCCTGCTGAGAGAATGAAAACCAATGTTCTAAAGAAGGTGACGGTCGAAGGATGGACCGTTACATGACTGTGGTAGTCTGATTCTGGCGCATTACAGACCTGAACCTACATAGTTGTGAATTTTCACCCTGGTCTTAAACCTGCGTTCTGCACACACTTAGACAAGAAACAAGTTAGATCTGTTCTTAGACTCAACCCCTTGCCTTAAAGTAAGTTAGAGAATGACCATTTCTTGATATTTGGTCAAGGGGTGGAGCCTTTTTAAATAGGCGGAAGACATAATGGAAATAATGCAATGCCTGCGATGCATATGATGGAGTTTTTTTGGAATTTTGGGAAATATTTGAATTTTTGTGAGATTTTGGAGATATCTGGTGTTTTGGGGTTTTAAAATATATGATTTTTTTGGATTTTGAAATATTTGCTTTTTTTTTGGATTTTGAAAATATATGATTTTTTTTGAGTTTGGAATATGATTTTTTGGATTGAATATATGATTTTTTTAGAGTTTGAAATATATGATTTTTTTGGATTTTGAAAACCAGGGCCTCCCCTAGCAACGTGAGCCCTCCTTATCACATCGAGAGTTCCCGAGGTTGGCGTGCAACAAGGTGACAACCCCTGGCCAAGGCCCAACTTACATGATGGTGTCTCTACCAGAGCCATACCCAGGGTACTAGTCTTGATCCTAAAAAGGAAAATAGAACACGGGGGTAAGCTTAAGCAAGATATAGAAGCTTTTAGGACTGGAGTTCCTCTCCAGACAACCCATTAGAGATTTGGTCTGTTGTGCCGGGGCTTTATGTCCGTCATCGAACCTTGGTCCACTCTAGGCACGCATACGACCGGGCTCAAGCGTCCCGCGGGGAAACTATACTGCCACTCTTGCCATGCCTAGCTTTTCTTTCTTTAGGAGCCTTTGGAATATTGGTAGGTAGACTTTTGAGATAATGCTTTTGCTTTTGTCACAAGGATTGCTCCTTTGCCTTCTTCTTTTCCTTTTCTTTGTTTTATGGCGTCAGGTCATAACGGACTGCCCCTATTTGAGACCTCCTCTCGTTAGGGTGCCTGGATCAATCATCGCCTCCTTATTCACCTCTTGCCCCTAGATTCAGCTGAAGAAAGAAACGGACAGGGACTTCAACTTTCCCCCAGAGCATGGCCAAGGAGAAGCGATGTCTACAAAGTGGGAAACCTGACCAGGGACGTCGTGCAGTGTGTGATTGCCGTACTCGAGACCTCCTTCATGGTGGAAAGAAAGACACCTCATCACCGGGGTGGCACATGGTTAGACTCTAAGGAAAGAAATGCTTAAAATACAACCCATTCCAAGCGTGAGCGAGCTCCTCACCTTCAGCGTTCACTAAGCGATAAGCATTCCTTGGATAAGCCTCTTTTACAACGAATGGCCCTTCCCAGTTAGGTTACAATTTGGACCTAGGACCTGCAGACCGAATGAATTTACATTTCAAAATCATATCACCTTTTGGAAATTTACGTTCAATCACCTTCTTTTGAAAATAGCGCGAAACACTCTTTTGGTAAACGGATACGTGATCGGCCACGTTCATCCTCTTCTCATCCAAGAGTTCCAACTGGACGAGCAACGCCTCTCGACGTTCATCGAGATTAAGTTCCTTATCGAGCTACACTCTAAGGGAAGGGATCAAGATCTCATATGGGAGCACTGCCTCCATTCCATAAGTAAGAGCATAGGGAGTTTGCCACGTGGGGGTACGGACGGAGGTGCGGTAAGCCCACAGAGCTTCCACTAATCTTTCTGGCCAATCAGAAAATTTATGAGATTCGCATGCTTTCTTTATAATTTTAAGAAGGGTTTTATTAGTGGCCTCGGCTTGACCGTTGCCTTAAGGATAATATAGAGATGAATGATGCAATTGCAATATTGAACTTCTTACAGAGGTCCTTGAGCTCTTGAGAGATGAACTGGGGTCCGTTGTCGGTGATGATGCTGCTTGGCACTCCGAACCGTGAGATGATATTCTTCATGATGAAGCGGCACACCGTTGTAGCTTTGATCTCCGCGTACGCCTCCGCTTCGGCCCACTTGGTGAAGTACTCAGTGGCGGTAAGGATAAAGGATTTTTGTTTGATCTGAGAGTTAGGATCACCGAGCGGGCCGACAACATCGAAAGCCCACATAGAGAACTGCCAAGGAGCAGAAAGAGGATGGAGAGATGAAGCTGGAGCATGAATTTTATCAGCGTGGAGTTGGCATTTAAGACACCTCCGGACGTAGAGGGAGCAATCTTCCTCTAGAGTGGGCTAGTAGTAGCCCTGCCTAAGGATTTTCTTCGCTAGAGCCTGGCCATTAACATGACCTCCACACTCACTAGAATGGGCTGCTTCAGCCATCTTCCAAGCTTCTTCATCATTTAAGCATCTCATGAGCATCCCATTGGTAGCGCGCCTGTATAGTTCTCCTGCAACGATGGTATACCTTGAGGCGGCTCTCCTTATTGACTTGCGCTGCTCGGTGTTTGCCCCTTCTGGGAACGATCCGTCTTTGCAAAACAACTTGATTTCATGATACCAGGGCAATTCTTCTTCCTCTAAGATCTCTTCTAACTCCACCAAAGATACGTCCTTGAGGTCTTCCTTCTCAGCCCTCGCCTCTACAGTTTTCCTAAGGTTGATGTACCAAGGATCCTTAAGAGTGGGTGCGTCCAATCTCTGAACGACGATAGTCTCAGTATTCCGACTGAGAGGGAAGGATAGAGAGGAAGGGAGCAAAGCTAAGGCATCAGCTAGAATGTTCTGAGACCTATAAGTATGGATATAGATCAGCTTACGGAATTGCCTAGCAAGGAGCGTGACCAAATCTTGATATGGTTTAAGCTTGGGGTCACGAGTGCGGTAGGTGGACAGAACTTGCCGCAGGACAAGCTGAGAGTCTCCTATGATATTCAAGTAACGCGCGCCCAGAAGATAAGCGTGCTTCAATCCGGCTAGGAGAGCCTCATACTCGGCAATATTGTTGGTAGCAGGAAATCAGAGTTGATAAGCAAAAGGAATCGTCACTCCCTCTGGAGTGAGCAAAACAGCGCCGATCCCTTGGCCCTGAGAATTGAGTGCACCATCAAAGTGCAGAGACCAAAAGGGATGATGAGAAATGACAGAGAGATGCTCGTCAGGCAAATCATCCTGAATAGAATCAGTGTGAGGGATGGGGAGATGGGCGAGATGCTCAGCAATGGCGTATCCTTTGACCGCCTTCTGAACGACAAATGTGATATCAACCTGGGAGAGGAAGCTCTGCCAGCGAGCTAACCTACTAGAAAGGACAGGCTTTTCTAAGAGATAGCGAATCGTGTCCATTCTAGAGATCAATCTAACTGGGTGGGCAAGGAAATAGTGTTTAAGCTTCTGAGCTACCCACACTAAGGCGGCACAAGTCTTCTCCATAGCGGTGTATTTGGCCTCAGCCGGGTTAAATAACCGAGAGAGGTAATAAGCAGCCCGCTCTTTCCCTTCGTCGTCTACTTGTGCTAAGACCGCCCCTAGGGAGTCCTCAATGACCGAGATGTATAGGATTAGGGGTTTCCCAGGGACAAGAGGTTGCAAAATCGGGGGATTGGATAGATATTCCTTTAAATCCTCATAGGCCTTTTGGCAATCTTGATTCCATTCAAATTTGACCCCCACCTTGAGCAATTCATAAAACGGGCGGCACCTCTGAGAATGTTGGGATATGAATCTTCTGATGAATTGCAATCTTCCAATCAATCCTAGAAGTTCCGTAATGTTCTTCGGCGGGGGAATGTCCATGACGGCCTGTGCTTTGTTAGGATCAATCTGGATCCCCCGTTTGCTAACTATAAAGCCGAGCAGCTTCCCTGAAGAGACTCCAAAAACACCCTTCTTCGGGTTCATTTTCAGCTTATACTCTCGGGCTCTTTGCAGCACTTTAGCCAGAATAGAGGGGTGTTCCTCTTTGGTCCTTAACTTCACCAAGATGTCATCCACGTAAGCTTCCATGTAGATATGCATCATGTCGTGGAAGATGGCCATCATCGCCCTTTGATAGGTGGCACCTGCGTTCTTCAGACCGAACGGCATAACCACATAACAGTACGTGCCCCAGGGCGTGGTGAAGGAAGCCTTCTCTTGATCTTCCGAGCGAGGCGAATCTGGTTATAGCCTTAGTAATCGTCCATGAATGATAAAGCTTCGTACCCGGTAGTGTTATCCACCAGAACATCTATGTGAGGCAGCGGGAAGTCATCTTTGGGACATGCTTTATTAAGATCCCTGAAATCGATGCAGATACGTACCTTTCCATCCTTCTTGATAACAGGGATTATGTTTGCCACCCACTTGGGATATAGAACAACTTTAATGAATCTGGCCTTGTATAACTTGTCAACTTCTTCTTTAATCCTCAAGGCCATGTGGGGGTGAAATCTTCTTGACCGTTGTTTCACAGGTGTTGCCCCTAGTTTAAGCACGAGTCGATGTTCCACTAAAGAGGGGTCAAGACATGGCATGTCCTCATAAGACCAGGTGAAGGAATCGCTATACTCCCTTAGAACCTTAATCAAATCTTCTTCTACTCGTAGAGGGAGATTAGCGGCAATAATGATGGGCCTAGGGTCTTCTTCAGTTCCCAAATTTATTTCCTTCGTAGGTTCATCCGCTGCCGACGATGGCTCATCAAATTTTTTTAATCCTCGTGCATACAGATCGGCAGTGTCATCTACGTTGCTGTCCTCATCATCAATCGGGTCTTTCTCATCCAAGACTTCATAGACACCGAGTCCGTCATCGCTCCACACCCCTTCTATTTCCTCTTCATCTTCAATCATGATTGCCGTAGCAACAAATTCTGGACACTTCAAAAGAGCATGACATCGCTGAGCTAGATCCTGCAAGAACCTATCAGGGATGGATTGACGCGCGAGCAAGCGCGACTCAGATTTGGAAGGATTGGACGACTTAGAATAGGACCCTACTCCTCTAGTTCTAACTGACTCTACTTCCCTAGACTCGACGGACCCTACGCCTAACCTGGGAGAAAGAAAATCTAGTGGAAAGGAAGGAGCAGGGGACTCGTGCCCCTGGGAGGAGGATGGAGACAAGGTAGCATAATCTTCCACCGAAATCTCCATTTCAAATTTGACGTTTTTTTTGGAGATCAGTGGAGACCACACAGCAGGATGGAGGAGGCAGGAGTTGCATGGGGAATAACTCGGGGAAGATGCAATCGAAGAATGGATCGGAGGATCGAAACCACATCTCATGGAGTGGAGTGGTGGAGGAAGGAGGAGTGAATAGAGTTGACAGATCAATGGGTGGGCAACGCCCACACGCACATGGGACAAACAAGATTTCAGGTGGCCCCTCCGTAAAGTACGGATCGACCATCATAGGGGGAGAATGGGGAATGGGTTCCAATAGTTGAAAGAGAGATGTGAGACGGGAGGGAGACCAAGAAATGATAGCGGGTGAGCTCCCCTTTTCTTGCAGATAATCAGCCGGTTTCTTCGGCCTCCACTGGACGAGCCGGGTTTCTTGATTCTTCTTCTGGCGGTAGCCTTCTTCATGGAATAGCCTTTCAAAAGCCTGACTATAGTCAATCATGTCATTAACTGCCCCTTTTGGTAGTAGAGGTGGACTGGCAACTGGACAAACTGAATCTTTTCTTTTTGGCAGAATTGGCTGTGGGCTCAATGTGCCTGGCTGAAGAGGCCCTCTGAAAAAATGTTGACGATAGTCCCAGGTGAGCGGCCCAGAATCACCTATCATAGATAATGCAGTCTCTCGGTAGCCGAGACCTCTCCTGTTCATTTTCCTTCCCTTGGGTATGGGCTTGGTCCTTCCCTGCAATTGAGCACCGAGGCCTCTCCCCGGTTGGTAACCCAGCTTTAATATGATGTCCCAACCCTTGGAATCTCATATCTGGGGCTTCACCTTGACATCGACGGGGGTAGAGATGGGCCTGCGAGGTGCATATGCCCAAGGAAAATCTAGATCCAGCACAGAAATGACGGGCCGGCTGCTGGGCCATAATGTGGGCATGATCTTCTCTGAAATGGCTTTCACAGACTGGATTGTGGATAAGCTTTTGACCTTGACCACCCTCCCTTGAAAAGGGAATTTAAGACATTGATGCGCGGTGGATGGTACGGCACTAAGAGTGTCAATCCACGGATGACCCAAGATAGCCTTGAACATAGGGTCAATGTCTAGCACATAGAATTCCACGGGCATAGTAAGAGGCCCAAGCTCAGCTTGAATGGTGACCACCCCGTGACATGCTCTCCTTGAGTTGTCATATGCAGCTATAGTCGTGGGAGTCGGGCGTAGAAGTTCTTCTGGTATATTGTAGGCCCTGAGAGTGCTGAGCGGACATACATTGATAGATGCCCCTATATCAACTAGTGCCGCCTCAATACTGACTTTGTTCAGAATAATAGTGATGTAAAGCGGCATTTGCCGAGCTTCTGGAGGTGCTAGCTCGGTTTCAGAGAAGGTAATAGCGGGCCCCTTGGAGATTGTTGCCAGTGCAGTAGGTAAACTGTCGACAGCCATATCTTCGCTAACCATCACCTTCTGAAGGAAATTTCTGAGAGCATCCTGGTGAAGGGTAGATCTTTTAATGAGCTCCAGAACATAAATTTTGGTGGGCACCCTGTCCAAATGATGTAGCAGGTCATACTGGGTACCCGGCAGAGGTTCGGCTTCTTCTTGCTCGGCAGCCGGTTGGGAGGACTGAAGATTGGAAGTGGTAGGATAATTCTGATGGAACAACCACCCGCTCCGTAGGGTGAGGTTTTGTGCCGGCACGGCATCAGGAGGCGATATGATTGGCCCTGTGGGGTGGATGAGTGGGATAAGCAGTGTAGGAGAAAGGATCTGGTGGGATGTGGGGTTGGTGGAGGTAATAAGTGGTGATGGACGGATGAGGGGTGAGGGATTAGTGGAAGGTGGGGTAGTGATGATGGGCGTTGGCACGGGCTGAGGAAAGGTTAGCGGAGGTGTAGTGATAGGTGAAGTGGGTGACGGAGAAATGATGGTAGCGGGGATAACTGGTGGCGGATTTACTGGAGCGGGTGTGAATGGGAGAACAAGTGGTGAAGGTGTTGGGTGTGTAGGTAAAATAATGGGGGAAGCGAGGGGATTGCGGTGATTATGGTGGAGGGCCATTATCTGTGGCGTGGTGCCATTGTCATCAAAAGACCACCCGACGTTTGGAGCCGGGGGTTGGACAACATTGACCTGAGCCGGTGTCGGCGGCTGAGGCTGCGGAGCGGGAGGGTGGTTTGGCATCGGGTTCTGGTGAATCCCCAAATCCTGAACCAGTTGCTGTTGTTGTTGCTGTGGTTGCTGCTGCGGCTGTGGTGCTTGTTGCTGCTGCACTTGCTGCCTTGGCGGCTGCCTTCTCTTCTCTTTGATTTCAACAATGGTCTTGTGCATCTCGGCCCAATCAATCCTCTGTCCTTCATGAAGGTCATACACTAGGTCCCTGAACTGAAAACATCCTTCAATGGTGTGGCCCGGCTGCCTGTGGAACATGTAGTACTTTGTCTGGTCAACGGCCGAGTTCCAGTTGGGCCGTTCCGGAGGAAGTTGTATAGCATTCACTGACATGAGAGCTGAGAAGATATCCGTGAGGGTTTCTGGCAAGGGTGGGTATTGTGCCCTTTTAGGAGCCGGACGCTTGTTGTTGTTGTTGTAGCCGTTGGGTGGAGGGACATTGTGATATTGCGGGGGTTGTGGTGATTGCTGTGGTGCGGCAAAGGTATTTTGTGGAGTGGCGAAGGCAGGCGGAGGGTTTTGTGGAGTGACTTGGAAGTTTTGGGGAGCGGGGTTCTGTGGAGTGCGGGGTTTTTGGGGGAAGCGGAAGGGTGCGGCTTGGAAAGGGAAAGTAATGGCTTGAACTTGCTCGTTTGTCTGGATCCCCTCGGTAACAGGCCCTTGAGGTTTCTTATGATACTTGGGCTTTTGGTTTTCAAAGAGCGAGTGTATGGGGGAATCTTTGAACTGAGTCTGAATAAAGCGCGCTCGGCTATACAGTTGATGCATGTTGGCTATATCATTCATAGCTAGAATGTTGCGGAAGGTCAGAGTGGCATTAGAAATAAGCAGCTTGACCTTCTCTTCCTCCGGAATGTGGCCGGGCACTCTAGCGGCCATTTGCCTCCATCTATCTGCGTAAGTAGCGAACTCCTCATCTGGTTTCATTTTCTCGGCCACCAGATCTGTAAATGAATATTCTGAGCCGACTCTATCTTGGAACCGCTGGATGAACTTATCTTTTACTGTCTTGAAACTTTCAGCATCTTCTAGTGGCAGAGAATAGAACCATTCCAGTGCGACACCATCTAGTGAGCGGCGGAACAGATATGCCATGAGGCGATCATCATATTGAAACTGCGCCAACTCGTATAAGAAGTCCCTCACATGAATAAAGGGATTGCTGTTCCCATCATACTTTCTATAGTTGGGGAGCTCGGACTCTGGAGGGAATCGGATGTTTTGGAAGCTCGGGACTGGAACGTCTGCCAAGGTTTGAGGGACAACCCGCTTCTGAAGGAAGTCAAGTTGCTGCTGCATGGCGGCCCACTTATCCAGCAACTCCTGCCCTCGGGAGGGAGCAAGGACAGCGAAAGATGAGTTTAGAGGAACGGAAGGGTAAGCAGATAGAGGAGGCGGCCCATAGGAAGGATACTGGATCGAAGGATGACCCATATTGGTAGGAACCTGGGCTGTCCCTTGCTGATGGTACATGAAATCATTCGGGCTAACTAGAATATGTGGCATAGCTGGGCCTGAGACATGATGATCCGACGGGAAAGAAGGAGGAACCATGGTGTTACCTTTATCAAAAGCTTGCTGGGTCGAACCCGAAGACTGGCCCATCTCGAGATTGGAGAACCTGAGGGTCCTAGGTTGGACCGGAGTGAGATCAATGGGCTGGACAGTGGGCCCATCGGCTCTATGCTGAGCAACGGAAGGATTGGATTGGCCTTCCATAATTGGGGAAGGCGGGGAGTTAGACCCCTGCATAGCCTGATAGACCGCCTGAAGCTGGGCCGGGTCTAATTGAGCCATCATCTGAAGGACAGAATTGGCAGAAGGGAGAGGAGGATTTTGAGTGGATGGAGCATTCTACATAGGGATGGAAGATGAGGGAGGAATGGGCCCCTCCCTGGGCTGGAACGAGACAACCCTAGAGGGATCCTCTAGAAGCCCTTGAGAGAGAGACTCCTCTTGGGACCGAGGAAGATCAAAGGAAGCCATAGTAGATTCGAAGAGTGGGTTGAAATAGGATGAGGAGAGGGACTCGCCCCCGGGTGATGACGCTTCTAACGGATGGAGGGGACTCCACATGCAACGAACAACCTTAACAAGATGCAAACAACACACCACAATCACACAATAAGTGACCAAACTAAGATGACTTTCAAAGATGTGATAAAAGAATGAAAACACTCAAAGGCAACCAAGTTGTTTTAAGATGATGGAACAAGATTTTATGGTTTTCTCCTTTGGAACTTTAGTGAATTGATTAAAATGTGCTCTCAACAATGGGTTCCTAATAGAAGAGGGGTATAAGGCTTGGTTTGACTCTAAATGTTCACTCCTTCACTTATGCACTCCTAGACACGGGGTGGGAAGGGTACAACTAGCCCGGCGTCCGTGTGGTAATCCACAGCTCGCGGGGACTTATGGAGGTCCCTGGTGTGATTTCCTAGTCGGCCCTAAGGAATATGGAGACGAGAGGTCTGCACACCAAGGTAGAAAAATGCAATCTAATGTATGAAAATATGCATGAACCTATGTGCACCGGGGTGCATGCAAATTCTAACCTAGAATCTAACAAACAATTATGCACACAATGATATGAGTATGTAAACCAACCAGGGAGGAGACCAGATAACACCCAAGTATAAAGATCACAAGCAGAAACTGTGAAAATAAAATGCACCTCGGGATACGTACCTGTCTGGAGTGTAACGGTCTATAACCCCTGTGTCAGAGGAAGGTGACGGTCGAAGACCAGACCGTCAGAAGCAGTGTAACGCAGGAACTCAGGACCGTCAGAGGAGCCAGGGGACCAGAAACAACAGGAAATAAAAGGGAAATCCAGGGAAAACCAAACGAGGGAATGATGGCAGGTTTAAACAGAGATCAAAACACGATTGGCACAAGTCGTCCCACCGTGATCGCCAAAAAACTGTTGGTTTCAATGTGTCCCTTCTTTTGCAAGATGGGCTTATGATGCCGACTAAATAGAAATATGAGCCAAGTGATAAAGTCAATCAACCTATGAACAGGTGAACCATGAACCTAGACAACCAGCATAAGCTCTAGCATGGGCATGCTATCTCAATCATCAAAACTAAGCTAAACAAATAAAGTAAAACACACGCCGGGGCGTGGAATAAAGAATAAAGAAAAACACACCATAAAGGTGGAGCAAGCAAGAGTAAATAAGAGATACGAGAGAGAGAAAGTTAATGCCCAATACCAAGAAAGAACGTGATCGCCACCAAGGTAAACACAAGCCAAAGACCTAAGAAATACATTGGAATAGGAGGATGATGCACCCACCCACGGGAGAGAGAAACCAATAGGAAACTGCAGCTCTGTTGAATATAACGGTCCAATGCCCACGCGTCACAGCGTGTGTGACGGTCGCCCAATAGACCGCTAGAGGAACCTGACGCGTCTGAGGAAGACCGTCAGAGTATCTGCAGAACAAGCTTGTGAATCCTTCAAACTCCAAACTTTCCAGCCGGCCAGAAAACTTGGGCCTCGTCTAATGAGCCCTGTAAACCTGCCAAAGAACGTAGAACACAAGAAAAACAACCCCAAATTAGCCTTTCAAACAACGTAGCATCAATTCTCAAATGAACTTGATATCATTCAAAAGGAAAGGGGAATACCGGGGAAGTTTTGTTTTTTAACCCCTTTGGGCATTTTAAAAGATAGGAAATATGCTTAGATGATTGAAACAAGTGGAGGAACGTGAAAGAAGGAGTGGGACAATGCTATGATGCAAAGGAAGGAAGGAAGAACACTAAGAACAATGATGGAACTAAACGCTTGGAAAACCAAATACTCCCTTGACTGTGAAGCAGATGGACGTGAAAATCAATTCTCCTTGGTTGGATGTGACTCCAGAACGTGGCAGCACTTCGACGCAAACTCCAGATTTCTCCTCTCTAGGCCATGAAGTCAAGGGTTCTATTTATAGACCCTCAAACTCTCCGGTCGAGCAGAGGATAATCCAGCTAAAAAGGAGGATGATTCTTAGCAAACTCTTGAAGATAATACTCCCAAGAGTCCATAGAAATAAACAGAAGGTTCTGAGGATCAGATTTGGAAGAGAAATCACAAGATCAAACTCTCAATTCGACCACGGAGTAACAGAGAAGGAGCAGACTTGCCAGGACTCTCTGTTTGATGTAACGGCTGCACGACCAACCGTCACAGACATGTAACGCTCCAGGAGTAGACCGTCATACAACCTTATCCCTTAAGAAGATAAGATCAACGAAAGAAGCCTTCAAATGTTGGACTCTTGAAGGATGTAACGGCCATGGGTAAACGCATCAGAGGAATATAACGGCTCTGGTATAGACCGTTAGAGTCAACGGATAACTAAAAGGATAAGCATTGGAAAGAAGGCCTTAAGCTTAAGGACTCTGCATGATGTAACGGACCAGGGCAGATGCGTCAGAGTGATGTAACGCCTCTGGTATAAACTGTTAGAGACAATAAGGATCCAAGATGAGATAAAAGCTTGCTAAGCTTCATCCAATGACAAGCACAAGGAATCATACCCAACCAAGGAGACATGACCCATGAAATAAACCTCCAGCTGATCAAGAAGGCTCAATGAAAGAGTGAACAACTCGGAGCATCATATAGAATGAATAAGGAGATGACCCAACTTATTGGTCACAAAACGGGTGTCAACAGAGAGGGCACCACAATTATAATCGCATTATATTTTAGCCCATTTTTAATACGGGATTATTCTCTAACACGCCCCCTCACATGCAGGCCGATTTTAGGCTATGTCAAGTGGACTATGACAAACACAGGGTGCATGGCCCAGATCATAACCATGGGCTCTGATACCATGTTGAGATCCAAAAAATCGCGGGGTTGAGATACACAGGCCCAGGGTCATGAGCACGTACATGAACCACAACTTATTTAACTAATACGAGACTATTGCCTAGGGGACTATGCCCAAATTCCAACAAAGTGAAAATATCTGAAATAATAAAGATAGAAGTTATGTTCAGAAATAGAAACTCATACATCAATTCAGTTATTTTAAAAATGCAAAAAGTGCATTAAGTTCTATTTATGCTTTTCTGGACTATAATTTTATCAGTAGCCCCTTTTGCTTTCAGTCCTCTTACAACTAATGACATTCTTCAAGGCCTTGACTGTTATAGTACAACACTTATTCTCCCCTTTTCTATTTTTTTTTGTTGTATACGTGTGAGAGAGGGAAGAAAGGGGGCTAGAGAAAGGGAGGGAGCAAACCTTCCTCTGGGTTTCTCTTTTTTTTTACTGATGCTTCCCCTTTTTTTTTGGGTTCTGTGCACAGCACAATAGAGAAAGGGAGGGAGCAGGCCGATGGGCCCTCTCCCATGGTGGTTGTCTAGAAGCAGTGGGGTCTTTCCCCCCCTGCCTGGATGCATTTTCACATGCATATGCATGCATTACCATGCAAGGATATTTAAAAAAAGGGGGGAAGACAATTTGAATTAATCAAGCAAACACAACAAAACGAAGGACACAATGCACCAACCCCATCTAGGCATGCTGTAGGCTATTGTCAAGCATCCACTGTGCATTTAGGCATGTCGACCATTTTCTCCCCCATTCGTATGCAGTAGACTCATGTTCATGCATACTACAAGATTGAAAATGTTCATGGTTTTTGTTGTGTCTCTCTGATTTTGATGATGTCAACTAAGTTTTGATGATGTCAATATTATGTCTCATTGATGATGTCAACTAGGTTTTGATGATGTCAACAATTATGTCTCATTATATATATAACCTTGATGATATAACCTTGATGCATTTATTTCATCATTGGTATCAGTATATAGAAGTATGAATTCTGTCAGAACAGGTTCTGAGGACGACTCAAAAAGTCATGAAAAGATAGGTCAACGGTACTGTTCAAGAAGTGACAACAAGTCAATGCTACTTCAAATTGTAAGTCAGCAATTGCATTGAAAGGTTGGTGCATATACCCTCTATCTGTCAGGTAAGGTCGATGCACATTCTTATTTGAAGCATATGGGTCGGTGCATATACATTCCTTTTATTAGGTAAGGTCGATGCACATTTCAGTTTGAAGCATATAAGTCAGTGCATATACATTCTCCTTATCAGGTAAGGTTGATGCACATTTCAGTCTGATTCATATGAAGGTCGATGCATGTTCAGACCGTTGCATATAAAGGGTCGATGCACATTGCACATTTGTTCTTCAAGGTCGATGCATATTTATTTTGCATTAGAAGGTCGGTGCACATTTGCATGTTGGTCATGTCAGGTCGATGCATATGTAGAAGTCCTACATATTAGGTCGATGCACATATGTTGATTATGTGTTATCAGGTCGGTTGCATCATGTGCACTACATGAACTAGAGTCAGTGCATTATGGCATATCAGGTCGATGCATATGTAGAAGTCCTGCATATAAGGTCGATGCACATATGTTGATTATGTGTTATCAGGTCGGTGCATCTCATGCACTGCATGAACTAGGGTTGGTGCAGATATAGACCTTATGCATGTAAGGTCGATGCATATGTATTGATTGCGGTACATCATGTCGATGCAGTGACAAATGTCTTGCATTGTTAGATCGATGCACATGTAAGGTTTTAGTTTTATCAGGTCGATGTGCATCTGATGGTCACTGCATACAAGTCAATGCATATTATTTTCAGGTCTGTGCATATTCATATGTATTGACATATAAGGTCAGTGCACATTCATACACTGTGTCATGAAAGGTCTATGCACATCCACTCACTATGTCTCTAAGGTCGATGCATATCTGATATGCATCGATGAAATTGTTGAATCCCATGCATTCACCCATATTATTAACTTTGTGTTCAACATGTGATCAACTCTGCATTCTATGAATGATAGGAGGTTTAGTAATATTAAGATTGACTTGTTAATGAATCTTCATACACATTCTGACTGGTACAGCTAAATCATGAACCTTCTAAGCAACTGGTCATTTGATTAAGCATCTAGTTTACAACACTCAGCAAGAAGAAAGGCTTCTGACTCAAATTTTAAACCAACACTTCAAGCCAATAGGTCAATGCATCAAGTGGACGTTGTAGATCAACTAAAGTCAAAACTATCAAGATTACTTAGTCTGAGTGATTGAAGAATTTAGTGGTCACGTGGGTTCGTTAGTTCATCCTCAAAGGCACGTGGACCCAGGAAGCTCATGATTGGGCACTTGATCCAAGGCAGACATTCCCAGAAAGGATTTGTCACGAGGACCTACTTTCATCCAGATTCCAACACGTGGAGAGTCTCTTATAGAAACCTCTTGGCGGGAGTGTTCCCTCCACACGCCCTCGAAGAACGATATGGGGACCACTCTAATCAGGCCATTTTTTGAGAAGAAGTTTTCGGCACCCCTGTTTTATAAATATGGAACATCTTCTTCCTAAAGAGGTGAGCTGACAAGTGGAGAAATGGGAATTGAATAGCGCAAGCTCCAGAGAAAAGGAAAGAAAGAAATTCGAGAATCAAAGGGGCACAAATCAGAGAAGAGAGGGAGATCAGAAGAAGAGGAAAGAAGAGTAGAAGAGTAAGAGTCAGAGAGTTCATGCAAAGAGTTAGAGTTAGAGTGCTGAGAGAGAGAGAGAGTTTGCTGAAGGAAGAAGACGAAGAAGGATAAAAATAGAGTATCGGAAAATTAGAAGAAGTCTAAGGGAAAAGAGAGAGTGAGCAGAGAAAGAGAAAGAGAGTGAGCAAGAGAGAATAGAGAGGAAGAGTGAACTTTAGAATCTGCGTCTTCATCAGTTCTTGGATCAGATCCAAAACTGTTTTGCTCCTGTGTGAGCTATATCTTATCGTGTTTTTCTTTGCGATTTCATTCTTTGTTTTTCCTCACCATTTCATTCAAGCTGTAAGTCAGCGGAGCAAGCTGTGATGCTCAGCGGCGAGGATATGTTCCTCGGATAACAAGCTGTGGTGCTCAGCAGTTAGTAAGCTATGAGGCTCAGCGGATCAAGCTGTCAGTCAGTGGTTGTAGGGATTCGTCCCCGAAGCTGTGGATCAGTGGTTCAAGCTGTAAGTCAGCAGAAGTCTCACTCAAGTTTGAGTGGGGGATGGTCGTAGGTCTGTGGTAGCAGATCGAACCATCTAAAAACTCCTTGTGCACCGTGGTTTGTGATTTGTGAATGCTTGCATTTCTATATCTTCTGTCTCTTTCATAGGATGGGTTTCAGGTGACTTTTCAAGCACTATATGTTTGATATTAAATGTGTTTGATTCATTTGTTTGAGATAAGATTTCTATTCCTTATTAGGGAAAATTTTTGTCTGTATGCTTGGTAGAGTCTCATGTTGCATTTGCTCAGAGTCGTGTTGGTGAAAATTTCCTCTCGAGAGTTCCTTGAGGGATTATCTTTGCATTATGTGTTTTGCTAGGCTTTATGATAAGTAGAGCCACTGTCCTCGTGCCAAGTGTTTGTGGTTCTCTCCCATCAGATTTTAAATCTGTCTAGCTTAAGTTGAGTTCGAATTAGAGTACATTTGAGTTCGAGTTTTTAATTTCGTAATTATTTTGTAAATGGGGATCCATTAACACCCCCTCTGGATCTGTGCCTTGCACCCCAACATTTGGTATCAGAGCGGTCTCTGATTCATCAGATCCAACAATTTGCAGAGGATCCTGCTATTTTTAGGTGTAATTTTTGACTGAGGATTATCGTGTTTAGTCTATTACTTTGGTTTGGTTTTGATCTGTGTCAATGGCTCATCCTCCTGTATTTGATGGTGCAAATTTCAAAAAATGGTTAGGAGGTCTATTTGTTTCATGAATACTATTGATTCTAGTCTATGGACCCTTGTCTCTAATGGACCACATAAACTGCCTCCTGATCAGACCAAGTGGTCTAATGAGGACAGACTGAAGGATAGCAAAACTGCTAAAGTTCTTAAAATCTTGATCGCTGCAGTCGATACTGACATATTTCCTTTTGTTTTCAGGTGCACTTCTGGAAAGGAAATTTTTGATAGAGTAACTGCTACTCATGGGGAACAAGACGAGAGATGTCTGATGGTCAACCGGAGTGATCACAACAGTGATCAAATGAATGAGACATCATCTCAAGTAAGCTCCGGATCTGAAGAAATTTCATTTGATGAACTGTTTATCCTTTATGAAGAACTTTCTGATAGGCATAAGAAAATGAAATCAGAAAATTCAAAATTAAAAAAGAAAATTGATCAGAATACTTCAAATCCTTCCTGTGAAAATTGTTTAAAACTGAAACAATCTCATGATGTTTATCTGTCTGATGTTCATATGCACAAGAAACAAATTGGTTTATTGAAAGATGAAAACCAAGAACTTCTCTCTAAAATTTTTGAACTGGAAGACAAGTTGAAGTCAGTAAATGATGATCAAATCTTAATAAATGAACTTGTTCAGAATGAAGAGCAAATAAAAGAGAATGAAAAATTGATGGAAGAAATGGTAAAATTAAAGGAGCTTAATACTGTCATGTCTGACAGATTGCTTGATCTTGAGAAAGAAAAATCAATAACTCCTTCACTTGAAAAAGAAATTAAAAAATACAAAAATAAAAATGAAGTTTTGAAAGAAAAATTGGCTGACTATGAAAAGGAAAAATCTGATTCAGATATCTTCATCACAGAGATGAATAAGTCTTCATCCAAATCTGTTAAGGACAAAGGCAAAATGAAAATGTCCTTGAAAGATAATGTGAGTAAACAAAAAGAAAAGATATGACACATCTCTAGGATTAAAAATATTGTGAGGAATCAGCTATATTCCACCTTTGTGTGAAGCTCAGAAGATGCTAGTACTTCAAATGCTTCTCTGAAACAATCTACACCTCATAAAATTCAAAAAGAAAATAAAAAATAGAAAACTGAGAACAATCTGTAGCAATCACAGAAAAGCAAACTCAATAACATGATTTCTAATAATCCTCATGTGAAAAAGCACCATGCTTCAAAGAAATCGAATGTTTCATGTTTCTATTATGGAAAGCATGGACATCATATGCATAATTGTTTTGTCATGAAGTGGGATGATAAAATGCTTGCTAGGAATTTTCATGATAGAAAACATCATGCTAATCAGAAGAGAAAAATGCATTGCTTTCACTGTGGGAAAATAGGACATGTTGTTGCACAATGCTGGTTTGCCAAAGGCAAGGGTAAATCTTACTCTAATGCTAATCATGTCAATTTTTATGAAAATCAGCATGTCTTTAAAAAGAGTAAATCCGCTTCAATAGGCCAACATGTTGTGTGCTTTAGCTGTGGAACACCAGGCCACAGGGTAAATGAATGCGGGCTAAACATTGGTAGAAGGAATTCAATTTCATGTTTTAAGTGTGAGAATCATGGTCACACAATCAAGGATTTTTGGCATGCTCAGGGGAGAAGATTTAATTCTAAACCTATAAATCTCCCTGTAAATCAAAATGTTTTTGGTAAAAATAAATTTATTTTTAAAGAAAAAATTCATGCATGCTTTGAGTGTGGAAAGCTAGGCCACAGAGCTGCAAACTGTTGGCTGACTAGTCATAAATTTTAAGATTATCCTCATGTGCCTAAGATGAATACAAAGCACACTAACTCTTGCCATTACTATGGTCAGATTGGGCATTCTATGACTGTTTGTCCTTTAATGAAATTTGATGATGTAACAGCCCAAAGGCTATGGAGAGCATCTTTCAAAGGTGTTGCTAACAATTTAGGACCCAAGAATTCTTGGGTACCTAAATCTGCAAAATAAGATTTGTGTTTTGCAGGAGTGCCTTAGGGCTGAGGAATAATAGGGGTTAATAAGCCAAGGCACCTGAGTATGATAAAACCCCATTTCTGATCTTTACAGGTTTGGTCATTTGAATTTTTTTTTAAAGCTGCACATCATGCTTGATCTGATTAGTCAGAATTTCATACATACATGTTCTTATTTACATTTAAATAGGTAAAGTCATTTGTGCACACATTAGATTGAAAATTTGAACTGCATGTGTTCTGATTCTTGCATATGTCAATTGCATTTGTCTAGCATTTGTATATGTCATGATGCATACATTAGAACAATCTCTGAAAATCTGTTGCATACAGTCGTTCACCTGCATACACATGTGTTGGATAAAATGTCAACAGAAATTGAGATGCATATAGGATTGCATTTGTAATACATTGCCTTGCCTGACCTCTATGGTATATAATAGTGAGTTACTAAAAGGCAGATATGATATGTCTGGAAGTTTTCACTATGTATGAGGTGGTCTTTAGACCAAGTCCTCTACCCAGTACCATGGGTCAAAATTTACACATAGAGCAGTCTAGACTTTCATTAGCATAATTCATAAAACTCCCTACATAGACTTCACTGCACGTATTGCACTCAAAATTTAGTCATACAGTGCATAAAGTCAGGGGGAGTCTATCAAGGTAGCTCTTGTGTTAATTGCATATCTTTCATATGTCAATAGGACTATTTAAATGCACATACATACGGGGAGTTCCTGCATTTTACAATTTACTCATGTGCATTTGTTATCATGCATATACTGACTTAAGAATTGATTGCATATCATTCATATTGAAAATACCAAAAAGATTGATTGAGTGTATTCAGTCAGGGGGAGCTTTTGTCATGTATTGGATTGGTTGGCTGAATATCAGTTTATCTGTCTCAAACTCTTTCACTGTCTATTTCGGTCAACCAAGTTAATTTTTCGGTCAACCAATGCTTCTACCTTCAGTATGTCTTCAGCTATTCTTTGTGGTTCACATTCCTTGCTGATATCTATGATTGATATTTCTGTCACTATATTCTTAAGCTAGTCTGACTGAAATCACTTCTCATCCGCTGAACCTTGAACACACATGTCATGTTCTAAGCTTAAAAGCTTTTGGAGAGGGGGATCTCTATAGCCCATCTAAGATCAGCTGAACTAGGTCCATCAGGACCAAACAAGGCCTAGCTCATCTAAGTGACAGCCCCGCAGGGCTCACTTGTTGAACACATGTGCACCATGATTACTATTATGGTTTTGATGATAGCAACTACTATAAGTCACATTGTGTTTGCATATGATGTCATTGTGTATCTGTTTAAGTAGTTTGTCATTTCATCAAACAGGTTACGGGCATGTGCACTGCATTCCAAGTCTATACGTTGGACAAAGTCTGTACATTGGACGAAGTCTATACATTAGACGAAGTCTATACGTTGGATGAAGTCTATACGTTGGACAAAGTCTGTATGATGGACAAAGTCTATACGTTGGACAAAGTCTATATGTTGGACAAAGTCTGTACATTGGACAAAGTCTATACATTGGACTAAGTCTGTACGTTGGACAAAGTCTATGCGTTGGACAAAGTCTGTACATTAGATGAAGTCTATACGTTGGACAAAGTCTGTACATTACTGAACATGAAGTCTGTACATTGGCTGCCTAGCACAACTCGAAGTCTATACGTTGCTGCACACAAAGTCTATACGTTGCTGCAGATGAAGTCTGTACGTTGGCTGCATGCACAACTCAAAGTCTGTACGTTGCGGCAGATGAAGTCTATACGTTGCTGCAGATGAAGTCTGTACGTTGGCTGCATGCACAACTCAAAGTCTGTACGTTGCACAACACGAAGTCTGTACGTTGCGGCAGATGAAGTCTATACGTTGGCTGCATGCACAAAATAAAGTCTGTACGTTGCACAAGATAAAGTCTGTACGTTGGCTACTAGCACAACTCCAAGTCTGTACGTTGGTTGATGGCTGCAACACAAGTCTATACATTGGCCGGCTACTTCACACGCAAAGTCTATACATTGCGTTCTGTTGTGTTCGTGCATCAAGTTACCAAGTCTGTACGTTCATGAAGCAAGTCTGTACAGGCTCATGCATGCTCAAGGTGCAAAGTGTATGCAGAGTTCATACATGCACACAAAGTCTACACGTCCAAGCCTTGATGCAAAGTCTATACAACAACTACAAGCTTCATTCAAATAGCCAAGGCCACTGCACAAGATGAGAGTCAAAAGATAAAGATTCAGTTGGTACTTTCTAGACCAACAAGGATGAAGTTACAGACATGAACAGGCTGCTAATGGACACAAGCGACGGAGCTGAAGCGGCTAACGGACCGACCCGGGCTGGACCGGGGTCTGCCCAGCTGGCGGTCGACCGCCAGCACAGGGGCGGTAGACCGCCCCAGCCAGGGACCCCCCGACTGCAGATCTGTCAGCTGCAGGTCGACCGCCAGCCAGTAGCGGTCGACCGGATTTCCCAGGGATCATCCGTTTGCAGGTGTTTCAGTAGCGGTCGACCGCCAGAAGCCACAGGTCGACCGCCAGCCCCGATGCAGCCATGTTTGACTTCGAAATCCACCTCATGGCCAGCCCCTTTCCATGGATTTCTTTAATCAAAAAGTCACCTAATCACCCACAAATTGTGGATCTGGTCTGAAGGATGTCCAAGGACCATTCAAGGTCTATAAAACCAACACATGAGGGGTTGGAAACCCTAACACTCCAAGGCTTCAAGGGAGATCAAGGGAGGCCATTTTCGAGGTACTGTAGCACCTCCGTGAACAGTGTTTCGGGAGGAAGTTCTTCATCCATCCAAGGTGATTCAAGTCCAGATCTGAAGCCATCTCAACCTCCAAGGAAGAAGAAGCAATCAAGGCTCTCAAGGGTGATCTAAACTGCATCCTTCTTCCTCTTCATCAACTCAAGCAGATTCAAGGAAGCACAACTCACAAGGAAGAAGAAGCCATTGCTGTTGAATCAAGAAGAGAGCTTTGTGAAGAAGATAGAAGCCTCTATTGGTGATCTACATCCATAGAAGAATCCGAATCAAGCTCTAACAATCTTAGACAAGATTTTTCTTCTTGAGCTTATTTCATATCTTGTTTGAATAGCTTGATATTTGTTCTTTCTTCTTCATTTCATTCGAACAATCAAAACTGAAGATCGTCCCTACCGGTGGTTAGTAGGAAGGCAATCGAAAGTTGTCCGATCTGCGGTGTTGACGTCCCTACCAGTGGTTAGTAGGAAGGCAGTCGGTGGTTCTCCGATTTGCGGTTTGGTGTGCTGCACTAGTGAAGCCTCACCGGATTTGGTGAGGGGTGGACGTAGGACTGGAGATTCAGTCCGAACCACCTTAAAATCTCGTGTGTTGTGGTTTGCTTGTGCGATTACTTTATGTTAGATGCATGCTTAGGTTCAATATCTATATTGCGTAATCATCTTGCCAAGCAAATTATTTGTGTTCTTCGTCAAGCTAGTTATATTCCGCTTCTTATTTCATCATCTAGCTTTAAAAATGGTTGCATTGCGAAAAGAGGGGCAGATCTATTCACCCCTCCCCTCTAGATCCGCTGTCCACTACACAACAAGTGGTATCAGAGCCTAATCTCTCATTATGAGGTCCAACGACCTTGAGGGAAATGGTGGATCAGCGTCTAAGGGTTATTTACCTGAAGGACACTCTGTGAACAGACCTCCTTATTTCACTGGATCTAACTATCCTTATTGGAAACATCGCATGCAGGTGTTCATTCGCACTCAAGACTACAAACTTTGGCGAGTGATCAGCAAAGGTCCGTATGAGCTTACGAATAATGAGGACTTGTGGACCAAAGAATAAATAAGACAATCCACTGTCAACTGGAGTGCCAAACACATCATGCAATGCTCACTCCATCCAGTAGAGTTCTCAAGAGTGGCGACCTGCGCAACTGTAAAATAAATGTGGGACAAGTTAGAGGTAATCTACGAAGGAACCTCTCAGGTACGAGAAACAAAAGCTAATATCTTAGTTTCTGAATACGAAATGTTCTGCATGAAGCCTGATGAATCAATTCGAGATATGTATGCTCGATTAAGTGTGCTTACTAACAGTTTGACTGATTTGGGAAAGAAATATTCAGAACAGGAAATTGTAAGAAAGATTCTCAGATCACTGACTCCTGCATGGCACACAAAGGCTACTGTTGTTGAAGAATCCAGAGATCTCACAACAACTAAGGTAGATGAACTCATTGGTTCATTAATGACCTATGAGATCAACCTTAAGAACAAAGAAGCTGAAGTACCTAAGAAAAAGTCCTTAGCTCTTAAAGCTGGACCTAGCGGTCAAGGCACTTCGGATGATGGTGAGGATTCCGCAAGTGAGCGGGATGAGGATGATGTAGCCATGCTCACATGTAAGTTCAGTAAATTCCTGAGAAAGGAAGGTAAGAGTTTCATGAGAGGAAGGTCTAAGGTAAGAAATAGTTTCAAATCTAATTTCGAAAACTTTAAGAAATCTGACAAAATCATTTGCTATTCTTGTAACAAACCAGGACATTTCAAGACTGATTGTCCTGACAGATTCAAAAAGGCCGACAAATGGAAGGGTAAGAAGAAGAACAAGGCCATGGTGTCCACATGGAGCGATGATGAGGAAAGTGATAACAAAACCAGCTCCTCGGACAAAGAAGAAGAAGATCTCTGCCTTATGGCCAAAGGCGACGAAGAAAATGAGGTAAACTCTCCTTTTGAAAATTATACAATTGATGATTGGGAGGAAGCCTATATACAGTTCATGGAAAAATATGACATGTACAAAAGGAAAAATAAATCATTAAAAAAGAAAATCAATTCGTTTGTGCATGATCATGATAAGAATGATAAGACTGCTCTACTTGAAACTGAAATTGAAGATCTTAAGAAAATGATTGAGGATTTGGAAGAAGGAAGAAAAGAAATGGCTGACTTGGAAACTGAAAATGAAAATTTGAGAAATGAGATTGATAACATCAAGCTAAAAATGCAAACCTATGAAAAGGATAGCAAATTGAGCAATGAGAAATATGATGCTGTCAAACAAGTCAACATTCAACTTCTACAAAATATTGAAAACCTACAAAAAGAGTTTAAGGATAAACAACAATCCTTAGAAAAATTTGTGGATGGAAGAGAAAACCTAGATGCACTGCTAGGTACCAGAATGAACTTCAACAAGGAAGGGTTAGGTTTTGAACCTACAAACAAAAGGCCAATTGGGTTAAAAATCGTCAAATTTGTTTCATCTTCTGAAGCTTCCACCTCAAACACTACTCCAACAAAAGGAAAAAGGGAAAGAGAAGATTGAAGAGGCAGTCACCAACATTCCCAAAAAGCCTGTCCAAAAGCCTAAGAAAGGTCGACCTTCCCCGCAGCATAGGTCAACACATTCTTGGCCATTGCATGCTCAATCTTCCAGATATCACCAAAACTGGATTTTCCATTCATATAGGCCAACACCACCATACTTTTGGAGAAATTGTGATTCATGTGTTCATCAATCCTATAACTTTCAATCTCCTAGGTGGTAGAACAATCACTTTCAACCCAAAAACAACCAATGACCACAATGGGTTAAGAAGCCAACTTCATCAAACTTTCACAAAATCCAACAAAGAGCCTCTAAACAAAAAGGAAATGTCAAGGCTAAAAAGAAAAACCAAATCCCTACTCTAAGCAAACAAAACATGAATGTTAGAAAGGTTTGGATTCCAAAAGAAATGGTTTCATGTTTTGAAAATTTTAAGAGTTTGATGGGACCCAAAATTGGTTGGGTTCCAAATACAATTGTTTAATTATTTGTGCAGGAATGTCTTGCAACCTTGTATAACAGGTGGTATCTTGATAGCGGCTGTTCAAGACACATGACTGGAGACAAAATAAAATTTTGTCTCTTGGAGGAAAAGGAAGGAGGATACGTTACGTTTGGAGGGAATAACAAAGGAAAAATCATTGGAACAGGTAATGTAGGTAAGAACCTCTCCAACTCCATTGGAAATGTGTTGCTAGTTGAAGGTTTGAAATATAACCTACTTAGCATAAGTCAATTGTGTGATAAAGGTCATAAAGTGTTGTTTGACTCTCATGAATGTAAAATCTTTGAACCAAAATCTGACAAGGTAAAATTTTCTGGAAAGAAAGTCAACAATGTTTACATGATTGACTTAGATGATCCTGCTAATTTAAACATTTGTCTTGATGCACCAAAATCTGAAATTGCATGGTTATGGCATCGTAGACTAGGACATGCTAGCTACAATGTCTTACATAAATTGTTAAAGCATTCAATGGTGAAAGGGTTGCCTGAATTATCATTTAAACAAGAATACAAGTTGTGTGATGCATGTGCCCTAGGTAAACAAACAAGAAAATCTTTCAAGGGAAGATCTGAAAATACATCATCCAAACCACTCGAGCTAATTCATATGGACCTGTTTGGCCCAACCAGAACTGCTAGCTTGAGTGGTAGAAAATATGGATATGTCTTGGTGGATGACTTTTCTAGGTTCACATGGGTTTTCTTTCTCACACATAAAAATGATGCTTTTGATGAGTTTCAGGCACTCTACATGAAGATAAAGCAGGACGGTGAGTTTAAAATTTCCAAGATCCAATCTGATCATGGTGGTGAATTTGAAAATGCTAACTTCTATAATCTTTGCAGAGCTGAAGGTATTTCACACCGATTTTCTTCACCAAGAACCCTAGAGCAAAACGGTGTAGTTGAAAGGAGAAACCGAACACATGTAGAGATGGCAAGAACCATGCTTGCTGAACGGCAACTTCCAAGGAGGTTTTGGGCTGAAACGGTAAACTCAGCATGTTATATTAGCAACCACTCTTTGGTAAGGTCACACACCAAAAAGACTCCTTATGAGTTGCTGAAAGGTAAAAAGCCCCCTCTCTCACATATGAAAGTGTTTGGATCTAAATGCTTCATCCACAATAATGACAAAAGAGATTTAGATAAATTCGAGTCCAAGAGTGATGAAGGTATATTCCTTGGATATTCTGATAGATCTAGGGCTTATAGAATTTATAATATCAAGAGTCAAACTGTGGAAGAATCACCCCATGTTTCCTTTGATGAATATCATGATTCTAACAATGATAACTCTTGCAGGAAAAACGATGAAGATGGGGAATTCCTAAGCATAAAGGACAAGAGTGATCCTCCACAAGAAGAAATAAAAGAAGCTGGTGACCTAGCTGAATCAAGCAATGCAAGGGATCAAGCTCCAGGAGAAGGTAACGATTCTACAAACATTAGAATTCTTAAGGATCATCCTTTAGAAAATGTCATTGGCAGCTTGAATGACCCACCTACAGCAATGTCACATTTTAAAATTGTGGAAGAATTAGATCAACTTGCTCTTGTCTCGCAGCATGAACCCAAAAATATTGATGAAGTATTAAAAGATGAAAACTGGATAAATTCAATGCAAGACGAGTTAAACCAGTTTGAAAGGAATAAAGTTTGGCATCTTATTCCTAGACCTTCATCACAATCTGTCATAGGCACTAAATGGGTCTTTAGGAACAAACTAAGTGAGGATGGCAAGATAATAAGAAACAAAGCTAGATTGGTGGCTCAAGGGTATAATCAAGAGTTTGGGGTAGACTTTGATGAATCTTATGCCCCAGTTGCTAGACTCGAAGCCATCAGAATTTTACTTGCCTTTGCATGCTCCCTTAGAATAAAGCTGTATCAAATGGATGTCAAAAGTACTTTCTTGAATGGCTTGATCAAAGAAGAAGTCTATGTTGAGCAGCCCCCTGGCTTTGAGAATTCTAACAATGCAGATTTTGTATATAAGCTAGACAGGGCGCTTTATGGACTTAAGCAAGCACTAAGAGCTTGGTATGAGAGACTAAGCTCGTTCCTCATTGAAAAAGGGTACACACGAGGTAAGGTAGATCAAACACTTTTCACCAAGAAGCAAGGTAAGAACATCTTGATTGTTCAAATTTATGTTGATGACATTGTGTTTGGTTCTACAAAATCTGAAATGTGTGAGGAATTTGCTAACCTCATGACTAGCGAATTTGAGATGAGCCTAATGGGAGAACTTCAATTCTTTCTCGATTTACAGGTCAACCAAGGAGAAGATGGGTGCTTCATAAATCAATCTAAATACATCAAGGAGCTACTGAAAAGATTTGACATGGCAAACAGCAAAATCATTGCAACTCCTATGAGCACCACAACATCACTGGATTCGGATGAAAATGATAAATTAGTGGATGCAAAGGTCTATAGAGGTATGATTGGTTCTTTACTTTATTTGACTACATCCCGACCAGATATCCAGTTTAGTGTATGCCTTTGTGCTAGATTTCAAGCTAGTCCTAGAGAATCTCATTTGACTGCCGTCAAACGTATCCTTCGATATCTTGCCGGCACTCAAGATTTGGGATTGTGGTATCCGTCATCATGTGATTTATCTCTTATATCTTATTCTGATGCGAATTACGCTGGATGCAAGCTGGATCGTAAGAGTAATAGTGGCTATTGCCAGTTTCTAGGCGGATGTTTAGTTTCTTGGGCCTCCAAGAAACAACACTCGGTTGCCCTCTCGACCGCGGAGGCAGAATATGTTGCTGCGGGGAGCTGTGACACCCAAGTGTTGTGGATTAAACACCAACTCCAAGACTACTTGGTGGATCTTGGTTGTGTCCCGATTCTTTGTGATAACACTAGTGCTATCAACCTTGCAAAAAATCCAGTCCAGCACTCTAGGACTAAGCATATTGAGATTAGGTATCACTTCATTAGAGATGAGGTCAGTAAGAAAAATTTTGAACTACATTTTGTTGATACTCTAAATCAAATTACTGATATTTTCACTAAGCCCTTGTGTAATGACAGGTTTTCAACACTCAGAAGGGAGCTTGGTCTTTGCCGACCTCAGGCCACTAAAAATTGAAATGATGATCATGTTCAATTTAGGTGTGTGTTTTTGCAGATTGGTGTGTTCATGCATTGTTTATATGTCAATGTGTCATTTTGCATATGTGTCGTATTGCATGGTTTGTGTAGCATCATTCTTGCATGGCCATGGTATATCAAATGTTGATGTATGGAAAGGCAAGTTATGCTTACCTAGACACACTCAATATGCGTGAGGTTTCACCTCCGCCAAGTACCATGAGTCATTGTCGCATATAGGCCATATAGTAAGGGGGAGTTGTCACTTTGCAGCATTCATGCATATGTTTCATTTTCATTCTGCTGCATTTAATAAATGTACAACCATGTGTTGGGCCATGCATTTCATGCCTGCCAAATTCATGTTTGATCATGTCAACCCCTGCATGGTTCTACTCTCTCACTCCTTGACGTTTGTCCTTACATTTGCTTGCAAACATAACTCCTTGAGTGCATTCTCTGCATATCTTTAGGGGGAGTTTTGTTGCTTTTCTTATCTCTTGCAATCTGAACTTCACTGGCTTCCAGTTTGACAATACCGTTCATGAGACAAACGGACATATGGAGTAAGAGCTTTCTATTATGTGCCCTGATGATTATCCATTCAATGAAATCGATTCAGATTTAATGATTTTCTTGAAGTTCTGAAATATTGGTTCTGAAATCATCTATGTTCTTGGTTTTAATAGACCTTAACTAGAGACTGCATATTATGCTTTGAATGACTATCCTGCTATCTGAAAATCCAAATTTCAAAACAATCTTGGTGATACTCTAGAGCTTAGTATTGGTGTTAAACATCTTGATGAGCTGGAATTCTTGAAAAATAAATTTGACAGAGCAATGATATTGTTGCACGGAGAAATATGTCCCGTCATCAAATCAAGTGACGAATGACATGTCATGATGTGCCCCTGTTATCTCTGTCTTAATACATTTGGCCTCTAGGCAGAGCAATGGCATAATCACTGAGAAACATATCTTCCCATCACAGAAATGAGTTTGGATATGTCATGACGTGACTTTGCTATCTCTGTTCATTTTGAAGCATCATAGTCAGTCTTACAAATACCTAGGAATACTGGCGTCTAAACAACGTGTATTCTTATGGCTAGGAGGCATGTACTAGACTTGATTGCTCGTAAAATATGAGTCTTGTGCCTTCAAATGCAAAAAATACTAAAAATTACATTTGCTGCGATCATAACATTCCATGCTCTACTCATGTCTGTTTAGTCTCAATACTAGTTTTTGTGTTATTCCCTTAGCAGTTATTGAATATGGATATATAAGATAAGGGAAGGTTAAACATTGCAATGATATGCACCTTTGGTTCATTTCTATTAAATCTTCGATGTAGATGCTCTTCGAACTCTGTTGATGATATCGGATTTCATTAAATCTTAAATCTTTGACCCGTACATGTTGCTCACGATATGTTTCAGGTTTGCATATTATGGCTTGCTCTTCCCTCTCCTTCACCTCTGGTCTCACCGACCTTTGTCACCTACTCTACTTTATCCTTCCTTTTTGCTGTTGGCAAAGGGGGAGAATTCTTTGTGTGAGTCCTTTGTAAGAGCTATGGATGAGTGAATGGTGTACGGGGAGATTCACTTTGTGCATCTCATTTGTGTATCCAATGCATAGCATTCATATCTGCTTTCATAATTGCATTCACATGCTATTACTATCATGGATCTTGAGCTGCATATGTTACATATATCATACACTTTGCCATCTTAGCTATTTCTGCCATATAATGACTCACAGTGTTGCCATCATCAAAAAGGGGGAGAATGTTGAACACATGTGCACCATGATTACTATTATAGTTTTGATGATAGCAACTACTATAAGTCACATTGTGTTTGCATATGATGTCATTGTGTATCTATTTAAGTAGTTTGTCATTTCATCGAACAGGTTGCGGGCATATGCACTGCATTCCAAGTCTATACGTTGGACAATGTCTATACGTTGGACAAAGTCTGTACATTGGACGAAGTCTATACGTTGGACGAAGTCTATACGTTGGACAAAGTCTGTATGATGGACAAAGTCTATACGTTGGACAAAGTCTGTACATTGGACAAAGTCTATACGTTGGACTAAGTCTGTACGTTGGACAAAGTCTATGCGTTGGACAAAGTCTGTACATTGGACGAAGTCTATACGTTGGACAAAGTTTGTACGTTGCTGAACATG